>OX336375.1:16315563-16915563 GCA_946902895.1 Fragum fragum | reverse complement strand
CAAAGTATTCTTCAGACATTCTCTCTGAAATAAAGATGGCAATAACCATTATCAAGATGACAAAAAAACACATCTGTTTACATATGTAAAGATAGTGTAAGTTCATTCTTTGTTTGAATGTGGTTTAATAATATTTTGAACAATGTTTTAGTTATAAACTTGATCACTTCTAGGCTGGGGTCTGAAAGTTTTGCTCAAGGACAAAGAAAGCCATTCCATGAATCTCCCTCAAGCTTTACAGCAGGGAATTAACAAGGGGACCATGATGGTCCTATATTGCTCAACCAATCAACATAGCTCTACGTTTTACAGTTGTATTTCTAAGAATATAATGGAAGGATACCATAAGGCAATGCATTATATAACAAATATTCACAGTAAGTTGCCAAAATTGTGACCTCTAGTGGTAAGAAGGATATTGAGACCTCTAGAGTGGTAACATTGAATTTATGTAAAAGGACGACAGACAATCAAGTATCCTAAAAGCTCACCTTGGATATTTTCTGTTCAGGTGAGCTAAAGAGTGCTATTGCAAGAATTCCCCTCCAGCTTCTTATCAGGGGATCAAAAAGTGCTAGATTTTGTTTTGAAATACTTGCTGCTGGTTAACCCATTACCACACAATCCCACATTTTTATGCATCACAGAAATACAGTAAAACCTTGGTAGTTCATAGTGCAAGGGACGAGGAAATTTATACGAATTAAGCGTAGTACAAACAAAGCCAAGGGCAAGTGGTCGACTGTTTGAGATACACGGAATCTGACGCGGACTTCTGTCCATCATTTAGGAATTGATTCTAAACAAGACCCGCAGATATTAATTGAGGAAAACATAAATAAAAAACTACTCATCTTGTATTTTTAACACTTTTAACACCCTTTACAATACACTGGATCAAATCACTCTGTGTATTCTATCATCAAATCATAAAATTAAGGACCGACGATTGTGAAGAAAGCAACCACAGGTTTAAATGAAGTGGTTAGAATTTCTTAAAGACCAATAACATTGATACTTATTTGGTTGCATCAATTCAAAGTAAGTTTTCGGCGATAATTACGGGAATCTTTATTCGGTTAATTACCCACCTTACAAACCAAACAGCCCCTTTTGACTAAAGGTACATGATAACACATTATTTGTCATACAGATCAGCAGGTGTGAAAATCACGGTAAGTGGTGATACGTGACAATTAGTTTATCATATCTACGAATTAAACATAATCATTCTTTTGGGGCTTGAAATGGCCTACGAACTTTGAACCACTGATGTTCGAATTAGACTGAGTTTTCTAACAAAGCTAAAGAAGGAAAAGATCGTGACCTGGTAAAGCAAACGAACAAACACATACCTAAGAACCAGTGATATTTGAATTAACGAGGTTCTACTGTATTGCTTCGGAAGACATTGTGAGAAAAGAAGAAATTGCTTTAATCAATCTCTTCTTTTTTCATAATGTTTTCTACCTCATTTGGCTTTTATTTGTTAATTTGAACCAACATTTCTTTGTTGCCTGCTACTTATTTCAATCTTGAACAATCTAAAATGTTGTCATTTTGGAATGGGTACCTTCGTTTTTAGTCCAGCATGTACCAGCAGAATATGAGATTATTACACTTACCCATATCTCCCCATGTAAATCTATTGATTTGGCCACTTGTACAGTTATATATCATCAACTCCTTGGGTCTGTAAATAAGATAGTTTGAGAAAAAATTTAGTGATTGAATTATGGAATGAGTCTGTCTACAGCACATTCAAATCAAAGGAATGAAGGTCCTGAATTTTTTTTTAAAAATTGCCATTTTTTTTAACATTTAGACCACAAAGGGATGTTAAGAACTACAAATCCTCAGATCCAGATAATAACAATACTTGAAGTGTAGAGTCTTTTTTAGTTGTTTGAAATTTAATTATGAGATTATTGTAGGAAAACTATCTTTGGGTATTCTGCTAACTTATTGAGCATAAGCTTAATATGTAGTTGCCCAAAAGTTGGTTGTAAGGTCATTGGAGTAAGAGTAACAAAATTCAAATGAATTTAAAGACTAACACGTTTGATTTTCCAACAGAATCTTTGCATTTTTTTTACAGTGATCATCCTTATGGCTATATACAAGCATCCTATAAGCTTTTACATAAATTAAATGAAAACATCCTTCTGACCTGCTAAAAAATTCCATTAACCATTTCCTTAACGACAAAATTCTGGACTGGTTAGGGACGAAATTTCAAGGAGTGTGTAATTTGAAAAACATGATTGATTCTCCTTTTCCCAAGATGTTTCCTTAATATCATTTTACAAGGGCTTCAAAAGGCATTACTGAGTGGTAATGGCTTAACCCATTACCACACAATGACACTTTTTGATGCCTTCTTGCAATATGATCATAGATATTTTGTGGAAAAAGGAGAAATTTCTTGCAACAAGTAATTCTTCCATTTCTCTATTCCTATTCTACCCTATTTGACACTGATTTTTCACTTATATATTAGCATACTTTGCAATATCAAATGCAACTTCCTTTAATTAGGACCAGTCTAATTTTTTTTCATCTGGTGATGGGTTATATCTGTTTTAACCCGTTACCATGCAACAAAAAATTAGACTCGTCCACACTGAAAGGAGTTGCAGATAACAATTGAAATTTTGCAAAATTTTAGATTCTTTAAAATTTCTGGGTAGAAAAATTTGTTGAAAATGAAGAAATTGCTTGTTGCAAGCGATTTTTTCGTTTTCCAAAATGATTTTTAGATTTTTTGAAGGGCGTCAGAAAGTGTCATCATGTGGGAATGGGCGAGAATAAGCTTAAAACAAATTGTGTAGGAATAGATTAAAACATAAAACAGGCTGTGTAGACTAGGATCAGACTGCACATATTTGTAGGCTGAGCTTAGTCTATATCTCCTGCCAAAGCAGAAGTACTCCAGGTTAAGCAAGACAAGGGTTTATACTTACTTGTGAACAGCAGTGTACCATCCTACAGCCAGTAACATGTTAGATGCTAAATCAGCAGGAATGATGTCAGCAGTGGCATTATGGTCTCCCTTCATGATCCGTAACACACCTTTACCAATCTGATAAAACAGAAACAACGGTAATGACCAACTACAACAACAATTACAGCCAATAAGATACTTACATTTAAATTAATGTAATATCAGGACAGATATTTTGATCCCCTTTCATAGTACGTAACACACCTTTATGAGTCTAAAACACCAAGAAATAAGACAGTTTTTTCAACCCTACTAACCTAGAAATTTAAAATATTCCAGAAATCTAATCCATTTCATGACAGCAAAATTTTCTACCCTGAAAGGCAAGGATTTTTAAAAATACTTGTCTACACCTTTTTTTTTAATTTAAACCCATCTAAAGTTTTGTCGTTTTGTAAAAGGTTAACATAAAAATGACTTCTTATCATGTACATGTATATGTTAATAAGTAATGAACCGTTTTGAAGCCCCTTCATTTATCACGATGATTTCTACCAAAAAATTTGAAAAATCTCAAATTTCAAGTGGTTTTAATTATGGTCTGCTACTCCTTTCAATTTGGACCAGTCGGATTGTTTATTAAGTCCCATAACAGCTCATTGGTCCTTCAAATGTCTTGTCTGGCTAGCACTGATTCACACAGGATTACAAGAAGATGACAAACACGATTTTACCAAAGTTACATGTAGTATAAGGATCACTTACAGCAGCCAGCAGCCCAGTTGGTCCATTTACATTATCTACCCAGCCCTGTAACATATATCACAATATATTTTACATTCAGTAGACAATATCTATGCACTAACCCATTCCCAGACAATCCCAGCTTTTTATACACCTCAAGAAAAAGGTTTTAGAAAACATTGGGTAAAACAAAGAATTTCTTTGATACAAGCAATTTCTTCATTATCTACAATGTCTTCTATCCTAAAAGTCAAAGATTATCACAATTTCATCAACTAATAACTGTTGTCTGCAATATCTTTAAATTTGGACCACTTTAAAAAAATTCATTTGGAAATGGTTTAGTTTCAATAATTATGTGTCCATATTATCTATTATCATTCATGATAATTAATATTAGATCTTCAGAACCTAGGTAATTTTTCTCATTAAGATATTTCTGACAGACTTCTGCTACACAAAAGGCATCTAATGAAAAAATCAATTCATTCATTCAAACTGGAAATGCAATGATGAACTTCAACTATCATTTCAATTTTTTTATAGAGGGTGACTTGAATAAGCTGTATTTATGACACTTAGGCCAAATTGAATTTTGAATTACTTCTCTGACCATACATTTTATCAATTGACATTATTTAATACGTCAGTCAAACTACCAAAACAGTGGGCATGGCCAGCAATCCATCACTTGACCAACGGTGGCTGTCAATCACAGAATTAGTCCACCAATGAAATCATTCATTAAGACCAGAAGTGAGCTTTGAAACCCCAAATTTGGCTTTCATTTCAGAGAAGCTTTTTTGTTAGTTTGGTAACTTAAACATTTAACTACAGTTTATTCAAGCTATAGTTACAACATTTTAGTTGCCAACTATTTTCATTTTTTGTTACATAATTCTGGCTTTAAATTCTGCAAAATAACGCCCTTTAAACTTGAAGCAGAACTTCCTGTCGTAGTCAATGAATTGAGCCAACAGAGTAAGTGGGCAGAGCCATTAGTCAATCAACCTCAGCGCTAGAATTTAATTAAGTCCAGTTGAAACTTGGTTGAAATAAATGATTAGTTCTTGAAAAGAAGAATTTCAAAGTTTTTACTATAGATTCACAATATATGGAAAAGTCATGTCTTTTATACGATCTAAATTCTTTGTAGAAATCTGATAAAGGGTCATCAAGGGTTTACTTTGATATTTGGTTAAATCTACACAGTACTTTCTGTGGAGATTTTTAAAGCAATAGTTATCAGACCCAGGGAGGGACGGATGCACAAACTGATGGACAAAATGCCATGACAATGGCCTTCAACTAATGAAGCTAAAATCTTTAACCCATTCCCACTCAATCCCTCCTTTTTACGCCCCTCAACTAAAAAGCATTGGAAAACATTGTGGAAAATGAAGAAATTGCTTGGATCAAGCAATTTCTTCATTATCCACAATGTTTTCTATCCCAAAAGACGAAAAAATTCAAATTTCCATCAACTTGAAATTGTCGTCTGCAGCTCCTTTCAATTTGGACTGGTCTAAAACTCCATTGTGTTGGAATGGGTTAACCCACACTGAAAGGTATGATAATAGCTCTTCCATGACTTTTGTCCTCAGTGCGCAAATAAACTAGTAGAATGTAGAATGTGAAGTAAATGCTAGTAACAGGCAAATATATCATTTCCCATTTTGCTTTGCCAAACACATTTCTTAATCCATTCCCACACAATGCAAGTTTTGGACACCTCGCAGGAAAAAAAGTTGGAAAAAGATTGTGTAAAATGAAGAAATTGCTTGTAACAAGCAGTTTCATCATCTTACACAATGTTTCCTTACCAAAAATTGAAAAATCTAAAATTTCATAAACTTTAAATTGTCGTCTCCAACTCCTTTCAACTTGGACTAGTCTAAAAATTTGCCGTCTGGCAATAGGTTAATGGTCGTAAAAGAGCGGTATTTTTTTGTACAGGGTAAAGACATCATACCCTAACTGGCTCCAGATATGTTGCTCCAACAATTGATGGTCTAAATATAGCAATGGGAAGGCCCTGAGATTCCTCGTACATTAGATATTCAGCTATTGCTTTTGTGAATGTATAAGTGTTTGGACGACTTCCAACCATCTTGGGTGTCAGAGTGTTAAGAGCTTCTGCATCCATCCATCTGTAATAATACCATTTTAAAATGAAAAAGATCACACTCCAGCTAAACTTCAAAAATTAATTCAAATTTAGAATTACAGCCTATCTTGCTTGAAGAACCATCTAGTAACCACTTGCATTACATGACCACAATTGAAATCTCTTTTTCAAAATTAAAATAAACCCTTGTCATGCTGAACACGGAATATTCCTGTTTTGGCAGGAGGTGTAGACCAAGATCAGACTGCACTTATGTGCAGGCTGATCTTAGTCTATACCTCCTGCTTGTACTTTTCCTGCCAGAGTTGTTTATGAAGTTGATTTCCAAAAGAAATATTGATATTGAACAACAAGTTCTATAAGTGCTTTCAGCCCTTTGATTTGACAGCAATTATGTAAGGTAATCTATACAGCATGACAAGGGTTAAGAAGTGCTCTTATTTGCTAGAAATACTTCATACCTAAATCCAATGTTGTTGGAACTCATTAGAATCATCTCACTGAGACAAGCGGACATGTATGTGCGTTAGTGCTTTAGTACTCAATCATGAGTAGATACTCACCACAAGGAGACAAAAAAAATATTTGTAACTTACTCAACAGCACTGAGTAACTGTTTAGGTTGCATAGGCGGGGGATAGATTTCTTCCTGTATAGTTTTCTGATCACAGTTGGAATAAGCTGTAGATATGTGGACAAACACTGCTAAATTTTGTAGTTTCTTGCTGAGTTCTATCATACTTTTTACCCCATATACATTCATTTCCAATGATAATCTGGAAATAGAAGAATCTTGATTCAATTGCTGCTTGTTACTACTTTTCTCAGCTTTTCGTAATTATAAAATATTCATATATTAAAGTCAGACACCACTTTACCATTTTCCCCCTTTATATTTCACAAAAGGAAACATTGTGGGATAAAAAGGAATTGCTTGTTGGAAGCAATTCCTTCACTTTTCATGATATTTTCAAAGTTTTTGTTGTTTTTTTCTTGAGAGCCATAAAAAAATCTGAATGTGCCAGAATGGGTTAACCCAATACCAGACAACTAAATTCTAGACTGGTCAATTGAAAGGAGTTACAGACGACACTGTAAAGTTTATAGAATTTTAAAAATCTTTTATCTTTTGGGGTAGAAAAACATTTTGGATGATAAAGAAATTGCTTGTCACAAGTAATTATTTCCTTTTCCACAATGTTTTTCCAAAGCTTTTTTCTAGGGGGGCTTCTAAGGGCCTCATTGTGTGGGAATAGGTTAACACTTTTTTTAATCCATTACCTATTATTTACGACTTTGGTTATTTCTTTATAAAAATCAAGATTCTTATTCATGTTCATTAACATAAACATATATATCAAAGTCCTTCTAAAGCTTGTGAATAAGATAGGAATATACTATAAATGGTTATAAAAATTACAAGATCTTTTTTGTCCCCTGACCTTAGTATAATTTTTAAGCGGAAATTTCTGAACTGAACATATTTTGTTGTGTAAATGCTTTCAATCTGAAAGAAATCCTACAAAAAAGTTTTACATTTCAAAATTTACTTACTTCATTTCTTCATCAAACTTAATGGTAGCAGCTGAATGGATAACTACAGACACTTCCCTCACTAAAGTGTCTTCATCTGATTGGCTGATTCCTAGCCCTGCCTTTAAAATGTCTCCACCCACAGGAATACATTTGGATTTGAAATCTGGATTTTGAGCCCGTAGTTTGTCAAAGAGCTGTAGATGATATAGAAAAACTGCACTTTACAAATTATCATTCTTTAACTCTTGTCATTATAAATCCTGAATATTCCTGTTTTTACAGGAGGAATATACAAGGATCAGCCTGCACACACATGCAGTCTGATCTTAGTCTCATCACCTGTTTGCCTTTTTAAGCAAAAAATGTTTTAACAAAAATATTAAGAAACATATTGAACAACAATCAAGCCTCTCAGTGCTTTCAGTCCTTTGGTTTTAATGCACTTACAAATAAAAACGAATTTATTCAGCATGACAAGGGTTAATAATAATTTGAGCTTCTTTTATATCAAAACGTTTTTCCTTTCATCTGCTAAAATCATTTTTGACTAACAGAATTGCATTCTCATATTTTGTTTGTTTAGATTGATAGAAATTGATGAAATGTTAGATAGGTCCAAATTATAAGAAGTTGAAACTGACATTTAAAATTTAGGTACATAAAACTTAGAAATTGCTTGTAACAGCAACATCTTCTTTCCCAACATTGTTTTAACCTTGTCATGCTGTATTAATTACCTTACAGAATTGATGTAAAAATCAAAGGGCTGATAGCAATGATAGGATTTGTTGTTCAAAAATAAATATTTCTTTTAGAAATCAATTTCATAAACAACTCTGGCAGGAAAATTATAAGCAGGAGGTGTAGACCAAGACCAGACTGCACTTATCTTGGTCTATAGCCAAAACCGAATATTCCGGGTGAAGCATGACAAGGGTTGAAAAGCAACAATCCTTCAGAGAATAAGGATATAGGAATTCATGGAAATTGTTACTTGGATGTGTTCTTTATAAATTTGAAGCAAGAATTGCAACCTGAAAAGTGGGTTGTTATAATGCAATTGAAACCAGTGAGTATTATTTCAATTATCATTCTTTTTGCACCATATTGACGTAACTATTTTTTCATAAAGAGTTTAGTTACCTTTCTTAATCATCTTTTGTATTAAAAGACCTCTTTAATGTACTTGTGATTGTCATCAGCCTGATTAACTCATTTGGAAGAGTGCATGACTTCAAACCTCAAGATCACAAGTTTGAGCCCTGGGCTGACCCAACCAATTGTCTTTCGATTGAGACATTAAAATGAGGTCACTAGTGATGATGCTATACATCAGGGTTTTTAGCCAAGTCAGGATTTCAGAAAGGAACTGACAGAGGATTTCCCAAGGATTCATTCATGTGAAGTATGAATTCCCATAAGCACATGTGCGTGTCAGAAGACAGGCTTTAATAATAACACAGCTGGACTTAGTCCAGTGCACCCAAATACTCATATTCCAATTACTCACCAAAACATGTGACATAAATGATCCATTTCCACACATTCTGGCTTTTTCACACCCATCAAAAAACAGCTATGGAAAGCATTGTGGATAATGAAGAAATTGCTTGTCAAAAATTTCTTCACTGTCTACAAAGTTTTCTACCCTAAAAGGCAAAGATTTTATAAATTCCACCAACATAAAATTGTGGTCTTCAAGCTTCAAACTTCATTTGTACTAGAATAAGTTTTATCTTCTGGTAATGAGTTTAAAGAAAAAATAAATCATTTTATCATTATTCTCTTTTCTCTAGTCCCTTCTGCAAGGTCTTCGAAAAAAAACTACCTTGGAATCAAATAATTCTTCAAGTCTTTCCTCAATCTCCTTTCCCTTCTTCGGTCTGACCAACAGGTAAACATTTTTGACATCAGGACAAGATCGTAACAGTTTCTCCAACAGCACCTTTCCCATGAAACCAGTTGCCCCAGTGAGAAAAATGCTTCGGTTTGCATAGAATTCTGCTATTCCAATTGACGTTGTCTGGGACATTTTTACTGTAAGATAAACAAATATGAAAACTCTTCATTATTAACCAATTACCACACAATCCCTGAAGAAACAAAGGTAAGGAAAACATTGCAAGAAAAGGAGGAATTTCTTTTAACAAACAATTTCTCCTTTTCTCACAATGTTTCCTTTGTTATATAACCCTTCCTTGTAAATCAAAACACACTTTATTTGATGTCTACAACCTCCTTCAATTTGGATCAGTCTAAAATATTGTCAATTTGGGAATCTCATCTAAGATATTTTACAATTATGGTTGATTTTCCTTAACCATACCACACTATTCTGACTTTTTTTACCCCCTTACCATTACCAGACTCTAAAATTTGAGACTTTCCCAAATTCAAAGAAGTTGCGGACAACAATTTTAAGTTGATATAATTAAGAAAAAATATCCTCTATATTGATCGAAAACATTGTGGAAAATGAAGAAATTGCTTGTATCAAGGTTTTTTCAAAGGGGCATCTAAAAAGAGTCTTTGTTGGAATGGGTTAAAAAAAATGTGCTTTTTAAAGGTTATTTTAAAGATTCCGATCCATTTTTTGGCCAGGCACGGCAGGCAGGCATATAAGTAATAATGAAGGTCTCATTTCTCTCATCAAAAATCATATGCTTTGAGGACATCATTACATTGATGGCTGTATTTAGATATACCCATGACTTAACCCTTTCCTATTTAACCCATTCCAACCCAATCCCTCCTTTTTACGCCCTTCAAGAAAAAATGCTTTGGTAAATATTGTGGAAAAATGAAGAAATTGCTTGTATCAAGCAATTTCTTCATTACTGACAATGTTTTCTATCCAAAAAGGTGAAAAAATTCAAAATTCCGCCAACTTGAAATTGTCGTCTGCATCCTCTTTCAATTTGGACCAGTCTAAAATTTTGTCAAGTGGGAATGGGTTAATCTCTGACCTTTACCTCCCCTGTGATCTTATAGTAGAGAAAATATTGTAGCAAAAACAATATTTGTAACATAATGCATGATTCGAGCCTATTGTGGAAGCTCAGATATTTCTTTCATGAAGAAATTAGTAGAGTGGCCACGGTCCGAATCCATGAAATCAATACTAAATATTATGTTGATGGGTCGAAGATAAACACGCCCATCTGCTGTCCATACTTTCTTGAATGAACATTTTTGAGAGGAAGATGCGAAACAAGATATTTGATTTGTTGATATAGTATTTTGGTCCCATATAAATAGGGAAGCAAATGCGCAAGACGGGGGGAGCGCCGGGAGTTTGAAATGGGATAGATCACGTATGTGACTGTTGGAGCTTATGCTCCCAGAGTAGTTTAGAAGAAATAAATATTGTATGATAGAAACAGAAGTTTGGACTTATTGTTAATTTATCCACTATACGATCACTAAGAAGAAACATGGTAGAAACAGGAGAAAAGGCCGAGATTATATTACATGTTTAATTTGGTGCCGTGACCAGGATCGACTAACAGTCGTGTTACGGCCTTGGGATAATAAGTTCGAAGATCACGATCAGAAGGAGATTTTACGTACTTCAACGCTATCATAAACCACATCAAAAGACATTTGTCAAAAAACGAACGTCCACATTTAATCGTTATTTTGGGAAGCACTTGGACAACTAAATCGAGGAAAATATTGCTATAACTTCGACGTCATTCTGATACTTTTGGAGACATTTGGTGTTTCGAGCGGACCGATTAAGAGCGACGGGCCTTGGTGAAGAAAACTCGACAGTTACAACCGACAAAGGAAAAGACAATTTCACGATATTTAATTTTTCAGTGAGTATTTTGTTAATATTTTGAACATGACTTCTAGTCAAAACCAGCCAGATTTAGGGGCCATTATTCAAAACTTTTCAGAGCAACTCGGGGGTTTAAAAGATGCATTTCAGGCTCAGGGTGTATCTCAAATTGTTCCAACCTTTAAGGGAGATTCACAAGAATTTCCAAATTGGATTAAAGCCATAGATAGGTACACTTTATTGGCTCGAATTCCTGAAGACCAAAAATGTTTGATTGCTTTACAAACTTCATCCGGTATAGTAGCCGACTTTTTACAAAGGTATTTGCAATCGCGTCCTATTTGCAAATGGGAAAATTTAAAATTAGAATTAAGTTCTAGGTTCGCGTTCGTGACGGACCCTATGCATGCGCTTACCCTCCTATCTAGAGTTAGACAGAGTCATAAGGAAAAGGTGCAAGTATTCGCTGAACGTTTGTTGAATCTTGCCACGCAAGCGTTTGGGGAACAAGGAGGTCCGGTTATGGAGCAACAATTGATCGGATATTTCATCGATGGAATAAGAGAAAATGCAGTTAAAATGCGGGTCCTGCGTGAAAATCCAACATCTTTTCAGGATGCTGTGAAAGTAGCAACTTTTGAACAAAATTTATTAAATAGGTTTCAATTGCGAGTACAAAATTCACAAAATACGCGTGGCGAAGAGCCGATGGAAGTCGCTCTTTCCAGGCCAAAACAATGCTTTAAGTGTCATCGTTATGGACACATTAGGAGAGATTGTCGTTTTGATAACGATGTTAAATCAAAGAGAAAAAACTAGTCAAGTCTGTGCGTACTGAAGCCGCCGTACGGACGAAAAATAGAGTACAAAGATATAAAATCAATCTTTCAGGAAATCCAAATTCTATTTTAGTAAATTTAGGAAAACAAAAATATCGCGCATTAGTAGATACCGGCGCAGAATTATCTTTAATGCATAGAAGAGTTTATCAGAGTTTTAAAAATAAACCGAAATTATTCAAGAAGGCTATTTGTTTACAATCCGTAAATGGTCAATCTCTAAGTATTGATGGCTGCGTGAAGATTTCATTTAAAGTCAATGATTTAACGCTGACGCATACATTTGTAGTCGTAAAAGATATGAACAGAAATTTAATTTTAGGTCATGATTGGTTAAAAGAAAACGGCGTCAGGATTTACTTTGATTTAGGAATGTTACGCATTGATAAGACTTACGTTAAAATGCAGGAGGATGTGCATGTGTCATCTTTGGTACGTCTCAAAGAAAAAATAGTAATCAAACCTTCTACTTGTTGCGTCGCTGATTGTCGCTTACAAAGAAATCTTGGGATCGAGAAAAATGTACTTTGTGAAATACAAGGTATGGAAAAAACGTTTCTTTACAATGAGCCGGGCATTTCTCTCGTGAATTCGGTAAACACGTGCAAAGGTAAAAAGTTAGAAATAATGTTTACAAACAGTACCGGAAAATCAGTCAAGCTAAAACGGGGCAGCGTGGTAGCTCTAGCTACACGGGTTAGTGAGCAAAATTGTGTCTCTTTAACTAAAGAGATTGCAGCTAATCAGGAAACTAAGTCGGACATGGATCTGTCTGATTTACGCTGTTCGGAAAATTATCGGAAAAAAATGTCGCAATTAATTATTGAGAATAGAGATTTATTCGCGACTAGTTTTAGAGATTTGACTGGAACCGATACCTTTCAAATGACTATCGATACTGGAGATCATCCGCCTATCAAATGTATGCCATATAGGGCACCCTTAACCGACAGAAAAAGAATCGAGGATGCTGTGCGAGAAATGCTAGATGCTAAATTGATAGAAAAATCCAGAACAAGTTGGTGTTTTCCCGTACTAATTCTTATCAAACCAGATAAGACTACGAGATTTTGTGTTGACTTTAGAAAGTTGAATAAGATAACTAAGAAAATGACGTATCCGTTACCCTCAATTGATGATATATTGTCACGTTTGAGTGAAGGGAAAATATTTTCAAGTTTAGACTTATTTTCAGGGTATTACAATGTAAAATTAGATCCTAAAACCAAAGAGAAGGCAACATTTACTACTCATCTCGGAAATTACACCTTTAATGCTCTTTGTTTTGGTTTAGTTAATGCCCCTTCTCTGTTCCAAGAGCTGATGGACACAGTTTTGGAAGGGTTACCTTTTGCATTTCCATATATAGACGACATAGCCATAGTTTCTGAAACGCCCGAACAACATTTCGATCATATAAAACAAGTATTTGACAGGTTACGTCAACATAAACTAAAAATGAAATTGAAGAAGTGTAATTTCTTTAGGGACGAAATGCGTTATTTAGGATTCATAGTAAGTAAAAATGGAATAGCGCCAGATCAGGAAAAGGTTAAGGCCATTAAAGATATTGACTCACCAAAAACCGTAAGACAGGTCAGATCGTTCCTAGGTTGTATTGGGTTTTATAGGAGGTTCGTACCTAACTTTTCTCAAATTGCAGAACCACTTAATGCTCTTACGCGCAAGTTCAAAAAGTTTCAATGGGGAGAAAAAGAACAAGAGGCATTTGAATATTTAAAGAATAGTTTAGAAACTATCCCGTTACTCGCTTACCCAGATGTAAACAAACCATATAATCTGTATGTCGATGCAAGTTTTGGCGCAGTAGCTGCTGCACTGACACAGCCTATGTCGGAGGATGATGAGCCGTACCCAATAAAAGGTTTTAAAAATGAAAAGCCGATATATTTCTTGTCTCAAAAATTAAGTCCTACTCAACAAAGATATTCAGTTATTGAAAAAGAAGCGTGGGCTATTGTATTCGCTCTTCACAAATTGCATCACTATTTACACAATAGTAAATTTACGATCTACTCTGACCACGCGCCGTTACAATACTTGTTAAAAGGTGATATTAGAAATAGGAGGATACAACAATGGACGTTGAATATCCTCGGGTATGACACAGAAATAAAACATTTAAAAGGAAAGGAAAATTTTGTTTCTGATTTTCTCACTAGAACTCCCACAAAGAGTGATAATGAAACATCACAAGAAAACGAGAAAACCGAAGACAAATTACAGGAAGATGATATTTTCATTAATGATCTCTATCCAGAGATAAATGTCATAGATTCTACCAATTTCGATCCAAAGCAATTTGCGAAAGTTAAGATTCCGAATGTAGATTTACTAGAGGAACCTTTACCTACGTTTGAGGACTATGACATGGTCGCTGAACAAAAGAAAGATAAAGAAATTTTAGAAATTAAAACTCATTTGGAACAGAATACGGGAACTAAAACCATACAAAATAACTACATTTGTTTAGACGATATTTTGTATTATCTGTCAAGTGCCGACTCCGATCCGACATTGAGACTTTATATACCAGAACATTTACGAAAATACGTCCTATTACAATACCATGATTCAAACGGTCATATCGGGGTAGACAAATGTTTTTATACCATCAAACCCATGTATTTCTGGCCAAATTTATTCAAGGACATAAATGAGCATATACACGGATGCGTTCCATGCCAAGCTCGAAATTTGAGACCAATCAAGGCTCCTTTGCAAACAACTAGTTTAAGTGCTTATCCGTTTGCACGAATGGCACTGGACGTATCGGGGCCCTACCCAGAAACACTCTCAGGAAATAAATACTTGGTTACATTTATTTGTATGTATTCGGGTTATGTAGAATGTTTCCCGTCGCATGACAAATCCGCACAAACAATAGCTCATTTTCTCGTGGACCAAATAATTCCGAGGTACGGGTGTTGCTTAGAATTAGTCCATGATAATGGAATGGAAAATGTCGCAAAACAAGTTCAAGATATTCTCCAATATTATAAGATTCATAGTGTCAGAACATCATTCTATAACCCGAAAGCAAACGGGTTAGTTGAAAAATCGCATAGTTCATTACTCTCAGTTATAGGAAAGCTCATGAATGAAAATGAATCGTGGGAATTATTGATTCCGGCTGCCCTTCAGTCTGTTAGATTTTCGGTAAATTTGTCAACGCAAATGTCGCCTCATTTTCTCGTATATCACGTTGATCCCGTATTCCCAATAGACAAAATTCTTCAACCGAGACGAAAGTACCAAGGTGAAAACAAACTGGAACAATTATTGCAACTACAACATCAAGCTTTTACAATTGTGCATCGAAATTTACAAAAAGCAAGAGCGAGACAAAAAAGGTATGCAGATAAAAATGCCGTTTCGGAAGAATTGCAAGTAGGCTCGCCAGTCTACTATCGAAATTTTAGACGGACTTCTAAATTTTCACCGCGATTTCTTCCCTATTATAGAATTATAGAACAAAAAGGGCCCGTTTCTTTCGTAATTCGAAATCAATTAGACGGGACTGTAACAAAGGCCACGGCAGATCAGTTAAGGTTAGCTCATTTGGATTGGGGCGAACTTAAGGAAGCAAAATTATATAATCCAACGGGGCGTCCGATACGAAAAATGCAGTTGGCGATGCCAGAGGAAAGTGAAATTTCTAGCTCGGAATCGGAATCAGAATCAAGGGGTACCGATACCTATGATATACCGCGGAACAGACAAAATAACCAATATCGACTCGAGAGGCAATCTTCCACGGATTCAGAAAATATTCCGTTATTTGAGTTAAAAGAACGACTACGCATGAAATCAAATAGGGAGGCGGAGCCAAGGAGTTCCGATAGTCAGGGTTCTGATTATAAAGACGCCCAAAATTATGAAAAGGACAGTACCGCTTACGAAACTTCGATCGAGAGCATGTCACCGGAAAATGTACCGGATCAAGACTTAATTGATAATTCGCAAATGGAAATCGACAATGTAGCTAATCGTAAGAAGAAATTAAGAAAGAAAAGAAAAAAATCGTCAAATTTGTCGGATACGAAAACAATATTCTTTGAAAAGGTTATGGATAAAATAGCTGAACGATTTTATTCGGAAGTATTGAAATAGTAAAGTACTTATAAGGCTTCAATAATAATTATGAATGTGTAAATAACTATGGTAGTGAAGTCAATATTAAAAATGTATTTTGTTAACGCGTTTTAACGTCAAGGACGGATATCATTAAATACCAGCTACAAGATCACGGGGTTAATTAATAACATCTCATAGGAGACCAATATCGCCGCGTTACAAAATGGCCGAAGCTATTTAAAGATAATAGAGGAAAGATTTTGCAATAGAGAGCCAGGACAAAAAATTCTTTCAATTATGTTTATTTCCCATAAATCACTCGCATCGGTAATCAAATGCGCTTCCAAAAATTCGATGAATAACAACAAGTTTGCCAAATTACTTTTCGGTCAAGCCAAGTAATCAAACAACGAGGATACTTTAATCTGTAACGAACAATGAATTTTTCGGACGATCACACAAATGAATAAATGCATCATGAGAACTCATCATGAATGAACCCTTCTCCAAATAATTTTGTCCCCGAAATAAAACACTGGAAATTGAAATACAAAAGATGGCTGGTTCTTGACTTAAACAATGTTCAAAAGTTAGCAAAGTACAAGTATGAGGTCGGGATATACTCAAATGTATAGATGTCATAGAAATGATTCGTCTATAGGCAAGGACATTATGCCTAGTCCCGACGGAGAATAAAATTGACTGTTGCCTCTACAGCAGAGTAGTGTAGTGACTCTAGAAAATGTTGTAATATTAATGTTATCAGTGGTGTTAAATAGTATTCGTTTATAGAGTTGTTTCATAAAGTTAATATTACTTGGACTCTATTGGGCTAACCCAGCCAACATGATTTCAAAAAAATTGAAGTTAGCTGAATTGAATATATTACCGCTGACGTATGAGAAATGCGGATATGTTTTAAATAGTTAATTATATGTACTTGAATATGTTATTTCTGAAAGGATCTTGCACAGGGGATTTAAAGTCGCTTTCTTACCTAAGATATATATTTAACAATGATATATCTCAAAAGACAGGGGCGTATGTAACATAATGCATGATTCGAGCCTATTGTGGAAGCTCAGATATTTCTTTCATGAAGAAATTAGTAGAGTGGCCACGGTCCGAATCCATGAAATCAATACTAAATATTATGTTGATGGGTCGAAGATAAACACGCCCATCTGCTGTCCATACTTTCTTGAATGAACATTTTTGAGAGGAAGATGCGAAACAAGATATTTGATTTGTTGATATAGTATTTTGGTCCCATATAAATAGGGAAGCAAATGCGCAAGACGGGGGGAGCGCCGGGAGTTTGAAATGGGATAGATCACGTATGTGACTGTTGGAGCTTATGCTCCCAGAGTAGTTTAGAAGAAATAAATATTGTATGATAGAAACAGAAGTTTGGACTTATTGTTAATTTATCCACTATACGATCACTAAGAAGAAACATGGTAGAAACAGGAGAAAAGGCCGAGATTATATTACATATTTTCTACCCTACTGAATGGTTATTTCTCAAATTAAATCCACTTTAATTTTTGTCTGAAAAACCTTTGAATTTTGCAGGTCTAAAATTTTGCAAAACAAGAAAAGGTTAACCTGTACATGCTTTTTGAGGCCCCCCCAAAAAGCTAGGATATTATTGTGGATAATTATGAAATTACATTTAATAAACAGTTTTCTTCATCATCCGTAATTTTTTCAACCCAAAAGACAATGATCTTCAGAATTTCTTCGAAATTGTCAAAATGAGCCGAGGCCAGGTATAACAAAATAATGTATACAGCAACTTCTCAAAAAATTGAGACCCAATAAAATAGTTATTCTATTTTTGTGTAAAAAATAATGATTATTTTACCAAAGCCAGTGTTAAGCAAGATGGCACTGTTGGAATAGCTATGGCTCATTCTACCAAAAAGTAGAGCCAAAGAACTAACAGTATGGATTAGGGGCTTTTGGTTGTTTGTTTTTTGTGATTGTTTGTTTTTTGTGATTGGGTTGGATTTTTTTTTTTTTTTTTTTTTTGGAGGGGGGTATAGAAAGCAATGAAGCAATCATTGGGCAAAATAAAGCAATTGGAAAAACATTGCGAAAAATGAAGAAATTGCTTGCAAAAAGCAATTTCTTCGTTTTCCACAATGTTTTCTACCCTGAAAATTGAAAAAATCTAAATACATTGTGTATTACAAACTTTAAATTGTCATCTGCAAATCCTTTCAATTTAGACCATTCTAAAATTTTGTCATCTGGTAATTGGTTAAGTATAATAAACTAATAAAAACTAATCGTATGACAAATCTAGATTTATCGTTCTTTTTCAGGATGTTCGAAGAAAGAGTAGACAGCAAATCTCCCCCAGAAGGATGTGAAATTATCAATTGTTCTCATTGTAAATATGCCTACTAATTGATTAATTTCGTCAATACCATCATCCGTATTTCCTAACCCTTGTCATGCTGAATTAAAATCCTATAAAGAATTGCTTTAAAATCAAAGGACTGACAGCACTGGAAGGTGATAATGAGGGTCAATATTTCTTTTTAAAATTGATTATTTAAACAACCCTGGCTTGAAAGGGGCAAACAGGAGGTGTAGCCTAAGATCAGCCTACACTTATTTGTGGGCTGATTTTTTCTATACCTCCTGCCAAAACAGGAATATTCCAAGGTCAGCATGACAAGGGTTAATTTAACCCAAATTGAAAAAAATTGCGGAAAACATAGAAAAGGGAGTGCAATTTGAAAAGAAACCTTTCTATTTGATAGAAAATATAATGGAAAAGGCAATTTCTTCTTTATTCACAATATTTTCTCATGCATAAAATCACAAGGATATAGAATATCTGGATTATACAGAAAAGGGTTAATCCTTTATCAGACATGAAATTTAAGAATACATGTATACTAAATTAAGAGAATTTCATATGGCAATTTTTAGTTCATAAAGTTTAAAAAATCTTTGTCTTTTGGGGTAAACTGTATCGCTCCACAGGCCTGATTGTACTGATTAAGTGTTTTAAGGAATTCAATATAAACCAATCACATTCACCATGTGTAGCAAATAAATCTTGTCCATGAAATCTTTTAACATTTCAAACTTTTCATTGTTTTACAAAAGTCTAATCATTTTCAAAGTCAGATGAAAAAAGTATTAGCAAGTTTGGAAACTTTTATACCATATATTGACATTAGCCACAACAATAAAATCCATTGTTTCCAACCAATCAAAATTAATTGATCAAATCTGAAAGAGTCACCAGAGGATCACTCCAATGAATTTTTTGTTGAAATCTATTAACCAATTCACACACAATGATGCTTTTAAATACCCCTCAATATAAAAGCTTTGAAAAACATTGTGGAGAATGAAGAAATTGCTTGTTGCAAGCAATTTATTCATTATACACAATGTTTTCTACCCTAAAATACAAAGATTTTAAAGATTAACTTAAAATTTTCGTCTACAACTTCTTTGAATTTGGACTGGTCAATAATTTCATCATGTGGGAATGGGTCAACTTGTTTCTGAGAAAAAGATTTTCAAAACATTCACCATAAATGGAAATTAGCCCGCCCTTTTAAGCCATGCTTTTCGTGCAATTGAACTCCTTTGATGGAATCTTATAAAGGGTCATCTGAGGATCATTCCTGTAAAATTTGGTTGAAATCTGTTCACAGGTTTCTGAAAAGGAGATTTTCAAAGCTTTCACAATATATGGAAATAAGCCCGCCCATTAAAGCTATGTTTTTCATCCAATCACATTTTTTTCAAGGAATCTGATAGAGGGTCACCCAAGGATCATTCCTGCAAAATTTGGTTGAAATACATCTTCTTGTTTCTGATAAGTTTTTAAAGGTTTCACCATATGGAAATAAGCCCCGCCAATAAAGCCATGTTTTTCATCCAACCACGGAAAGAATCTGAAAAAGAGTCACCCAGGGATCATTTCTGTAAAATTTGATTAAATTCTGTTCAATCCATTCTGAGGAGAAGATTTTTAAGTAAAAGTTTACTGATGGACAACCGCACAACAGACAAAACGCCATGACAATAGCTTGCTGGCTTTCAGCCAGTGGAGCTAAAACTAGAGGCGCTTGAGTGCCTGTATAGCTCCATAGGCAAGAATGTACTGATTAAGCAAATTTTTGCATGAATTCAAAATAAACTGAATACAAGGAAAATAGATCTAAGTCATTGATATCTTTGGACATAACCCACCACCATAATAGGCATATTTTCAACCAATTAAACTAATATGAAGGAATCTGACAAACTGTCATCTGAGAATCATTCCTGTGAAATTTGGTTGAAATCCATCAACAGGTTTCTGAGAAATTTACAAAGTTTTCAGTATATACCAAATATGGAAATTTTTCATTTATTGGGCCCTGAAAGAGAAGAGACAAATACCAGTTCCTTTCACTCTACTTTTTTTCAATTCAGTTACTAAAATATCAAATCAGTGGTCTCAATAAGGACCAATTTCAGGAATTTTTGAAATTCCAAGTTTCAATTTCAGGAAGTTTTCACAAAAACAAGGATTTTTTTTTCGGCCTCGACCATACCCCCCCCCACCCTCCGAAAAAAATGAAAAAGATGAAATGAAAAAAAAATACATGAAGCCTACAGTAAATTCTTCTCCATCCTTTACTTATAGGCCCTAAATTTCATGGCTCATTGAGTTGAACTAGAGAAAACAATGAGGTAAAAAAAGTGTTTCTTGAGAAATTTGTCTCTTATTCAAATTTCCCCTTTTCCCATAATATTCCGGCCCCTTAACACTATCATTTTCCAAATTTGGGTAGATAAATTTGGTAATTATTATTTGCAAATCTCTCAGGATTTGAAAATTTCTTCTGATTACTAGAATGTCAGAAAACAGACTGTTTGAAACGTTTTGGGTACGAAAAATTGAGACTGGATTATTCCAAGACTGTCTCCGGTCACATCATAGATATCCGAGTGCATATGAATATAACGTAAATAAAAGTAACAGTACAAAAAGAAATGGAACTAATAGCAGAGTTGCATCTTTTTAGAAATTCTCTGTTTAGTTTCTGATAGTTGATGTTTACAGACAACAGGTGTGACGTCATTAAAAAGGGACCGAATTCTAGCAAGATCAATTGAGTAACTTCGATGTTTCTAGGACAGACATCATGTCAAGTTACTATATAGAATCCCCTGCGTCATACACGTATTTAGAATGCAAATTTTACACACTGTTCTGTATCAGCCGCGAACTTGAAGACGGAACACGACATTTCGGGTGAATTCCAGCCCTGAAGTTAGTTTACATAATTCGACCGAACGGCTTCCATGGGCATGCTCGATTTTTGCCCAGCATGTTATTAATCAAGTGACTTCCAAAGAAATGGTCCAAGATGCTGTGACGGCTTGGTTACCAAACCGCCTATAATCATGTACGCTCTATGTTAATATTTCCATCCACATCGGTCGTCATGGAGACATTTCGATAAACTCCTTGTGGATTCAATTTGACCAGATGGTATGGCCAGAATATACATTGTTTTGTTTGTCAAACCCTTTATGTTGTAACTTCAGACATCGTTCGAGTCATGAAATCAGGACATTTTTCTAGTATCTCGGACATTAATTTACGTCCGGGTCTGATTTTCTGGACGTTTTTCTGATTTTCTGGACGTAATATACGTCGACGCCCGCTTATTAAGAGCACTGCATTTAGGTTCATGTATACTACATACACTTCTATGATGATCAATTGAAATATTACAATTACAAGAGTCAGAATTCATGGAAGATTATTTACATTAAATGAGGAAAAGCCAATTGCATGACAAAAAAGTTTGAAAATCACCTGTCAGATCTGCTAAGCAAAAGCCTCTACCTGAGATGATTTATGGGTCTTGGATTTTTTCATCAATTTCAAATGAATCTTTTATGCAATGTTAAAATTTTCCAATTTTTATCGCATTAACAAACACAGTTTTTTCCTAGAAGTATACTAGTATGGAAGAACCTACCAGTCTCCCTAGCTTGAGGTCCACTCCTTTGCATCATTAAAGAGTGGGCTCGCAGAGAAAATTACTGACCATTCTGTAATAGTTGATATTGGATAAAATCATGACCAGGTGCCAGGCTAGCTCAGTTGTAAGAGCTTTGGTGCCAGTGGTATGGGTATTGTGGGTAAGAGTCCAACCTATCTATATATACTGCCCAACTCCCCTTTCGGGTATTACTGGCACACTTTTCCTACTTAGTTTACTTTATTGGCATCAGAGGTAAATGGAAATTGCTGGGATCCGCCACTTAGGATCAGCAAGGAGTGTTAGGAACCTTAGGTAAAAGTTCATACCTGTTGTCTACCTGTTGTCTGCTTGGGAACTTAGTAACCCCTATCGGGTTTTCATCCCCTTCTAATCCTTCTTGGTTTCCGTTCTCTGGTTCTGGTGGAGCTAGTATACATTTGAAGTGTCAAAACGCTTGTACAGCCACATTTTATCGAGTTTGTTCTGAATTGGTCAACTTTTTTGGATGTTACAATATCTTCCGGTAAGTTATTCCATGCATTAATAGTTTGAATGGAGAAAGAGTTTAAACGCAGTAACTTCTTTGCACGGGGCTTGTTCAGTTTTAAACAGTGTCCCCTAAGATGGTCAGATTCAGCAAAAGTAAAAAAAGATGTAAGGTCTGCATTGTCTATGTGGTGAATAATTTTAAACACTTGAATAAGGTCAAATCTCTGTCGGCGGTAATCCAGTGTTGGCAGGTTTAACTCCTTCAGACGCTCGGAATAAGATAATCCTCTCAGCCCAGGTACCAGACGAGTTGCTCTACGTTGTATATTTTCGATGATTTGTTTACATTTTTTTGTCGCAGGGTATGCAACTAGGTTCCCATAATCTAAATTTGATCTTACTAACGATTTGTACAAAGTCAAGAAAAGATGGTTGTCAATGAACTTAAATTTCCTTTTAATGAGTCCAATAAGTCTATTTGCCTTATTTGCTACATTACTCATGTGTTGCTCAAAACACAGGTTGTCATTAAAAGTTACACCAAGATCCTTTTCTGAGGTCTCAATCTGCAGAATGTGCTTTTGCCCATTTTTATCCCTGATGATGTAACTAGGCTCAAAATTTCTTCTGCCAAATGTTACTGCTTTGCACTTTTTAATATTAAAGTTCAGAAGCCAGTTTTCACCCCACTTGCATAAATTTTCAACATCTTTCTGCGAGTCTTTTTGATCACTTTCTCATGAAATAGCTTTATACACCTTACAATCATCTGCAAAAAGGTAAAAAAGGACTGGGCCAAGAATAGAACCCTGTGGATCTCCAATTGGTTAAATTGGCTAGGAGTATAGTAGTCAATGTTTGGTAGAATCTAGCTGCGATATCGTAGCCCTCTTTCTAATTATCTGCTGGCGAGGGCTACGACACCCCCTTTCTTTGCTCTTTGTTGCAGTGCCCGGAGTGATTCACTCCGGGCACTTTGAGGTGGATTATTGAAAGTTTTGTAAATAGTACAAACACAAGTTTAATACCATAATGGACCTTAACCATTTATCTATCCATGTAAATAAATGTATATCTGAAAAAAGTCGGATATTTTATGTATTTAAGTCTCAATTTGCTGCACCATCGGAAACTCGAAGTTTTTCGGCCATTTTGAATCAAATGTCAGCCATTTTTGCTGTTAGACAGCGAGATCTCTTGAGATCTCGAGTTTCCCGCCGAAACGATAGCAAATGAGAATTTAGGTCACCATATTTGGAACAGATAGTATTTTTTGAAAACAGGACAGATCTGATAGAAAATATGAAAAAAATTGTATGAAAGTATTTCAAGAGTTAATTGAATTTGATAGATAAAATAAAGATATTGAAGATTCAGTATCTTTGAAGATAAAATATTATCAATGTTAGGTAAAAACAGATAATATAATTTTTTACGAGCACCTGTTTTGACAGCATGACAATAGTAAACAATGTGACGTAATAATAGATCACATGAACAACCAAAAGTCATGGCCGCCAAACTAATGAAATATTTTATGAACTGAAAAGAAACCGGTATTTAATGATTGATACAACTGATTTTCTTATTATTTTGATAGAATTTGTCCATAATATTAACGTATGTAAGGAATTCATCCACAGAGAGTCGCTTATCACAAAACATACAATATCAAGACTTGCAACAAAGCGCAAAGAAGGTGGGAGTCGTAGCCCTTGCCAGCAGATTATCAGAAAGAGGGCTACGATATCGCAGCTAGGTAGAATCATGACTAGGTGTCCGTCCCACCTCCAATAGGTTAAATTGGCAAGGAGTATAGTAGTCAATGTTTGGTAGAATCACGACTAGGTGTTCAGCTAGCATAGTTGGTAGAGTAGGGCTGCTAGTGTTCCGGAGGACATGGGTTCAAGTCCCATGTTGGGCACGATTTTTCTTCTTGGTTTGCTTGGTTTGCTAATTTTTTCTGTACTTCTTTCTAAATGACTTCTGCCAAGCAATATTTTTCTATCTGGTTGTCCATTTCTGTACTTTTCTCCTTAAAATCTTTCTTTTGTGCAAAGAAATGTCAACGCATTCTTCAGAGTTTGAGGAACACCTATAGATGTTACGTAGATGAGAATTTGTGAGAGCAAAACACTGAATATTTTTCTTAATTCAATGTTTTTTCATTGTATTTATAAATGCTTGACTTGTTTGGATACATGTATATAAAAAAGTAATAGCGATCTCGATTAACAGTAGACCACGTTGAAAGGTGCTATAACAGTCAATATATCCGAAAATATATCTGTCCGAAAATACTGCCCCTTGTAATACTACCTCTGTTTCGCTGTTCCGATCTTCAACACATTAAGCATTTACATATTATACAACTATCAACTTTCATTTAAACTTAATAACCATACTGCCTACCTTTGCTTTTCTTTGAAATTTTACAAATCCTGCTGTCAAAAGTTTTCCCTGTTGCCGAGATACCGGAAAGACTTGGGCTAAAACACTCCAATCCGTCGTGATCTGAAATGGGGCTCGTCATGCGCGCAGATCCGTGACAGTCGTATTTAGGTTACAAGATATCACATTACAGGGTAAAAATCGACGGTATGCGTTACAGTTAAAGAGAAAATGGAAATCACATTCAAGCCAATTAATCTAACACCACAGGTGGTATGAAAAATCTATATTATTAATTATTAATTTAGGACACCTTTTACTCACCGCGCGACATTATTAAAGCCTTTCAAACACAGCAAAATTTTAGACCGATCCAAATTGAAAGAAGCTGCAGACGACAATTTCAAGTTGATGGAATTTTAAACTTTTTTGTCATTTTGGGTAGAAAACATTGTGGATAAAGAAGAAATTGCTTGATGCAAGCAATTTCTTCATTTTCCACAATGTTTTCAAATGTTTTTTATTTGGGAGGCGTAAAAAGGAGGGATTGAGTTGTAATGGGTTAAAGCCATTCAAACATAATGACGCTAAGAAAAAACGCTAATTAAAACATTGTGGATATTGAAGAAATTGCTACTTCCAAATTTTCATCAAATTTGTCATCTGCAACATTTTTATTAATTTGGACTAGTCTAAAATTTCGTTGTCTGGTAATAAGAAGTTCTATCACGCCAACTCCAATACAGTTTACAGAATAGTTGTCTGGAAATGTGCGAGAACTATACAGTGGTATATAGAAAACAAGACTTACTATTTACAGAATACTCACTCTTAAACCATTCCCACTCAATCCCGCTTTTTAGGCATCTCAGGAAAAATGCATTGGAAAACAGTGTAGACAATGAAGAATTTGCTTGTCACAAGCAAAATCTTCAATATCCACAATGTTTTCATTCTACAATGTAAAGATTTTCTACATTTCACCGACTTGAAATTGTCGTCTGCAACTTCCATTCTTAGATTCTGTCGTTTTGTAATCGGTTAACTTATTATTACCCATTTCCAGACGACAAAATTTTAGACTGGTCCAAATTGAAAGGATCGAGTTGCAGACGACATTTTAAAATTTTAGATATTTTCAACTTTCTGGTTAAAAATTACTGTGTGAAATGAAGAAATTGCTTGGTCCATGCAATTTCTTCATTTACACAATATTTTCACATCAATTTTTCGTGAGAGGCGTCAAAAGGCGTCATTAATCGGGAATGGGTTGACTTACTGCATCCGGATCATTTGTAAGTCTGTGCATACCTTTGCATTCATTCTACTGTTTGCTGTGATTTGAGTGTAGCATTGCGGCTCAAATCAAAGTTTACAAGGAATATATCATTCCAATTGTTGTTCAATTTGTTTTTAAAAGAACTTAAGCTTGGGGCATTTACTATGTCAATTGTTAGTTTACAACCATTAACCCATACCCGTATAATGGTCCCTTTTGACTGGCGAGCCTGTCCTAATCTGTCGATACAATATCAGAGAGCAGCGTAGATGGGACAAGTTCCCTGTTCTATTACCCTTTTTGAATAAATAAGAAAATGTCATTTAAAATGAATACATAACTTCTACAATGTTTTTACTCAGAAATTATAAAAATATCTAGATTTATTCACTATCATTTTCGTCTCAACTTCTTTGAATTTGAACCAGTCTGAAATTTTGCTGTCTGGTAATGGGTTGAACTAAAACTGTCTCTTCTTAGCTCTGTTCTTAATTATTGTTTTACTTAGTTTAACCCTTGTCATGCTGAACCCGGAATATTCCTGTTTTGGCAGGAGGTATAGACAATGATCAGCCTGCACATAAGTGCAGTCTGATCTTAGTCTACACCGCCTGCTTGTCTATTTCAAGCCAGAATTGCATGTTTATAGAATCTGTTTTTACATGAAATATTGACCCGCAACCAGTGCTTCCAGTGATTTCAGTCCTTTGATTTTGGTGCATTTCTAAACAGAATTTTTATTCAGTATGGTTAGGGTTAGGGTTGTGTCCACTGGATCTGTTGAAGTTTAGTAAGCTGGGTGTTGATGGTATGTCAATTTCGTTCATAACTGTAAAGACTTAAAGCATATCTGCACGTATTCTAGAGTAGGGAGAACCAAGAGTAAAAGTCTTTCTTTGTATTTAGGGTGGTTCAAATTCTTGATCGATTTGGTGGCTCGTCTTTGAACATCTTCTAAGGCTACTTGGTGCTTTTTGGGGTGAGGTACACATAGAGGGTAAACACTTTAGGCCATAGGGTGGAAATGGAAAGAATGAGACACCTAAAATTAATTTTTCTGTTTCTCACAATGCTTTCGGTGACTTGTTAAAAGGGGATAGGTTAATGCATTTTTGGACTCAGTGCTACACTGTCCCGGTCTTAAGTTTTGACCGCGGTATTCACTGAATATGGATCATGATTATTTTTAGAAAACATTCTGAGAACTTTGTGAAAGTGCTTACCAGCAATTTCTGCTTTTCTCGAATTGTTTTTTACCCTATACGATTTCCATGTTTTGCACACTTTAATTGATTGTTGTTACCTTTTTGAATATGGACGATTCTAAAAGTTTTATCGCCTGGTTATTATGGTACGCTCTAGCCGAGGGCATTTTTCGTGACTATAAGCATCCGGTAATGATAATGTTATTATATATCTATAAATATTGCTATTAAAATATTTGCATTCCTCAAAGACAAGATCGGACACGTCAGAAAATAATCCGTATCTTGTGTATTCTGTTTATTTACTACCGTAAATTCGCTATCGTAGCACACGACCATATGAGCGACACCCCCAGAAGACGGTTAGTTGTTACGGGGGATAGTGCAGGGATACATGCAGAACGAAACTGCTGAGAGCTCCGCCTGGTTCTTTAACGTGCTCGGTGGATAGCACCGTCACACGGGGCCTCGGTTCAACATCTCATTCGAAAGACAATTAGTTTGTTGGTTGATATGGTCAGCCCAGGGCTCGAACCCGTGATCTAGAGGTTTGAAATCTGACAATACGGTTCCATATAAGGTAGTCTAATATGACGTCATTTTTAATCTGTAAATGACGATATAATGCGAACAAGCGTTATCAGATTGGTAAAAGATAATTGAAATACACGAACAAATATACAGATTATTTATTGTTTCATCGATTTTATTAAATGAAAATATAGCCATATTATAAATGGAATATTACGTTACGATAGCGATATGTACAACATCTTGTATTTACTTCTCGCTGTGGAGTCCGTTTTTGGTAGACGAAGCTAAAAATTAAAATTTTATAGTCGTCTGATCAACAATGGCGCCATCACTCTAGAAATACTTTCTAGATATCAATTTAAGAAGAAACCACGGGAAATAAGGATCAATAGAAGTCACAGGCTTACCAACGGCCCCCCACCAATAAGTTCAATGATGACAGAAGTTTGTCTGTTCACAATCAAACCTATGGCTGTACCTTGTACCTATTGCTAGAGCGTGTGGTTAACCGTTTGAGTCGAAAGCCTACTTTAAGACGTCTGAGCATAAAGATCGCGTGCAAGCGTAAATAATACAGTTAACCCTCACCTAACTTTTGTGAGTGCATCAATATCATTTACGCGTTCACGCATTTACTTTATCGTGTACTACCTAAAGTTGACTTTTGACCCATTATTGTGCCCTACTTCTGTTATTTGCAGCTGGACCTGCCGATTTTTTATGCGTGTACGTATTAATTTTTGCGTTTTCGTCTTAGCGTAGATTTATGATCCATTAAGTGCACCATATAAAGCCTCCCTTCAAGTTTTCTAATGCTAATCTAGATAGTATTATGAGACAATTAAGAGACACTGAGAATTTTTAGACGCTCGCTTGTTTGTTTGTTCGGATAGGGTTTAACGTCACTTTCAAAATTAGATAACCTGATTATACGCATAAACTCGATCTATACTGTGAAGAGAGTTCACGACCCAAAGTGAGGCTACGTTCTTGGATGCCCACATCAAATCGCAAGAGTACGGATTTCGGTTGCACCCCCTTCACACGCCTACACACACCTTGGGAAAAACTTCTCGATCTGCTTAACCCATTCCCACACAACAAAATTTTAGACTGGTTCAAATTGAAAGAAGTTGCAGACGACAATTCTAAGTTGTTGAAATTTTGAAATCCATTGTCTTTAGGGGAAGAAATCATTGTAGATAATGAAGAAATTGCTTGTAACAAGCAATTTCTTCATTTTCCACAATGTTTTCTAAAGCTGTTTTATTGAGGGGCGTAAAAAGGAGGGATTGAGTGGGAATGGGTCAAGTTATATACAGTGAAATACATTATAACCCATTGAACGCATTCTATTTTTCATCTGACACAACGTCACGGTAAAGAAAGGCAAACAATTCTAACCACTGGCTCGAAATCACAGCTAGGGAGACTATTTCACGCATTACTTCTTTTCCTTATAAAATTTATACTCAATTCTTTTCTCCTTTTCTTTTATTTCACGAATTGTGAATTGTCGTCTGCATCTTCTTTTAATTTGGACTAGCACTGGTACTCAGAAATAAGCTCGTAAACGCGAATGGACGACGATGTAACGTAACCTCTGGTGGAAGCTCATATATTTCCTAAGAAAATATAAGCAGTGTGGCCACGGTCCGAATCAATTAAATCAATGTTAATATTATGTTAATGTTTAACCCATTCCCACTCAATCGCTCCTTTTTACGCCCCTCAACAAAAAAGCTTTGGAAAACATTGTGGAAAATGAAGAAATTGCTTGGACCAAGCAATTTCTTCATTATCCACAATGTTTTCTATCAAAAAGACGAAAAAATTCAAAATACCATCAATTTGGAATTGTCGTCTGCAGCTTCTTTCAATTTGGACCAGTCTAAAATTTCACTGTGTTGGAATGGGTTAAGAAAAACACGCCCATCTGCTACCAATACCATTTTGAATGATCATTTTTGAGAGAAAGATGCGAAACAAGATATTTGATTTGTTAGTCAACTATTTTTGTTCCATACAAACAGAGAAGCAGAAGGACATGACTGGGGAACGAGCGGAGAGTTTGAAATGGGGTATACCACGCATGGGACTGTTTGTAGCGTTAAGCTCTAATAGTAGCCGAGTGGTCAGATCAAAGTATTGTAAATTTTAAGTACTGTAAGCTAGCAAAGCGTTGTATTTTTAAGTAACCATCTTTGTCAAATGTTATCATGATAAATAAACAAGATTGAAGTAACCCTGAAGTTAACCCATTACAACATGACAAAATCATAGACTGGTTCAAACTGAAAGAAGTTGCAGACGACACTTTCAAGTTGGTTGGATTTAGAAAATCTTTGCCTTGAAGGGTAGAAAACATTATAAACATTGAAGAAATCGCTTGTTACGAGCAATGTATTCATTGTGCACAATGTTTAACGAATCTTTTTTTCTTGGGATGCTTGAAAAGCGGTATTGAGTGGGAATGAGTTAAATAGCTTACTTTTGAAGGAGTTTTCTACAAGTTAATTCATGTAGCCATATAAAGCAGTTCGCATGGTGATGACTCTGATCAGACTCATGTTGGACACAATATGCTCAAGTCAGCTTAAATGCCCAGAAGATGAACTTGCAGGTAGGGTTTGCAATATTCCTGAAATACATAAGAACTACATGTTATCGCGTAGATTTAGTGGTTAATCCTCCAGCGACAGTTTGAACTCGTTAAACACTGAGAAGGCCTCAATTGTTGTCCAATGACCTAAGCTATCAAATCTGACGCTTTACTAGCTAATAAGATTATGATATGATTTTAATTATGAGAGAAAGCATAAAATCAGACTAGTATAAAATTAGAGGTCTATTAACTCTTGTCTTGCTAAACGCGGAATATTCCTTTGGCAGGAAGCATAGACAAAGATCAGCCTGTGCATATGTACAGGCTGATCTTAGTCTACACCACCTGTTTGTTGTGATTAAGCCAGAATTGTTCACAAGGTCAATTTTCAAACTAAATATCGACACTGAAAAACCAGATATGCAGTGCTTTCAGCCCTTTCATTAATACGCAATTTTAGACGGTTTTTATTCTGCACGACAGGGGTTAAGAAAGTCTATGTTACATAAGGATGTTTAGGCCTACACCCCAGAAGATGAATTTTTAGACGTATTAAATATTGTAAGTTTGGAGTTGTTGAATTGACTTTATCCACTATACGATGGCATAGATGAAACATTGTAGGAACAGGAGAAAATGACGATATTATATTACAACGGTCAAATACACATATACACACGCCGCGTCTATGATCGTTCGAGACTTTGTCCCCCAGTACACTAACCGTATTGTTAGACAATTTGTACTATCAACTTATGACCTCAAATCTATACAACTGATAGACATTGTTCGTTATCTACCCTAAAACATCGTAAGTAAAATTTAACCCATTCCTGCACGACGACGCTTTTGACACTTTCAACATCATTAAAGCAACTTCGGAAAACATTGTGAAAAATGAAGAAATTGCTTGTTACAAGAAATTTCTATATTATCCACAATGTTTTCTATCCCAAAAGACATTTCGTCGAAATGAAAATATCGTCTGCAACTGCTTTGAATTAGAACCAGTCTAAAACTTTGTCATCTGGTAATGGGTTAAGATAATCAGCAGATATGGCGACTGTTGACTTTTGAGGATATATGAGTTAATGTGTCATTTAATAAGGTCACAATAATGTTTTACTAAAACACAGATTATTTACAAGACAACAATTGAAAGAACGCATCTGTCAATCATAACATCGATTGAATCATAACTTAGGATTGGAAGTGAACTTAAACCCTTTCCTGTTTTTCAAAATTTTAGACCAGTCCAAATTCAAAGATTTTGCAGACGAAAATTTAAAGAGGATTCAATTTGAAAAATAACCATTCAGTGGGGTAGAAAATATTAGACAATATAAAGTGGATTCAATTTGAAAATTAACCATTCAGGAGGGTAGAAAATATTGTGGAAAAGATGAAATTGCTTGTTACAAGCAATTTCTTCTTTCCCACAATGTTTCTTAAGTGTAAAAATCAAAGGGCGTAAAAACAGGGATTGAACAGGAAAGGGTTAAACTCCAACATTGATTGACATTTAAGTGAAGCTTTCTTGTTGGTCAATTTAAGCTGTAGCTAGGACGTTAAGATCACCAACTAACCGCTTTACTTTGTGTTTTATGTTACTGACTATTTGCAAAATAACTATTTTTATTATATACCTTGCTGATTTCTCAGTGTAATAAGTTTTGATATCGTCACTGGAGTGACGATAACACTTTTAAGTTTCACTCTCTGTAATAAATCTTTAATCATGTATTCATCCGAACTTTTTTCAATAGAGCTGCTCTATCAAAAAGATTGGTTTCGATATTTTTCATAAAAAAATAAAATAATAAGGTAAGCGTTGTCAGGCATTAAAAACTCGTGCTGCGCACTCGTTTTTTCAACGCCTAACAACGCATCCTCGTGAAATATTTTTTAGTATCTGGAATAACCAGTTGAATATTCTCTCTTTGATGTCTAAGTCGAATTTCCTGTCGGAGTTCAGTGGGCGTGGCTATCTTTACGTTAATTACGATTGCTGTTTTGACCCATTTATACATAATGACGCTTTTTGACGCCCCTCAAGAAAAATAATTGGGAAAACATCGATTAAAATGAAGAATTTGCTTGTAACAAGCAATTATTTCATTTTTCACATTGTTTGCACCCATAAAGTTGAAAAAAAAAATTAACTCTTTACCAGCTTTAAATTGTCGCCTGAAACTCTCTTCAAATTCGACGAGTCTAAAATGTTGCCTTCGGGGATACACAAATGAAATACACGAATGAACATAAAGGTGCAATATGAACATTATATAAGACGAAAAGAGGATCCACCTCAGGTCAACCAGGACGTACACTAGGTAGAATGATCATAATTCGCCAAAGTCCAGAGGTTCGGCCCTTTTCAACACGGACAAAATATGAGGGGTCATTGAAAAGTACGTGGCTTAGGACAGAAAGAAGCGGTTTAACCAAAACTATTTTCATTTGTTTTTCAACGCATTCACCTTGCAAGCTTACACAATTTGTCAAACGGTCTTGAATCATTTGAAAACCTTCGATGTAGAAGGTAGCACTTTTGGCCCTAAAATACGTCAACAGATTGTTTGACATGTTCATCATTGCGAAAACGCGACCGCTAAGATGTTGGGTTTTTTTTCATCTTTGGTCATAATTAAAATTCAGAGGGTGTAGAATCAGGTGAATAGGGTGAATACTGAACCAGTTTGAAACACATTTCTGAATAGCAGCCATGGCAACAGTGGACATCAGGAAGATGCTCCAGTACACTGACAACAGTTTTCCGCGCATTCCGTGCATTCTCTTCTAGACTTTTTGACAAAGCTGCCACGTACGATCAGCATTATTCCACCCAGTCTATGTTTCACCTTTCTCAGTATAAGCCAATTACATCACGCATTTTGCATACCAGAAAGCTATGTCTATCACCTCTCTAGCGATGGTTGCTGACTTAGCCATTTTCGGGGATGGTGATCTTGGGTGTTTTCACTGTTTCCACTGTGTTTTGACTTAGTTCAAAGTGGCGAACCGATATTTCATCAACAATTACATGCTTTGTAAGTTTCTCTGAACTCAACTGAAACATGGTAAGGGTATATTTTGGTATGTTGCTTGGGGCTCGTTTGTTGTCAACACTAAGAAGCTTTAGGACCAATCTGACCCGACCCTTGTCATTTGCAAATCATTATGGATAATTGCAGACACTCAATTTGTGAGAGGCCTACCTGTGTAGCTATGTTCTGCTGTCATTCGCCGATCTTTCATAATCATTGCATGGTTTTATTGATGGTGTCCTTTCAGGCGACAACTTGTGAACTGTCAGGACCAGGGTCATCTTCAAAACTTTCTTTATAATTTACATCAAGCTACCAATTTCTGCAGCATTCTGTAACAATGGGAATCCTATACTTGTGTTTCTTGCATATCTTCGTGAATTCCCATTGGCAATAAGCATTTGATGACAAGGTATTAAATAACCGCACGATGACATTTTTGCAGTAATGCTACATTGTATTTTTGTTTAGAAATACTGGGAGTGGGTAAGTTTGAAATTCAAATTCTGTCAAATAACAGAGAGGAAACAATCTTACTTTCACTTCAATGTGATCATAATACTTCATTCACATAGACTTCAATCGGTATGTTTATATGGGGGTCTGTTCCTATCATAGGTCACGGACTTTTCAATCGTCCCTCGCATCTAGAGTAACTGTTTTCCTTGGAAATAATATTAGATCTGTCATTTGGAATTCTCTTCTTTTCGCTTTTGTTTATTATGTATGCTTCTATACTTTTTCCTATGTGGGTCAAATTTCGTAATAAAGGTCTTGTAATATTGTAACATATCGAGGAGTTAGCGTAATAGGGTAGGAAGAAGCGAAGTTTTTTTGTCTTTTTTTGCACTAGGCGCTTGGTATATCAGTTGAAAAGTCACAGTTCTTTCGCATACATTTATCCTAACATGAATAAGAATGGGATGTAACGTTCCGAATTCGTAGACAAAGCGTATCAATTAAGAGAAAGGGGTCCTCAGCTCAAATTGGGTCTATATGACTACAAAAGTCACTGGACTTTCAGAAGGTAACATTATTTGCATATCACAGCAAATAACCTCCCCTGAAACCATTACAGGAACATTTTGTTTGAAATGTACTTACACGCGTTATCGTATATAGTAAATCCGTTATAAATGATTTAATCGTCGGAGGCACATGTCCTTTCCGACATCTGTCTCTGACCAATGGGTGGATAATCGTAAATTCATCTTGGGGCTAGGAAAGGATGTAATGGTGGTACTGGTGCGAGATATACCAGGAATCAATTGTTAGGTGCTCCTGCCGACGCGATATGACTGAAAAATTGTTAAAAGCGGCGTTAAACCCCATTCAAACAAATAAATGATATAAACAATGAACATGTAGACGAACGAAGATAGAAGTAAGGTACAGTGGTGATATCATACGACGTTAGTTTTGTGAACAAGATGACCAGGGATATAAACTAATCAAATATGATAAGTAATTTGACTGTTAAGTTGGCTGAGCAGCTACACATGTGATGGCCCAAATTACTTGTTGCAGTTGCACATGTTACCGATATGAAAACTGACAGAAAGCCATGGTTGGATTCACTTACTAACCGCGGTTTTACTGAAATCCTACTGAAAGTGACGTTAAACCTAATTCACTTGATCGCAGTGTAACTAGTTTTCATGATCGATACTATTTTTTTTTTTACTTTTCCGAGTTTATCCCTTTCCGATGACAGTTCACAAATTATTAAGATATTATTTAAGAAACCTGGACAATATTAGATTAGCATTACTTACTAATATGAAACAAATGAGAGATTCTGTATATTTTTTCAAGCCTATTGTCGTTTAAACCTTAAACAGCAACAGCCTTCCCTTCGACACAAGATGTCACACAAGATAGGCGAGATCGACACAACGAGAGCCAAAACAAGTAATTTATAAGGTCACCTAAGCTCCAATCAATCAATAGAGAAGCGTTGGGTTCGGTTTGGATTATGATCAGGTTTTGTCAGAACGGCATGGTAGGTAGTCGTTTTAAATAATTTCAGTTCGATTAGACGAGTTCGAAAAGCAGAGTAATTTTGCAAGTATTCTATTTGCATTGTATTTCAATACCGCCATAGACGCATCGACCCTTGGCCACAATTCTTTCCCTGAATGGGGTTTTGACGTAACGTAATCAAAGTACCTAGGGTATTCGGCGATGAGAAACGGGAAACATTTGATATGTTTAATTATTAATTTTTACTTTCTTCATATTTGAAGATTTAGTATACATACAAAATTTTAAGAAGAAAAATAAACCATACACACTCACAAAACAACAACAACAACCAAAAAAAACAACCAAAAAAAAACCATTTATAATTACAACGGAGACATACAATTATACATACAAATAATAAAGCTTGAGACTGAAGAGAAGACAGTAAAAAAAAGAGACATTTTATATTATAATTTCATTATCTAAAAATTGTCGCCTGCAACTTCTTTGAATTTGGACAAGTCTAAAATTGCGTAGTCTGATAGTGGGTTAAACCAAATTCGCTCAAATTAAGTTAGAATGGTTAGGATACAAATGCTAATAAGCTTTCATGGCTTTTCTTACCGAATCAAGGATAAGTTTCGTAAATTTTGAGGTGGTTGTAAAACATTTTCTTTCGCTCTTTCTTTTGAAAAATTAGTTCTGTTTATATTATGCAACAATATGGTTTGCTGAAACCCTAAAGATGTTTAAGCGCTGCGCCCATTTTCGGGTCTCTACAAATATTAACGACCCAAAATCTTTATGAATTAAGTTCAATTAGCCCTATGCTAGTTATATTATAGAAAATAGCAATCTTTTATTATTTTACAATATTTCGCGAGGCCCTGTACCAAAATATAATAAATATCTGTGAGGCCATACAATAAATTGAACATGGTAATTTATTAGTGTCATTCGGTATCAATCTTGGGGTTTTCTTTTATTTGTCAGCACGTTAGGCGCGAGTGCTGGTGTATTATGCAGGATGCAGATACTAATGGGGAGCAACCGATGTAAAATAAACAGTAAACCAAACCCGTAGTATTTCAAAGCCTTGTATTGGATTCTGGGAAAATCTAACATTTCCATAGACCGATTTTCTTAAAAATTCCTACAATAACGTTACAAGGTTTGCAAATCTGCAGCATATTGTTGCCTTTTAAGAACGGCGTAGAGCAGTGTATCGTCGATATCATGGCCACGTCGACGCAGAGCTGTGAAACGTTTGATTTTTTGTATGTCTTCAGATCGACGTAGATCAATGAAGCAGTGGATATGCTTTAATTTAGAGATTTTTATATGTATGATTTCAACAACCGTGTGTTCTCTTCGCCATTAAAATCAGATTTAATCTTCCCAGGCCTAGCGAAAACATAAACGAAGAAAAAGATCACTCACGCACCAACCACTTTGTTATACATGAGGCGTTACTGCTTTGCAGTACTAAACTTTCAGATAATGGCTTTAAAAAAGGAGTTGTAGCTGTTTACTGTAGGATATAAGCACACACATCACTCTCCCTCTCTCTATCTGTCTGCCTATATATCTATATTTCTATGTATGTATATATATATATGTGTGTGTATGCATGTATGTATGTTTGTATGTATGTGTGTATGTATGTATGTATGTGCGTCCCTCTCTTTCTTCCATTATCTCTATACTCCTCTCTAACATTAGGCCTACTGCAAAAAGCGGTGACATAAAAAATAAGGGTAACCAGTAATTAATATATTTCCTAATGATCCTTCTTACCGTTGGGTGGAGACCAAAGCGTTGTAATTACAGCTAGGATAAGCTGGAGTTACCACTGTCAGGTCTCCGACCGTCGATAAGATCGAATTTTCAGTAGAAGGCACATCAGTTTGCTACCGATTTTTCTTAAGTATATCCCCTTTACGTCGCGAAAGATATGCATATCGTGTTAATAGGTCAAGTATTAGTTCTTTGTGTATTATTTCCAAAAGAAAATGTCTGACGAAACAGTTCATTGCCCTGGGTTTATTTACTTCTGTAACATCGTAACTGTATCTTTAAAAGACTAATGTTACGAGGTTTGAGAGTAAATCGAAAGTGTTTGAGGGAGCTACTTGTTTCATAAACTCTTATGTTTTAAACAAGTACGAAGTTCAAGAGACTGACTGGAAGTATCAAATTCTTTGTCTGTGAAGCTTAGCGATGGCTAAGAAACAAGAAATATGTGCTATTTTGGCTGTTTTTACCATACATGGAATTGTATGTGGCGTGCAAGCGGAAAAATCGGATACTTTAATGCGTAAGTGGTTACACTCATGTCCGATTTTCAATAATTTAAAATATTGTAAAAAGGGTCAGTTTTGGCAGTATATAGCGCTTTCCACAAGTTTTGTTGTGATTCGAATTTCGAACCTGAGTTCATCTTAAAGAGCGTTAATTTGTCTTGAAATTCATGCTAGGACACTGATGCCATTAACCATAAACTTTTCGACAAATTTTCATTGAACACAATGACCATCGAAATTTCCCTGATTCGGGACGGCCTAACGCGGGGGAGGGGGGGGGGGGAGGGGGGATTTCAAACCTCATCACTAAACGACAAATAGTCCCAACAGAAATCAATTAGCACACATGAATAAAGTGCAGCAGTAGTCTGCCATTGCGCAGAACAAGATTGGACTTCTAGCCATCGCCAATACTCGAAAACACCATGCCACAAGGAGAAACATGAAATTTTAACGAAACTACTTAAGCTTCAAGTATAACGGGTCTTAGTCAAATGCGGAGAGGGAGTTTGACCAAGTCTGTTGACTCCATTCCACTAAATCCCGCACTTTAACGCATTAAAGATATAAATTTGGAAAACGTTGAGAGAATAAAAGAAGTTGTTTGTGACAAGCATTTTCTTCATTTCTCACAATGTTTTCGTTCTGATATAGCAGTTATTTTAAGTTTGAACAAACTCTGTTTTATTGTCTGCAACCTCTTTCATTTTGGATTAGTCTACAATATTTTTCTTTGGAAATGGTTTAAGACCCGTGAAACTCGGGATCAGCTGATTCTCTATCATGAAAATTGACCAATCGGGACCGTCAATCAAATAACCAGCCGACCAATGAAATCGTTCATTTAAACTAGAAATGAGTTTTGATCTCCGTCGTTGACCGCCATTTTTGTTTACATGTATCTAAGTACGGCGGTATATCTGTGATTAGGGGATCGATGGCCCCGCCCACTGACTCCGCTATCCAGATCACTAACTCCTACAGGAAGTCCCACATTGATATCAAATGGCGTTATTTTGCAAAATTTACGGTCAGTAGCTCGTAACAACAAAGTAAAATGATTGGTCGGCGAACTAAACTTTGTAACTATAGCTTATTTAAATTTAACCCTTTCCTGTTTTTTGAAATTTTAGACTGGTCCAAATTCAAAGAGGTTGCAGACAACAATGAAATTTTTATGCAATTTGAAATGAAGCCATCCTATGTGGTTGAAACCATTGTGGAAAAAGAAGAAATTGCTTGTCACAAGCAATTTCTTCTTTTTCCACAATGTTTTCTCAAGTATAAAATCACAGCTACGTAAAATCCCGTATTTGTACGGGAAAGGGTTAATATATAGTAACGACGTGTACGTCGCCAAACCAACAAAAACGCTTCACACAAACGACCACCAATGTTGGAGTTAAAAGTTCACTTCTAGTCTACATGAATGATTTGATTGGTCAACTAGTTATTTTTTTGACAGACGCGATTGGTCAATTTCCTAATACAATCTTTGCAATTGGGACATCGTGGCTAGTCGACGTCTATATTTCAAATTGTCCATTATTTGTAAAATTTTCTAAAAAAATTAACATGTTCATATTAATGTATACATAAGCTTTTTTGTTATTCGAAGGTCACGAAAAGTACCTTTTAAACAGAATCCACGAGGTTCCTAATGACGTCATTCCACACAACGAAGATGGGCCTGTAGTTGTAAGACATATGATGTCACTAAATAGGATCATTCACGTGGTACGTTTAGCCATATGAAAATGTGTCCTGCTAGTTGCGACAACGTAGCCCTCTTTCTGATAATCTGTTGGAGAGCCTCGCCAACAGACTATCAGAAAGAGACCTGCGTTATCGCAGCTAGAGATGACGTAGCCCTCTCTTTGCTGCGATGATCATTTTCTTCCCGTCTATCAGAAAGAGGGCTAAGTTATCGCAGCTTGCAATGACGTAGCCCTCTCTTTGCTACGTTGATCATTTCCCTTCCGTCTATCAGAAAGAGGGCTAAGTTATCGCAGCTTGCAATGACGTAGCCCTCTCTTTGCTACGTTGATCCTCTCCCACCAGTATATCAGAAAGAGTGATACGTTATTGCATAAAGCCACGCAGATATCTTAAAATACAGGAAATTCGACTTCGCATAACTTCATATGAAGAATCGATGGCCACGCCTACTGATCTCCGAAGGAATTTCGACTTGGAAAATAAACGGCATTATTTTGTAAATTAACATGTGACTAAAGAGGAAACTGGTTGTTTTGGGATTTAATCTGTAGTTACGACGTTATGTCGCAAAACCAACAAAAATGCCTAAAATAAGTTTCGGAATTAAAATTTCACTTCTGGTCTAAATGAATGATTTGATTGGTCAATCGATGCGTAAGTTAAGAAAAAAACCAAAGGTAATAACTAGCGACGTGTGAGGGCCTGAATCACTCCACAGGCATGAATGTACTGATTTATAGACTTATGTATTAAGGAATTCAATACAATCCGAATCGTCCATAAAATCTAAATATTTGTTGTTGTTGTTGCTGTTATTGTTGTTCTTGTTCTTGCTGGAATGGCAATTTTACCAAATGGACGGAATTAGGTAATTTGGTTATTCACAGATGTTACCTTAACCCATTCACAAATAAGCTCCCTTTTTTACGCTCCAAAGAAAAACTTTGGGGAAAAAATATGGAAAATAAAATTACCCAAATATTTTACTGCCCCAAATGACAAGGATTCCATGACAAAGAATTTATCACCTTAAAATTCCTGTCAGCAACTTCTTTGAATTTGGACCAGTATGTCACGAGGTAATGAGTTAATCGACATCGACCACATTTTGAAAGCCCAACGACGATAAATAACAGACTGTTTAATGATCCATGAGACAACAGATGTTGATATATGGTCACACTGATTAACAGACAGTACAGCGATCAGAATATGAGAGTACGACAATGAACAGACGCGATTGCGATAACGAGAACAGAAAAGTATGACGATTAGAGCACGAGAGTTTGACAGCCAGCGAGAGTACAAACTTACGACGATGAGAATATGACTGTACTTCGGCAAGATCGAGAATGTAAAACTATGAGAACTGGACAGTACGACAATGATAACACGATATCACGATAATACGAAAGGAGAGTACGACACCTCCACAACTAAAACCACGAGATAACAAGATTATCTGTACGCCTATACAATCGTATTCTAGTGTCCTCGTTGTCGTACTCTCATGCTACTCTTGTCTCGTGTTCTCACAGACGTACTCTCAAACCTTGAATATCTTCACCCAATTTCAGGACGTTATAAGAAAGACTCTAGAACTAGACGGATGGGAAATGATAGCCTGGATTGACCAACGTCTCGCCTGGAACGAGGATGACTTTATACAAGTTGACGAGATTATTGTACCCCTTCAGATGATTTGGAGACCTGATGTTATCCTGTACAATAGGTAAGAATGTGAGAGCTTTTTACCCATTAACAAATGATTCAATTTTTAGTTTCGTCTGTCTAAAACGGGCGTTCTGATTTGTCAAAAAAATTATTCATAACTCCATGAACAAAATTTTAAGCACGCAGCGATTTAGTATGCTTCCGCACAAAATAGCCCGATACAAAAAGGTATCAAAATTTTGAAAAGCTTTTGTTTATTCGCTCGATGCTATTAAATTATAAGAAATGAGGAGAATATTTTTTGTTTTCATGGAGGTATGAACCGAAAAACCTCATCAGATTAGGTTTTTCGGTTCATACCTCAATGAAAACAAAAAAATATTCTCTTCATCTCTTAAACAATCGTTTTTTGGCAAACCTTGAAATCCCATATCAGATATTGTCTTAGTTACTCACAACATTATCTAATTTCAAATCCATATTCAGGTTCTTTCATTTCGGACCTGTCTGATGCTTTTGTTTGTTCGAGTTTAACGTCACTATCAACAGCGTTTCAGTTGTATCGCGATGGCTTCTTGTCGTTTCTCACACCTGTTAACTCATTTCTACAAATCCCTCCATTTCAAGCCCTTCAAGAAAAAGACTTTGGGAAACATTGTGGGAAATGAAGACACTGCTTGTATCAGTTGAAAGTTGAAAAATATAACATTTCCTATTAACTTTAAATTGTCTTCTGTAACTCCTCTCAATTTGGACCAGTCTAAGATTCCGTTGCTTATATTGTGGAAGCGCACTACTTTTTCATCGGTCAAATGGTGGCAGGCAAATGATTTATTGATTGGATGGGGTTTATAACCACATTAACAGTATTTCAGTCATATCGCACCTAACAATGGATTCCTGCTATTTCTCACGCCAGAACTACCACTACATCCTTTCCGAGCCTCCGCGTGCTCATCCTACTTAGGTTTACGACTACCCACCCATTTGTGGGAGAAAAAAATGTCGAAAAGGATATTTGCAGAGGCCGTTGAACTTGGGATCCAGAGATTAAAATTTGCAAAGGATCTTTTTTTCGTTCAATGATTTAATGCTGAAACAATTCGACTCTAAAAAGCTTTCTTTGTAAAAGATAGGTTATTATTCGTGATAACTCTGTAGCTAAAATGTCGACTCGGCATGCATATTACGCGCAAGGATCTCGGGAAAAGGCATACCACCTAAAACATGTTTCATTTTGCCCTGTATCTTCACGTGTGTTTTTACACTGGCGAACTTTCTTCAAAGTAATCGCAAATTTATACTGATTTCCATTTCAATATGGCAGATAGACGTTTAACCCATTCCCACACAGTGACACCGTTTGACGCCCCGTAAGAATAAACAATTTGGAAAACATTGTGAAAAATGGAGAAATTGCTTGTGACAAGCAATTTCTTCATTTTCCACTATGTTTTCTTCCCAGAACGATGAAAAAATCTATAATAACTAAAACTTTAAATTGTCGTCTGCAACTTCTTTCAATTTGGACTAGTTTGAAATTTTGCCGTCTGGTAATGGGTTAAGACGCTATCTTAGTCAAGATGAGACGAATAGGGGTATCGGGATGCTTCAGTCTGGGTTATCCCAAAGGCATATTTCTAAGTCCTTAATGTGTCCCAGAGTGTTGTGGAATCGGTTTTTCACGACCGGAAATGTTAAGCATTTGCATGAAGGGGTTGGGAGAGGGGCGAGAACGCTCAACCATTGAGGTTCAAGATAGAATTATCGTGGTTCATGCATAGCATCACCGATTTGATAGCACAATCAAGTTACGTAGGGACTTCAAGAACGCTACTAGTGTGTGAATACGTACCCAAACAATCAGATACCGGTTGCATGGTTCTGGTCTGAAGCCAAGACGACCTGCAATCCGGGTTCCGTTGACCCAATTTCAGATGCAAATGCGTTTAGCATGTGCACAGGATCATGTCACTTGGGCCCAAAATAACTAGGCCTCAGTCCTGTTTAGAGACGTTTGTTGATGACCTTATCGATAGACTAACTATAGGGTATGGTGATTGCCAAAATTGGCGTTTTGCCCGTTTATGTGGCAGAACATGGTCGATTTGGCAGGGACTCAGTCATGGTTTGGTAGGGAATAAGTATTAAGGGGGAAACGGACCTCTACGTCATTGACAACAGCACGTTGACGGCTCTCAGGTTTCTTTAGATGTTCGATTTTTTACCATTACGTCCCTCGTGTAAGCTTTACTCTCAAAATAACACCGAAACATTCGATCTCAAATAAAATCTCAATACCGAAACACTTAAGTTCTAGGAAACACAAAAATACTTGAGTAATTCCTCAAAATGCAATAATATCTAACTAGAAAACGTGATACGTAGCAAACTCTTGATTACATCGGATTTTCTGTTATTTGGAACACACAGTTAAATATAAATCTTAAATCATTTCTATGACTTTTGTTCCTGATATTTTCATTCAAAACTGGACCTTCGTGATAAAATACCGATTCTACAAGAATTTATGAGAAAATTAAAGCATATTCGTAATCGAAGATTATATTACTATATTCTACCAAGATATGTTTCTAGGCATATTTTAAAAGTAGAGACGATTCGTTACTGTACACAGGAATGAAAGTTCATATTATTTACGAAAATATTTTATAGTCTTCAGTGGAACAGCATATCATGTGGGCCCCTTCCCTGCGATGAGTAAAAAAGACAGTCGAATAGAAATAATGGAATAAGAACGCCGTTTTCTAAACAGGGCATTTGAGTTACTCGTGGTATATACGCCTTTTCAGTTTGTTCAATATCAGGATAGTTTTGCACTTCAGGCAACTATTTAAAACCAAGCCATAAAGAATATAATTAAGAGTTGAAGAGAATATGTTTTCCATGGTGGTATGAAACTTAAAATCTAATCACACTGTATGACTACGAGAAGCGGATTCATACATAAGTGGGATTAGTTTTTTTTCGTTTCATACCCCAATGGAAAAAACTCTCTTCATTCTATATGATTTAATCACATTAAGCGAAAAATATTATATAAATTCTGATACATTTTCACTGAACTATTTCGTGTGGAAGCAGACAAAATAGCTGCGTGCTCAAAATTTTGCTCTTAGAGGCATGAATATATTTTTTTGGCCGATCAGAACACTCTTCTTTCAAAGACGAAACTATCTTAGTTAGGAGTTGATTATACTGCAAAAGTATGTCGGAATTCAATTACATTAAACAAGAGCCATACATACACGGTCAGACCCCCGTGCGAATACCAAATCAGCTTTTACCAGCTGCACGGAGGTGATAGTAATAACTCAACTTGTTGTTCTTAACCACCGAACTAAAGGCTTTAGAAAACAAGGCTTGTGGCTCTTGCACATTGAATGTCTTTCTGATGAGATCTATCCTCACAGGAAGTTTCATTACAAACACTTAAAGATTGCTAGCCTTGTCCAATGACCTCAAACATAACAGTTTAACTGGAGGCATTATTTTGTAATTATATGGTAAAGAACACACACCGAAAAGCAAATCGTTTGCTTGCTACCTAAACGTATAGTATTTACAGCTTGATTAAGCTGTAGTTACGGTGTTTGGGTCGCCAAACCAACAAGAATCCTGACCAAAAATATCGGAGTTCATCATTCACTCTTTGTCTAAATGTATGATTTGACTGGTCAATCATTTTTTTTAAGATTCACAGCGGCGATTCGCCAATTTAAGAGATAGGATCTGGACAAATTTAGGACCGAGACGGCAAATAAACAAGAAATCAATTTAGGCACGTTCTAAACAATGATCACAAACCAGTTAGGATGCCGGGGTTCAGCTACAGTCACCTGCGATTAATTATTAGCAATATTGGTTAATAATCGATTGGGCTACTTCGTGGCGGGTTGGAGGAGTTGGGCGCCGTTTGCTTTATATCCCCCAATCTTCCCATCCCTATTTGTGGCATATTCTTTTTTTTTTTTTTCGTAGAGAAATTCATTTATAAATGGTTTTGTTAGGAGAACAAACTTTCTATCGTAAGTTTGAACCCTTCTCACCGAGATCCTGAATTCGCCATTGATTATTCTTTTTTTTTCACTTGTAACTCAATCATTAATGGCGAGGTTTAGTATCAATTTTACACAAAGAAAATGTAGTTACATCAGTATGTTTCCAACGAGTTGTACTAGATCTGTGTTTTAGGCCTACATGATGTCTTTATTTTCCACAAAATTTCATTACAGCGATGGTCTGCCAACAGATTTCAGCCAATATTACGACCAAAAGGCTCACGTTCACAAGAACGGGACGGTATGGATAACCAAACCCCTGCAACAAAAATCCTTGTGTAAAGAACTGACCCCGTCGCCAGGTAACGGTGATCACGTGAAATGTACCCTCGTGTTCGGTTCCTGGAATTACGACCTTGAACATATGGAAGTGAAACCGGAAATGACAACAGCATTCACCCTTTTTTCGGAGGATTTCAACTCACACTGGTCGCTCGTATCTGCTACTTGTAAACAGAAAATTTATAAAGACTCAGGGTTGTTTGATTTCACAACTGTAAACTATTCACTCACGTTAGAGTACTCTGGATAGACAAATCGGTCTGTGAATAATGTTACTCCAGAGATATTGTGAAATCAGTTGTCATGAGGATTGTTAAAGCAGTGAATTCATAAATACGAGGGACGGTCAGAAAATATCCGGACTTTTCATGCTCCTCTCTTTCCACGTGCAGCTATATACACATATATTGGTGAAAAGTTCATTCATCAGCTTATTTTCAATGATAGAACTTTTGTGTTTACACAAAATTTTGCACTCTGATATATGATAGGTATTTCGTCTATTATGGACAATTTGTACGAGGAAATACGCTCTATAATTAAGTTTCTGGTTGCAGAACGTGAAAAGCCCTGTCACACCTTTCAGAGCGGCTTCAAAAAGTTTTTCTGATAAATGTGTATCACGTGCGTTCAACCGTTTACAACTTGGTTTCTCGGTTTCGTGAAGGTTTGATTGATAGAATTGGTTTAACGCCACTTTTAACAGTATTTAAGTCATATCACGGCGGCTGGAGCACCTAACAATGGATTCCTGGTATTTCTCACACCAGTACTACCACTACATCCTTTCCTAGCCTCCAGCTGCTATTCCACTTAGGTTTACGATTATCCAACCACAGTTTCGTGAAGGCAGAACAAGTGTTTGCGACTGGGCGCCCAGATGAGGCGGTGACCCCAACAATGGTAGCATATATTAAAGCTTTTGTCAACAAAAACCGTCGTGTAACTTCGGAGGGGGGAAGCCAATATGTTAAGCATCGATATGGCATCGGCACATAAGATTTTATACGAACACCTACGCATGAGCAAGGTAAGTGCCAGGTAGGTGCCTAGACAGTTGCCTGAAGATCAAAAAGCAACCAGAGTAGCCAATGCAAAAGAAAATTTAATTCGTTTGAATCGTGAAGGAGATAAGTTTTTGAACCACGTTATTACTAGAGATGAGATGTGGGTTCATTGCCCCTAACCTGAGACAAGGGCTCAGTCAAAGCAGTGGAAACGAGCTGGTTCCCCACCTCCTTAAAAGTTTAAGATGTCTCCTTCGGCTGGCAAAGTCATGTATGTTGCCTTTTGGGATTCACGAGGAATGATACTCACTAATAATCATTCCCAAAGGTCAAACTGTCACTGCCAAGTACTATTCTGAAGTAATTCTGAAGAATCTTAAGAGAAAAAATTCAGCACATGCGTCCGAGGTTAGTACAGAAAATACCCTCCTTCTTCACGATAACGCCCCCTTCCATACCGCCGCAGCTACAGTAGAGGTTATCAACTATTACAAGTAGAAAGTGTTTTCTCATCCTCCTTATAGCCCAGACCTCGCCCCCTGTGACTTTTATTTATTTCCAGAACTGAAAAAATTGCTTGCGCAAAAGAAATATAAAACCAGGACTACTGTTACACAGTACCTAAAACAAAGGTCTACGTCATGGTTCACAGCAAGAATACATAAGCTCTCACGAACATGGCAAACGTGCGTAGACGTAGATGGAGAATATTTTGAAAAGTGTAGAAAGATTTTTTTAGAATGTTGAATGGTTTTCGAGAATGAGTCATAAATCCGGATATATTCTGACAGTCCCTCGTATGTGTCACATCGAGTAAGCAAATACGGACAATTGAATCCGGGCTGCACAGAGATGAAACATTTTTGGTTTTGTAAGATTCTTAATATTAATTGTTTACGCTATCATACTTTCTATTCGTTCTTGACTTCGAGGGGTTCCTACAGAGAGCTGGACTTATAACGAGATAGGTTTATATGATATGATGTCGATCCTCAAGGATTTTGGGATTCCAAAGCTTCGTACTTTCAGCTTGAAAAAAACTTAGAGTTACGAGGTTTTAGTTCGCCCACTGAAGATATATCACTCATAAAGAAGATGATTTCAACTAAGTTACAGTGATATTCGGATATAACGATATGTTTTCTATAGTCCGCTGTGTATAGTTAATCTTGAATTTGTTTTTAGCTAGCAAAGCGTCAGCTTTGATAGTTGAAGTTAACAGACAAAGAATTGGGGTCGTATCAAAGTTCAACGAGTGCAAACCGCCACTGGAGGCTTAACCACTAAATTCATTAAATAACTACGCCATAAAAAGTAGTTCTTATGTATTTCAGAAATATTTCAAACTCTGATTACAAGTTAATCTCCGGGGTAATTCAGCTCAGTTTAGCACACCGTGCTCAAAATGACACTGATCAGTCTTCGAAGAGGTTGCAGACGACAATTTCAAATTGTTGAAAATTCTAAAATATTTATCTCATTAGGTAGAAAACAATGTGGAAAATGAAGAAATTGCTTGGAACAAGCAATTTCTTCATTTTCCATATTTTTCCACAACTACTTTTTGAGGGGCGCAAGGAGGGATTGTGTGGGAACTGGTTAACTCATTGGTTACTTTAACCTTGTTTCTCTATCATGATAACGTTTGACAAAGAAGATTATTGAACAAAACAATGCTTTGCTAGCTTACAGTACTTTGATTTTGTTGTTGTTGTTGCTTTATTGATCTTTTAACTGGTGAAATAGGTTCTAATTAGAATCATTTAGACTTGTTTTGATTGCCCCAGTTCCAATTAAAAAGTTGGGCCATATATGTGCAATTGTGTATATGGGGAAATGATTTCATTTTGTATTACACTCTCTATATTTTTTTGCTTAATGTGATTGAAATATGAGAAATGAAGAGATTTTTTTGTATGAAACGAAAAAACTAATCACACTTTTGTATGAAACAAAAATTATTCTCTTCATTTCTTAACTAATCTGATAGAGAAGTGTTAGAAAATGAGTGAGAGGCCTTGCTTTGAAATTTGATTAAGTTCAATGGTTAAACAGCATGCAGTTATTAGTATAATATAGAGTATTATAAGGAATATTGTTGTATAGTTATAGTTTTCTACAATGAAAGACAAATATGTTTTTATTTAATAAACTTCAAATTTTTGTCTCCAACCTGCAGCTCTATTTGGACCAGTCTTGTTTTTTTGTCAGATTTTCCTCAGAAATATTTTGTCTGACTGACCTCTACTAAATCCAATTTCTGCTTCAAGCACTTGCTTTCCAAGAGATCAACGAGTTCCGTTTTCGCCTACGGGTCATATAATCGATAGTCAAATTTAAAACAGAACCATATCAATAGATCTAGGGGCAGTAACCCAGTCAATGGTGGTGTTCAGATGCAACCAGTAATCGATTATTATGTTATCTAATCAACTACTTTACGGAAAATTTGCCATCGAAAATTTATGGATGTCTTTTTTCATTTTCCCGGGTTATCTATAAAGAACGCAGAACTCCGGGATAGACTTTGAAAATCCGATACTGTCCCTGAAAATCTGGGCCGTTTAGCATGTCTGGTTTAACCAATAAAAAAGACGACGAAATTTTAGATTGGTCCAAATTGAAAAGAATTCCCAGACCACAATTTTAAGTCGGTGAAATTTATCTCTTTTTTTTGTGGTTTAAAGCATAGTGGATAATGAAGAAATTACTTGCAAATTCTTTTTTTCCCCACTATGACTTCCAGAGCTTTTTTTTTTTTGAGGGAGCGGGGCGATGTCAAAAAGCACTATTATGTGGGAATGGGTTACCAATGATCCCACAATAAAGGCATTATTTCTTTGTTATACGACTCCATTTTTGGCTCAGAACACATAAGAAGAAGTTCATCTATGTTTCATTCTCTCATTTTATTGACAATACTTTGGTGATAGTGAAATGAAAATGCATCGAGAAACATAATATGATGGATGCAATAAAGCATGGATGCCCTTGTAAACATTGTTGAAACATTCATACAGGAGTATAAAATATGATAATAAATAGCCTGCAATAGCAGGGAACTAGATTTCTACGCTACTTTGTCATGTGCCTACAACTGCCTAAGATATGATCATTACCTTTCTTTTACTTAGCCAAACAGTGGATAGAGTAGAAACAATTGTTGGGAAAGGAAAACTTGTAAGTTACAAGCAATTTCTCCATTCTCCAATTTTTTTTCTCCTTTTTTTTTTACACCAAAAGATATCTATTTTACAGTATTTCCAGTATGCTATCCAATTCTTCTTTTGACAGACAGAGTGTTGAAAAATAAAAAGATTCCAATCTTTTATAAATCATACATCAGTAAATAAAAGCAAAATACTGTAGAATCATTTACATACAAGTACAATATATTTTATCTTTTTACCACAACTTTCGAAAAGAATCAATCATGACCTTCTACAGTGCAGTTTCATTTTGCCAGTACCAACAAAAATCTTGGACATAAATGTTGTCCTTCATCATTCACTTCTGGTCTTATTGCATGATTTGATTGGTCAAATGGTTTTTGATAGGCAGAGGCGATCCATTAGTGGATGGAAAGATTTTTCTCAGGTCGGAAATAAGTTGGGATTGCGTGATAAAGTTTGAATAACTATTTAAGTCATTTTTTTTCAATGACTTTTGAACATTAAAATACTTGGTTTTGTATGAAATAAAATGGTCTCCAAACACACATTAATGGTTAAAACAAACAACACCCATGGCAGTATAAAAACATGGCAACTACATTAGAAAAGACACGATGAATAACCTTTTACCAAAACAAGAATATTATTTAGATGACTATAAATGCATTAATCAAGTTTCCTCCTCAACTCATGCGAGTCAAATATAGTTTCATATAAAGAAAAAAACCTTCAAAGTAAGTCATCAATGAACCAATTGCAGCTGTCAATCAAGGAATCAATCGATCAATCAAACTTTTATTTAGACTGGGAGTGAAGTTCGAACTGTGACATTGGGCGCCATTTATGTGAAACATTTTCTATAGTTTGGCATCTTAAACATCGTAACTACAGTTTACTCAATCTATAGTAACAATGTTTAGGTTGCCAACTATCTATTCTACTTTTTTTTACATGCTACTAGACATAAAAATTTTCAAAATAACACCTTTAAATATCGAGGGGAACTTCCTGTTTGAGTAAACCTTTTCCCACACAGTGACGCTTTTGGATGCCCCCCCCCCCCCCCTCAAGAAAAACAGTTGGGAAAAACATTGTGTATAATGAAGAAATTGCTTGTAACAAGCAATTTCTTCATTTTACACAATGTTTTCTACCCTGAAAGTTGAAAAAATCTAATATTTCATCAACTTTAAATTGTCATCTGCAACTCCTTTGAATTTAGACCAGTCTAAAATTTTGTCATATGGGAATGGGTTAATAGGCAGGGCCAACATAGTACGTGGACTGGGCCAGCAATTGGTCAATTCATAAATGTTCTTACTAAGTAAATGTGTTCATTTTTAAACAATGTCCGCACAAATACACTTTAGACGTCCCTCAAGAAAAACAATTGGGAAAAAAATTGTGAAAAATGCTTGTAATTTCTTCATTTCCCAAAATATTTTCTACCAAGAAAGTTGAAAAATCTAAAATTTTGTAAGCTTTAAATTGGACAAGTCTAAATTTTGTCATCTGGTAATGGGTTAAAACATTACTAGACTGGTAAAAATTCAAAGATGATAAATATGAATTTAACCCATTCCCACACATTCCTGCTTTTTATGACCATCAATACAAACAAGCCATTTCTTAATTATCGAAAACACTTTCTTCTGAAAGACAAAGATTTTAAAGTTTCATAGTCTAAAAAATGTCTGCAATTTCTTTTAATTGGACCAGTATAAAAAAAATTTGTAACACAAGGAAATGAAACCCATTGTGCAAACGGAAATAAAATATGGTATAATACGATTTACACCATGAGAAAAGGATGATCATACCTCTGAGGGAATGAAACCATACAAACTGCTTGATTTTAGAAAAGGTTAGACCGGTTTTAGAGAAAATTCAATTAATCCTTTCCTGTACAAACCTGGGATTTTACATCACTGTGATTAAGAAAACCTTGTGGAAAAAGAAGAAATTCCTTTTAACAAGCAATTTCTCCTTTTCCCACAATATTTTCTTACACAGTGGATTATTTCATTTCAAATTGCATCCAATCTTCATTGTCGTCTGCAACATCTTTCAATTCGGACCAGACTAAAATTTCTGGAAAGGGTTAAATTAATCACTATGGTATCTATATGTATATTACACTTTATATATTAACAAAACAACCTTGGTGTTTTAATTTATAAATTATGCTACAATACATTGCTAATATTACACATAACCAATGCTAATATGCTAAAACTTTGCTATTTAATTGCATACACTTAGAACATAGTAACTAAAATAACATGGTTACTGCATTTCAGTTTTAACATTCACAGCAACTTTGCAATAAAATAAATTATTCCTTAAATATTTACATTTTCACAGGTACAATGAATAATTAGCCAATTCCTATACAATCCCACTTTTTCATGCCCAGAAAAAAGCTTTTTAAAAACATTGTTGGAAATTAAAAAAATTGCTTGTTACAAGCAATTTCTACATTTTTCAAAATGTTTCTTTAAAAAAGAGAAAAAACTCAGAACCAAATTGTCATCTCCAAGTTGTTTCTATTTACACCAATCTATTTTTTTTACATGTGGGAATGGGTTAGAGTACATAATGTCATTTATATTGTCATCGTATGAAGAACTTGACCATCATCTCCTAATAAGTCCTGCATTTTGGGCTTTGATTCAAAGGCAAAAATCATTGAAATCCCTTTCATATAAATGTATATGTACAAGGTATAGTGAGTTATCAAAGGTCAATTTTTTCTATACACGTAAATTGACCTTTAACCACTCAATACAACTTGTACATCTGTAGTAATTCAGGGTCAAGGAGACAAATAACTGGGGGATGAGTTTCAGAAATCTAATTTTACCCGACTCCCAAGACTAAAGTTTAACACAAAAATATTTATCTACAAAACCAGGAGTCCACTCCATTTTATTGCACTAAAAGCTTATTTACAGTATGAGTTTTAATGAAACAAAAAATGTAAATGACCTGGATTAGATGCCTCTTTCCACAATCATAAAAAATCTACAGCAAAATGATGTAAAACAAGAGGTCCATGATGGCCCTAAATCACTCACCTGTATCATCTGCTGTTCAAAAATGCAACTGGAGCCAAATAATTATAAACAGTTTCATGAAGATGGTGCCAAAACAGTGGCCTCTAGAGATGACCAAATAAATTGTCATTAAGGCCCCTTTTGCTGTTTTCCAATAGAACCTTTCCATAATAAATAGGGTTCATCCTTAAAACCTAACAATTATTTTGACTAAGTTTCATGAAGATTGAACCAAAATTGTGGTCTCTTAAGTGTAAACAAAGAAATTGTCATTAAGGTCCTTTTTCCTGTTTTCCAATAGAACCGTCTCATAATCAATAGGGTTCATCCTAAAAACCTAACAATTATTCTGACTAAGTTTCATGAATATTGGGTCAAAATTGTGGTCTCTAGAGTGTAAACACTTCAATTGTTGATGCCGCATGACAGAAGTCAGACATTCAATGATCCCAAAACTTTACCATGAGCATTTTGTGCTCAGGTGAGCGAAAAAACCCTAGGTTGTTGAAATGACTTGGTTTAAACTTTTGTCTACTTTAATTGACAATGCAAAGATGTAATTGTTTACTTAATAATGTTTTTGTCAAGTAAAGACATGAAATGATTGTAATGGTGAAAATTGCTCCCAATATACATATACAAAAACATACATTCTTTTTTAAGATATGAAAAAGGTATAAACACACAGATGGACATATACATACATAGGACACCCATCTTGCGGAAAGAAGAATAGCTTGTTAATTGATGTATAGCTTTACTTCCACATCAGAAATACCTAATGACATTAGTTTGCAAAGCATGTGCTCAGGGAATGGTATTACAAGAGGGCCAAGATGGTGCTATATTGCTAATTGGAGTTTTAATTCTTAATTAACCCTTGTCATGCTGAAGCCAGCATATTTCAGCTATTGCAAGAGCTAATGATTTAGATCAGCCAGCACATGTGTGCAGTCTGATCTAGATCTAAATCATCTGCTTGATGTTTTAAGCAAGACTTTTTTATGAAATTACTGAAGGAAAGAAACATTTACAAACAGTGTCTTTCAGTGCTTTCAGCACTTTAATTTAATTTCAATTTTATACAGCATGACAAGGTTTAAAAGAAACTGAAACTTAAACACTGGTCTAATTTGTGAAGCCATAAGCAGGACAGAAGGTTTAAAACCCCCATTTATCATGATCAAAAGTCTGACACAGTGACCTAAGTTTTTTGTTTTCAAATGGTACAGTTCCATTTACAATAGGACACATCCTTCTGGCATTACAATCAATCTGACCAAGTTTCATCAAGATTGAGCCGCATTTGTTGCCTCTAGAGTGTAAAAGTAAAAATTGTTATTAACCCATTCCAACTCAATCCCTCCTTTTTACGCCCCTCGAGAAAAAAGCTTTGGAAAACATTGTGGAAAATGAAGAAATTGCTTGTATCAAGCAATTTCTTCATTATCCACACTGTTTTCTATCCAAAAAGACGAAAAAATTCAAAATTCCATCAACTTGAAATTGTCGTCTGCAGCTTCTTTCAATTTGGACCAGTCTAAAATTTTGCTGTGTTGGAATGGGTTAAGGGCAATTTTCCAATGTTTTAGAATAGAACAGTACCATTTTCTTATGACCTTACAAACAAGATGGCTATACACAAACAGGGAGCTCTTATTTTGCCTCTTTTTTTTAATTGTTTTTTTATTTAGCAATAACTCTGTCAAATAAATGTTCATGTTTTGATTTACTCTAATTTGAGAATAATTTCCCCTTAACAATCAAGGGAATTGTCCTTAAATCAGAGGAGAATCTTTGTAAGTATCACATGGGAAGCTTATAAACCCATTCCCACACAGTGACGCTTTTGGACACCACTCAAGAAAAACAACTGAGAAAACATTGTGTAAAATGACTTGTTACAAGCGATTCTTCTTTTAACCTAAAATTTCATAAACTTTGAATTGTTGTCTGCTACCCCTTTGAGTTTGAACCAGGCAAAAATTTTGTCGTCTGTTAATGGGTTAAGAGAAATATGATATTCTTACTTTCAAGGTGGTTCTTTTGTTACAGGGAGGTATCAATGTTATTTTTATTCCCTCTCATTTACTGTTTGTATTAAATATTCTGAAAAGTAGTTTTGTGAAAATCATCTATCATCAAAATAAACTAGGGTATTTCCTCAACCAATTCCTAATCAACAAAACTGTAGACTGGACCATATCTAAAAGAGTTGCAGGCAACAATTTAAAGATTATAAAATTTCAGATTTTCAAAACTTTCAAGAAAGCAGTTTCTTCATTTTGCACTATGTTTACCAAATTGTATATTTCTTGAGGGGCGTCAAAAGGTGTCATTGTGTGGGAATGGATTAATATCCTACATAGACTATTTATCTATATTTAGATTTCTCTGGGAAAGTTGCAATGAATATTGGGTCAGTTACAAAGTGCAGTTAATTGTTGAAATAACGCATTTAGTTTAAACTCACTTACACCAAAACCAGTGTGACGTAACTAGGATTTATATTTGCTATCTGATTTTTGATTTTGTGAAGATCAATTCAAAACTGTCAAAAGAGTTTATATGAATAAGAACTTTTTGTATGTTTTTGTGCTAACCACTTAACCCATTCCCAAAAAATAACGCTTTTAAACGCCTCTCAATACAAAAGCTTTGGAAAACATTGTGGAAAATGAAGAAATTGCTTGTAACAAGCAATTTCTTCATTATCCACAATGTTTTCTACCCCAAAATACTAAGATTTTCAAAATTTCATCAACTAAAATATGTCGTCTGCAACTTCGTTCAATTTGGACTAGTAAAAAATTTTGTTGTGTGGGTTAATGTGACATGATTCAGGATGTTGATTGTTTTGTCACTTTAATTTCTTCTGTTGAATTTGGTAGTGCGGTGTTGTCATCCAAATGCAGGAAATCTAAAAATAACACAATATTCCTTTGAATCTTTGCTAGATAGAAACAAAAAGTCACTTTCAGCTTATCAGATTACTACAAAGAAAATATCTTGTTTGAATTTAAAGATTACATGAAGAAAATATCTGGCTTGTATTTAAGTATTAAATGTTTGAGTGTATTTTGGGCCACTTGGAATTTTTTCTTTTCTAAGTTTCAGAAACATTGATACCTCCCCTTTTCACATGATTTAAATTTGATCTTTATAAGATTTTTTATACACAAATACATATGAAGTAATAATTTGGACAGATTATTTTTTTGTATAAGATACACAAAGGTAGGCGATAATCACCCCATATTCATGCACTTTGAAGACCAAGGGCTTTTTTGGATTCATGAAACTGGGTATGGCTAAAGGTACCATTTTTTCCATAAACCCATTCCCTGACAATGAAGCTTTTTGAGGCTCCCCCAAGAAAAAAACAATTGGCAAAACATTATGGAATGAAGAAATTGCCTGCAACAAGCAATTTCTTCATTTTACATAATGTTTTCTACATAGAAAAGTGAAAAAAACTAAAATTTCATAAACTTAAAATCGTCTCCTGCAACTCCCTTCAATTCGGACCAGTCTTAAACTGTTTTGTTTGGTAATGGGTTGACCTTATCCTGCACAATCCCTTTGAATTTTGTTTGAATGGAGTTTTACGCCACTTTCAACAATCTTTCAGTTATATCGTGGCGGCTGGAGCACCTAACAATGGATTCCTGGTATTTCTCACACCAGTACCGCCATCACATCCTTTCCTAGCCTGCAGCTGCTATCCCTCATAGGTCTACAATTATCGACCCATTGGTGGGAGACAAAACCCTTTGATATCATACTCAAGAAAACATTCTGTTAAAACTGTCTTGACCAGATCAATCCATTGGGTAGCCTCAAAATAGTCTTTGATGTACAAATAACAACACTGCTTTCTCATAACTATGCAGATTTATCTATGTATAAAATAGACAGGTTTTTATTTCATTGATGAGTATTGCCTCACCACTTGTTGCTCACCCATAATTTTCTGTTAATATTTTTATCAATTACCAGACAACCTTAGACTGGTCAGAATTCAAAGAAGTTGCCTACAATAATTCTTCATTGACAAATGTTTGCTACTATTCATCTTGCCCCATTACCAGTTGAAAAACAATTAGCCTGCTCCAAATTTGAAGAAGTTGTAGACAAAAAATTTCAGTTGGTGGAATTTTAAGATATTTTCCTTTTATGGAAAGGGGTTGAACATTGCAGGAAATGAAGAAACTACTCTTTATAAGTAATTCTTTCTTGAAAATGAGTCTATTTATTGCTTTTTTCTTGAGGGTCATAAAAAGTTGGATTATGAGGGAATGGGTTATATTCAGAATTAATGTGTCTATTTTGAGCATATATGATTTTGTTGTAAATTTTCATAATTTTTGTCCTTTTGTAAATTGCTTAATCCATTACCACACTTTCCCACTTTTTTATGCCAAACGAGAATGCTTTCTTTATCATTCATAATGTTTTCTACTCCAAAGGCAAACAATTTTCAAAATTTCATAAATTTAACTAGGAATGTGTCTCCAGACACAGATGCTTGTCAAAAGACCTTCAGTTGTGACCTTTAGCTTGGGAGTTTAAAAAACAAACAAACAACGTATTACACTAATAGTCATCAAGAGGAACATTAGTATTATTTGAAATCCATCATTTCATGTAAAAGATATGCTCTGGTAAAGTGTTGGACCGACCCATTGTTCCACCCACAGACACACTCACATACAAAAAGAGGTTAATTCTATATGCCCATTGTTTTTACATGTGTGTGTGTGTGTGTGGGGGGGGGAAATAAAAATAATGTTTGCAACTACTTTGAAATTGACCAGTCATAAATTTGGTCACACACTGTAGCAACCATATTTTAGACTAGTCCAAATTGAAAGAGGTTGCAGAAGACAATGAAAACTGGATGCCACATGAAATGAAACCATCCTATGTGGTAGAAAACATTATGGAAAGAGGAGAAATTGCTTGTTACAAGCAATTTCTTCTTTTTCCACAATGTTTTCTCGAGTATAAAATCACAGGAACGTTAAAATCCCGTACTTGAACGGGAAAGGGTTATACATGCACATCCAAAATATTGACTATTATCACTGAGCAAGAGCAATACAATGATTATGCTAATGAGCACAACTAGGCATTTTAACATTAGTTCTACATTTGGATTACTGTATACAACTTTGGATCTTTTCAGTCCAATCTTGGGCTGACTTTGCATCTGGTGCAAGAAAGCTGTAAAATCTCCTTGTAGTTTTCATCTGAAATTAAAATAAATCATGTGAAATGTGGTACAAGGAATAGAAAACAAGGGAACCAACACTTGGCTGTTGTGTGTTAGATACCAATAAAAGGAATAAACCCATATAAAATGCGTTTAGAATTATTCCCCTTGAAAAAACTGATTATTTTTTAATATATACAACATATATCCCGAGTCTAAGGTGGATATCTTCAGCAAAAGAACAGACATAACATTACATTTGTCACTCACAATAGCAATGACAAGCCAACAACTGCCAATTTTATTGAATTAAATTTCTTCTTTGCTTTTAATAATACCTTTTACATCTATCTTTCAAGGTTAGCAAATATCAGGACTTAACTCATTTAGACATGACAAAAATTTATATTGATTCAAATTTAAAGGAGTTGAAGACAACAAACTAAAGTTTCTGATTTTTTTCTTCTTCAACTTTCATAGTAAAACACATTGTCAAAAATGAAGCCATTTCTTCATTTTAAACAATGTTTTCTAAATTGTATTTCTTGAGGGAGATAATAAAGCGTCATTGTGTGAAGATAGATTAACCCATACCTACGTGATAATGCTTTTTGAAGCTCCTCAAGATAAACAAACGGGAAAACATTGTGCAAAATGAAGAAATTGCTTGTAACAAGCTATTTCTTCATTTTACACAATGTTTTCTACCAAGAAAGTTTAAAAAAATTAAAATTTCATCTTCTGCAACTCCTGTCAATTTGGACCTGTCTAAAATTTTGTTGTCTGGTAAAGGGTGTAAACTCCTTCTAAATTCACTTTGTATTTATTTCTCTGTTAACACTTTTAAATCTTTATTCTAAATTTGATTAATCCTTTTCTAAGGTTAAAAGTTGTAGAATCTTAGAATAACAGAAAACTATAAATTGCCAATATGTTACCTCAAAGAATGCATTTTCATCTGCCTTTTTGGGTGCCCCTTGAACATGTTTCCCTGTTACAGTTTTTACTGTCTCCACTTCAGACAGATCTATCAAACCTTTAGCACTGGAATCTTCCATAGAATCATACCATCTCATCTGGGGATTAAAAGCATATATCATTATCAGACAAAAAAAATTTAGATCGGTCAACAAAAACAAGGGGCCAAGACGGCCCAAAATCACTCACCTGATTTCAAATGATAATTCATCATATAAATTAAGAGTAATTCTGATCACCAGACAAATATTTGTATGGATGGAATTTCACAATACTCAGTTGCAATTAAATTCTTTCTCAAAACATTTAAAAGATATTTTAGCAGTTTGTTCACAAATAGACCTAAAATTGTGACCTTTAACTTATTCTCCCACACAATCCCTCCTTTCTACGCCCTTCAAAAATACAGTTCTGATAAACGATGTGGAAAATGCAGAAATTGCTTGTTGCAAGCAATTTCTGCATTTTCCCAAATTGTTTTCTACCAAGAGATACAAAGAGTTTATAAATTTCAACCGTTTGCAATTGTCATCTGCAACTTCTTTCAATTTGGACTGGTCTAAAATTCCACTATGTGGTATTGGGTTAAAGCAGTAATAAGGAAACTGCCACATAAGGACCCTCTCCCCTGGGGAGGGACAGAATGTTATAATTAAAAGAGATCAACAGTACCATTTAAAGTATTTCAGCAAATTTTATATGACCATACAAATATTTCCAGCAAGTTTGAGAATAATTGAGCCAAAATTATGAACTGTGTAATCATAACAAGAAATTAGACATTAACCCATTCCCACATAATCCTGCTTTTAATGCCCCTCAAGAAAAGATTTAGGAAAACATGGTTGAAAAATGAGGAAATCACTTGCAACATGCATTTTTTTTCATATTCAACCTCGTTTTCTACCCTAAAAGACAAAGACTGTCAAAAATTCTCTTAACCCTTTCCTGTTTTTTGAAATTTTAGACTGGTCCAGATTGAAAGAGGTTGCAGACGACAATGAAAATTGGGTGCAATTTGACATGAAACCATCCTATATGGTAGAAAATATTGTGGCAAAAGAAGAAATTGCTTGTCACAAACAATTTCTCCTTTTGCTACAATATTTTCTCAAACATAAAATTACATTGACGTAAAATCATGTGTTTAAAAAGGGAAAGGGTTAACCCATTCCCACTCAATCCCTCCTTTTTACGCATCCCAAGAATAAAGCCTTGGAAAACATTGTGGAAAATGAAGAACTTGCTTATCCACAATGTTTTCTATCCAAAAAGATGAAAAAATTTCAGATTTCATCAACTTCAAATTGTCGTCTGCAGCTTCTTTCAATTTGGACCTGTCTAAAATTTTGTTGTGTGGGAATGGGTTAACTTAGAATTGTTGTCTTCAACTTCAACATTTTCAGAAAGTTAGACAATTCATTATTGTTACTTGATCTTTCTCAAACTAGCTGTAATTGTTTGTATAGTCATAAGGAAGATTTTTATTGAATGAAGTGACATTCCTTCTAAAATCATTTAGAAAAGCAGCAAAGTTTGGGTTAAGATCATAACCTGAAGAGGAGTAACACAAAATTTTCATGACAGACAAGAGATATTTAATTGTGTGGAAATGGATTAAAGCATGGATTTATTCATATGAATACAAAAACAACACTTTTTTTTCTGAAATAACTCTCCCAGTTTTCTCACAGATCATTATTCTTTTCTGCCCTTTTTAAACCATTTATACATGATATCCATGTTCAAAATGTACTTAAGCTTAGAATTCCTAAGTGTTTTCTGAATTGTAAATTAATTTTGATATTGGTAATAAAGAATTTGGTAGAGCTATCTATCTATTCATACTGCCTTACTCCCCTTTCGGGTATTACTGGCAGGTGATACACTCACAATCCAGATGTTTTCACGTCCCTGAAAGAGAGGCAGTGGCTGAATCCCACTGCTACCCACTTTTACAGCTGGGTAGAATGGGGCTGGCTATTAAGTGTCTTGCCCATGAACAAACCCTCGTGACGCTGGGGCTCAAACCCGTGACCTTCAGATTCACGAGTCAAGCTCCTATACCACTCGACCACCAAGACAGTCTATGGGTTTTTCAAGGGGAATTTTAGTAAGAATTAATTTTATTTCAAGAATATACCAAAGTTTTTTTCCATTTCCTAACAATTTCTCCTTTTCAAGCCCCTCAAGAGAAAACATAGGAAAATGAAGAAATTGCTTGTATTAAGCAATTTCTTCATTATCCACAATGTTTTCTATCCAAAAAGATGAAAAAACAAGATGTGTTTGTGAAACACTATGCCCTCGAAACAGGTGATTTTTATAAAATTTTGACCTTGACCTTGATGAATTACCTTCCCCAGTTGCACCTTGTTGAAACCTATCTACATACCAAATATTAGAATTGTAACTTAATCAGGGTTGAAGTTATAGGAAAATGTTTAGTTGGCAGGTTAAGTTTTGCAGACAGCCAGACAGACGGACAGACAGACAGAAAGACAGACAGACATCGGTAAAACAATATGCCCCCGATCTTATCGATGCAGGGGCATAAAAAAAATATCAATTAGGCATTGTCATCTGCAGCTTCTTTCAATTTAAATCAATCTAATATTTTGTTGTATGAAAATAAGTTAAACAAACTTATTTAAATCTATTAGAATACAAATGCTTACCTGATGTTTCATGGAGTCTAACACAAACCATCTTTGTTTCCAGCCTTTCAATAACGCCCCTCGCTTGAACAGGTAACCTTCATGAGTTCTATGTTCACCAGAACTAGGAGTGTAATGGTCATAGGAGTGAGAAGTACTCGACAGTGTGCTCACAGCTGAAATATAGTTGTACAATAATATTAACCCTTGTCATGGAATGCCTAAAATTCCTGTTTTAGTAGGAGGTATATACAAAAATCAGCCTATGTGAATGCAGCCTTATCATAGTCCATACCTCCTGTTTAGTCCTTTTGAGCCTGCATTGTTTGTATAATAAATTTTTCAACAGGAATATTGATCCATCATTTATATTGCCTGGCAGTGCTTTTAGCCCTTTGATTCTTATTTGATTTTGATAAAGATTTTATTTGGCATAACAAGGTTAATACAGACAATCCAAGTGACACCTACATATTGTCATTTCACCCATTTACCATACAACTGACACATCACAGCTATCAGTCAAAATATCAAAGTAACAACCAATCATATCATTCATTTCAATCAGAAGTGGACATTGGCAGACATTATGCAAAACATTTTTGTTGGTATTGCAACTTAACGTTGTAACTACAGCTTATTTAAGCTGCAGTTACATTTTTGGGTACCAAACACATATCTTACTCTTTTGATACATTTACTGGCAACGATTTTCGCAATATATCTAGATGATCTTCCCATCAGAACTTTGTGGGTTTGGCCAGCAATTCATTAATTGCCTAATTATCCTTATGTGTTTATGTTAGTGGGGATAATGTACAGAATCAAAGTTCCTAAATCTACACAAATCCAAAATTCTTCGAGGATATCTCAATATTTTTTTTTCAAATTATATGAAAACTCCTTATCCTCAGAAATCCTTTCTATTAATTACAATTTTATCATGCCATAATACAACAGAAATAAAATTTAGTTAAAAAATTCAACTTACAAATTCTCTCGGCTCCATGTACAGACCCTGTGTCTGATCCACCAGGTTTGGATATACTAGAACTGCTGGTACTTGGGTCACTTACAGCCTTCAACTTGGTACAGTTTTTGGGAACCGATGCCATGCAGTTCTTGTGACAGTTATACCCACAATCTGTGCAGTGCATTCCTGAAGGATGGAACATTGGCTATTACATCATTATCAATTAACCCCGCCTTTTTACCAACTTCATGAAAAGAGAACTTCGTGAAACTTCTTGGATAATGAAGAAATTGCTTGTAACAAACAATTTCTTCATAGTCCACTATGTTTTCTAGCCATAAGTATAAGATTTTTTACTCTGCAATTTTCTCATTTTGTCATCTGCTCATGAGTTAAGGATTAATATGTAACCACAAAATGACATCAAGATAACCCAGACAACAAAACTTGTGAGTGGTAGGAAATCAAAGATGTTGCAGGCAACAATTTTTAGTTTCTAATATTTTAAATCTTTTAGTCCATTGAGGTAGAAAACATTGAGGATAATAAAGTAATTGCTCGTTACAAGCAATTTCTTCAGTTTCCATAATGTTTTCCCACACTTATTTCTTAGGGGGAGTCTAAAAGAGTCATTGTGTGGGAATGGATTAACCCATTCCAAAACAACAAAATTTTAGATTAGTTCATTTTGAAAGAGGTAGTAGACAACAAGACAAAGTTGGTTAGATTGAAAACAAGAACCAATAAGGTAGAAAACATGAGAAAAGAAGAAATTGTTTGTCATAAGCAATTTCTTCTTTTCTTACAAGGTTTTCCACACGCACACTTCTTCAGGTAGGGATTGTGTGGGAATGGGTTATCCAGCATTTTTTAATTTGCTCCTCCCTTTCTGATAAAAAATTTAAAAAAATAAAATAAACTATGGTTTACGTGACTTAATATTTTTCTTCATAGAAATGAGCGCAAGAAAACATAAGAGGAAAAAGAAGAAAATAATTTTCTTCGTTCTAAATACCTTTTTTTATCCTATATGATACTCATTTCATTTTGTATTAAAAAGTATCCTTTTTAACCCATTCCCACAATTTTTTGAATCTCATTAAAATTAAATTGTCATCTGCATCTTCTATCAATTTGGAACAGCCTACAATTTTGTCATGTGGAAATGGGTTACAAACATGTACCTATGATTGATATCTGTAGATTATTCATTTTCACCAAGCCTAAAAGTATCTTGTCTTTGCACTGACTCACCAGTTTTAGCCAGCCCCCAGAGTACATTTGAACAGAGATCACAATAAACAGCCGTTGTGTATGTATATTCTTCAAATCTGTGGGGCTGTGAGTACATCTTAGTCGTCTCTCCCAGCATTTTACCCTTCACAAGGATCTCGAGCGTAGACCGTTTGTGTATGGATCGACCATGAGATCGGGCAAGCTGCATTGTAAAGGAGGGCTGACGAGGCAGGACAGGGTCACGTGAAGGGCACTCAAGTTTTACCCAGAATTCCTTCCACTTCCTTGGTAAGTGACCAAGATCCATCTCAACTTTGTGTATCTCCTGAAAACAATTTCATTTCAAAACTCAAACATTTTCAATAACTACTTTGCCAGTAAGTCTTATTCATTTATTCACTATGAATAATGTTTTAAATTATTTTGGGTATTGAATATCAAATATCAAATCAATTGAGTTCTTTGTTAAGAAGTCAAATCCATTAATCTTTCATTTATTGTGACTACTGAAAGCTACATTTCCACAGAGTGGTGGACCAAACCAAAATATAATATACAGCTTCGGCTTAATACGGTGTCTTTCTGTGATGTTTGAATCAAATATGTTGAGTAGTTGATGTGAAAATGAGCAAACAAGAATTTTATCAAAGGGCCATAACTGTGAACAGCCAATGGACCTCAACCAAAATAGATTAAAATTATTGTGTTAGCACTCAAGCAATAAATCTCCATAATTCCTCCTTAAAACATATATGAATATCCAGTATTTCTCCAACCTGAAATTGGGCAGTAAAGTAATCTGGCTGTTGTATCAGGACATTGTCGTAACAATCGTTGACGACTCGTCGTTGTGGTATTCCCATCAGCTCCAGGTTATCTGTGTCCTCATTCTGTTTGATCTCTTTCTGCGTAATTTCTATATCGTAAGACGGTCCATGAGCAAGATCTTCTGTTGTGTAATAGTCCCACACTTTAATGTTTGACAAGTTAGAGTAGGGCCTCAAAACCTAGAAAAGAATGCATGTAAAACCACATGACATTATGTTACTAGAGACAATTAATTTTACATTGAGAAAATTTTAGACTGGTCCAAATTGAAGGAAGTGGCAGATGACAATTATTATTTGGTGAAATATCAGAAAACTTTGTCTTTTGGGTAAGAGAACATTGTGAATAATGAAGAAATAACTTTCATACAGCTTTTTTTCTTTGTGCACCAATAGGCATCAATACATCTAAATGGGTTTAAGCAAAATCACATAATTCTATATGGTGAAACAATTTTCATCAGATTGATGTGCAGTAAATTTGTTTTCTGCATCAATTTGTTTTCTTTTTTTTCAAATCTTCATGATTCTGCCTCTCAAACTGTTGTAATTTTAGACACGCTATAATGGTTTAGCCCAATACCAGATGCAACAATTTTGGACCATTCAGAATTCAAGGAAGCTGTAGACAACTTTTAGCAGATCAAATTTTCATTTTTTTTGTCTTGTTTTGCTACAACAGATTGTGGAAAATGAAGCGATGGCTTGTAACAATCAATTTCTTTATTTTACACAAAGTTTCTAAAAATATTTTCATGAGGGGCATAAAAAAATAAGATTGTATGCAGAAGTTGACCTTGATGACACAAAAAATCGTAACATAAAAGAAAAGTTTACATAAATAGTAAATCAAAACCTTTCTTGATGATGGTCACTAGCACTTTATACTTAATTTTCATCAATTTACTTATTTTTTTCTTCTAATTTTGAGGGGAGGGGGATGCTGACAAGTATTTAACCTATTCTCACACAATGGTGCTTTTTGAAGCCCCTTAAGAAAAGTAATTTGGAAACATTGTGTAAAATGAAGAAATTGTTATCAATAAGCAATATTTTCTATCCAGAAAGTGGAAAAAGTCTAAAACTTCATAAGCTTTAAATTGTTGTCTGAAACTCCTTTGACTTTGGGCCAGTCTATAATTTTGCCGTCTAGCAATGGATTAACATATCAAATTGTTGGTTACACTTTCAATCAATCAAATACTCAAAAGAATGATACAATATGTACAAAATAATAGTGTCTTGAAAATCGGTAGACACATTGCTGTAGATAGATTGGGAATAAGTCAAGTAAACAAACAACCTTTATCTATTTTCTGTTTTTAACCCATTCCCAAAAGTCCAAATTCTAGGCTGGTCCAAATTCAAAGATGTTGCAGATGACAAGTAAAAGTTGATGAAATTTTGACTTTTTTTTTCATTTTGGAAGAAAACATTGTTTATACAAGATAACTTGATCAAATTAAATATCTTTGTCTGTCCGGGTGGAAAACATTGCTTATAATGAAGAAATTACTTGTGACAGGCAATTTCCTCATTATACACAATGTTTTCCAAATCTTCTTTTCTTGGGACGTTAAAAAGCATTATTGAGTGGAAATGGGTTAAAATTTTCATTATTTAGCCTATTCTCACACAATCCTGATTTTGGATGCCCCCCCCCCCCCCGAAAAAAAGCTTTGGAAAACATTGTGAATAATGAAGAAATTGCTTGTTACAACGATTTTCATCTGAAAAAAGATATTTAATTTGATCAACTGAACTTGTGGTCTGCAACTTCTCTGAGTTTGGATGAGTCTACAGTTTTGTTTTCTGGTAATGGGTTAACCCATTACCACACGACAAAATTTTAGACTCAGCCCAAATTGAAAGGAGTTGCAGATAACAATTATAAGTCTGTGAAATTTTAGATTTTTTCAACTTCTTGGTAGAAAACATAGTGTTAAATGAAGAAATTGCTTGTGCCAAGCAATTTCTTTATTTTACGCAATGTTTTCCTAGGCCTTTATCTTGAGGGGCGTCCAGAAGTGTCACTGTGTGTGAATGGGTTAAGTCACCAAAATGTATTTCATGAATGTTATGGTAATCTCTACTCTTCTGGTCTGATTGATTGAACAGTTTTTCATTTGAATTTCAATCTGGTCTAAAATTTTGTCATCTGGTAGTGTGACAAAGACTAAATGTTTACTAGTAGTGTAACTTACCACTTCTTGATCTAATGGACTATACATAAAGTTATGAAATATGGGTATTTTTCTATGATGTTTGTCAATGTAATCCCAGATTGTTGTACCCATTGTGGTCTGCTGAAAATGTTTTGGAGAGAATCCAGCCTCCTCGTCAAGCTCATCAAGTTTTGACGGTTTCTTCTCTTCAAGTAGCCAACCAGCTTCCATCCTCTCAAATTCTGTGTCAAGCATGAAAGTTCGAAATCTGTTTGACACATAGTGATATGCGAGGAACTTCAAAAAGTACTGGTTGAACTCGAAAGACAATGGAAACTGGCTATGCACCTGAAAGATATATAAAGCATGACACAAGAGGACCACTGGCCCTAAAGCTCTCACCTGAGTCATGACTGCAGAAGTAATCAAAGTGCCTGTGACTTAATTTTGGTCAAAAGTAACATGTGAGCAAAAACCTGTACAAGAAATCACAAACGAAAACACATTCTTACATAGGCTCAGAATTTTTGTGCCCCTGGCTTTGATATGGACACAAACATATTGACCAAGTATGAAGGCAAATCTGTGGACTCTAGAGAGCACACAATCATTTCTTGATGTTTTAGCTAGTAACTTAGTTTTTGACTCCATGCCATCAAATATAAATTCTGATGAAGAATTCATGGATGTAAACATTCTGAATAAATATCAAGACATTTCAGACAAAAATATGGCCTCTAAAAAGCAAACAAGTTTTTTTGTAAGATTTGACCTAATGGCCCAGTATTTGACCCAATGTGACCCAAACTTGACCGAGATTTTATGGTAACATAACTTTCCGACCAGATCAAGACATTTGAGCCAAAAATGCAGCCTCTAGAGTGCACACAAGATTTTGACAGACAACGGATGACGCACAATTGACGAGGCACAAAGAACATAGTATGATCATAAAAGCTCATGAGTATGCTTTGCTCAGGTGCTCAAGTGCCTGTATCACATCACAGGCCTGATTGTACTGATTAAGCATTTATTAATGGTGTTTTCAGGAATCATATTCACCATGTGTGGCAAATGAATCTTGTCAATAAAATCTATTAATATTTGAACCTTTTCATTGTTTTACAAAAGTCAATTTATTTACAAAGTCAGATGCTCTTAAAGGCATTTCTTCATCCAATCAATATTCTTTGAAGGAATCTGATAAAGGGTCACCAAAGGATCATTTCAGCGAAATTTGGTTGATTTCTGTTCAATTCTTTTTGAGGAGAAGATTTTTAAAGAAAAAGTTTATGGACAGACGCGTGAACTGACATACGCACAACAAACACAAAACCATGACAATAGCTTGCTGGCTCTCAGCCAGTGGAGCTAAAAACAAGAACTACCTCATACATTTGGTATAAGCTTATATGAAACAATTGAATAGACTTCATTTTGAATTGAAGACTAAAATAACAACACAATTTAATTAACCGATTTTTCTATCACTAATCATTATGTTTTTGGGAATTCATGGAAACTATAGCATAAACTGTTTGTATGACAATAGTTTAAATGTTTTCAATGACCATAAACAACCGACATATAACAGAATCTGATTCAAGTCCTCCACATTTTTAAGTATAAGTATTGTTGTATGTATTAACCTGTTACCAAACCATAAAATTTTACATCGGCCCGAATTGAATGAAGTTGCAGACAACAATTCAAAGTTTATTGAATCTTAGATTTTTCAACTTTCTTGAAAGAAAACATTGTGTAAAATGAAGAAACTGCTTGATATGTTTTGCAATTTCTTGATTCAACATTATGTTTTCCCAATTGTTTTTCTTAAGAGGTGGCCAAAATCATCACTGAGTGTTAATGGGTTAATACACTTGGTATAGTTTAACCATAACTGAAGGCTGGAAAAAACATTTGCATCATTGGCTATTACCTTGTAATATTGATTGTAATATTGATTGATTAAATGGGGTTTAACACAACTTTCAACAGTATTTCAGTCATATGGCATTGGCTGGAGCACCTAATCACTTATCCCTGACCATCAATGGGAGAGAAATAAGGGTTTGAGGATATATTCACTGTAGCCAGGACTGGACTAGTACCCCATCATTTGAAGACCTAATCCCTGTCTACTGTGATATGGCCGTGGTCACCTTGTTAGAGGACTTTTGATTTAGGTGGTAATTCAAAAGAAATACCACTCTTACCAAATTTAATTATTGTACCTTAAACTTTTACTGTTTTGCAAAATTTCAGACTTGTACAAATTCAAAGGGGAAGCTGACATGACATGAAAGAAACTTCAATTCAATTGTATTCAATAGAAATATTGTGGGAAAAGATGAAACTGCTGTCACAATGTTTTCTCAAGTATAGTATTATAGAAAATCAGGGATTGTACGGGAAAGGGTTAAGTTACTTTAACCCTTTACCACACAATAATATTTTAGACTGGCCCAAATTGAAAGAAGTTGCAGATGACAATTTCAAATTTGTCGTAAACAAAGAAATTGCTTGTTACGAGCAATTTCTTCATTTTCCACAATGTATTTCAAAGTTCTTTTTCTTGGGGGCATCTAAAAGCGTCACTGAGTGGGAATGGGTAAACAAATGGAACATGCTCTATACACAGAGTTTATGTCCCTATATTATTGATGACAGCCCAAAAGTCATGTAGTAAGTATGGTGACACATAAAAAGAATTAACAAACCTGGTGAATAACATCCAAAAACTGGAGAAATACAGGAGCAAACCCACTGGCCTGGTTGGCTTGCGTTTGGTTACTTCTATGGGTGAACCTATGTCCAAACCCCAACCACTCTTTCTCTATTAGTGACCTGAACCCCTCTAAGGTCCTGTAATAGGGATCCATAAGGACCTGGGCCACGCACACCACCTGGGTCGTGGTATCCCAGCCGTCTTCTAAACAGATCATTACTGATGAGCCCTGAACATCTAACAAATCTACGGTTGCCCCTGACAACTGGAGAACATTCTGGATCTATAAATAGATTTTTATCAAAATTTGTTCAAAATTGCAAAAGATATTCAAAAGAAGAAGCTGAAATTCTCTCTAAAAAGAACACATCTCAGAATTACTGTCTTTCTCATTTATAGAAAATTCTAGATCTTCAACTATATGAAGATTTCAACCCATCCCCACACAATCCTTTTTCTTTATGCACCACAAGAAACTAGATGGTTGTCCCAGGACAACTGCTGTCGAGCCTGCAAACTTTTGTAGGTATCATGCTCCAGATAAGCACAATTTCAGTGTTTGACCTTAAGCTTTGAGCTTGAACTTGAAGATATTCTTTCAAATGGCATATCTACTCATGATGGAGTACAATTGTGCCAATTTATTTTGAAATCCATCCATAATTGTAGGAGAAATGCTCTGCACAAACATAATTTTGGTGTTTGACCTTAAGCAGTGACATTGAACTTGAAGCTATCCAAAAAATTCTTTCAAATTGCACATCTACTTATGATGGAGTATAATTGTGCCAAGTTATTTTGAAATCTATTCATAATTGTAGGAGAAATGCTCTGGACAATCACAATTTTAGTCTTGACCTTGAGCAGTGAACTTGAACTAGAAGCTATCCAAATAATTCTTTCAAATGGCACATCTACTCATGATGGAGTATAATTGTGCCAAGTTATTTTGAAATCCATCCATAATTGTAGGAGAAATACTCCGGACAAGCACAATTTTAGTGTTTGACCTTAAGCAGTGACATTGAACTTGAAGCTATGAGAAAAATTCTTTCCAATGGCACATCTAATCATAATGGAGTACAATTGTGCCAAGTTATTTTGAAATCTATCCATAATTGTAGGAGAAATGCTCTGGACAAGCACAATTTTAGTCTTGACCTTGAGCAGTGACCTTGAACTTGAAGCTATCCAAAAAATTCTTTCAAATTGCACATCTACTCATGATGGAGTATAATTGTGCCAAGTTATTTTGAAATCCATCCATAAATGTAGGAGTAATTGTCAGGACAAATTTTGACTAACGCATCAACGCACATACACCGACTTGTCAAAGTAACAACTATGTCTCGCTCACCGCAAGCAGGCACGACAAAAAGCTTTATAAAACATTGTGGAAAATGAGGGAATTGCTTGTCACAAGCAATTTCTTCACTTTCAAAAATGCTTTTATCCCAAAAGACAAAATTTTTTAAGATTTCATCAACTGAAAATTGTCATCAGCAGCTTCTTTGAATTTGGACCAATCTAAAATTTTATCATATTGGAATAGGTCCATTAATTCAATTCTTGTCTATTATCTACAAGAATTTTTCTCAACATTTTAAATCCTATTATTATTCTATTTTAAAAGCAATATCGATTATATGCCAATTTACAATTTTCTTTATGCAAAATCTCAAGTTATGAAATACCATGGTAAAATGTAAAGGGTTGATTGAAAGGATAATATATCACAAGTTTTTACCTGAGGTAACCAGCCTGATTCTTCTATACTCTTCATAAATTGTGCCTCTGGTCCAGGGGCTGAGCTAGGTACACATGCTCTCATTAACTTCTTAAAACTGGCCTTCACATGGCGGACCTCGTAAAAATCCACTGGTATAAAATCACATTTTGGAAAAGACTCTGCCTTGATACCCTGAAGTTAGAAATAGCCTGCCCATGAAAAGTCATGTCTTTTGACCAAACAAATTCTTACCAAGAATTCTGATAAAGGGTCTCCAAAGGAAACTTTGGTTGAAATCCATCAAGCATACTGCCAGAAGATTCTGTTATTTTCAATATATACATGTAGCATACATGGAAATTTTCCCCTGCCATAAAATGTTTTCTTCCGATCAAAATTGTTCAAGGAATCGGACAAATGGTCACACAAGGATCATTCACATAAAAAGTATGAACAAGTAAGTAATTTTTGAGTTTTCACTTTATACCATGTATTTGATTGGATAATAATTTTACTTACCTTCATCTGTGTTTTCTCTCCTATTACGTAGAGTGACACTCGCTTAAGGCCCTGTACTGAACTGTTAATCAGGTCCCCAGCTCTGTCCAAGTCCCCATTAGGATGTGAGAAGCGAGCAGGGTCCAGGGTATTGGTTCTTCCTTTGTCTTTTACACTGCCTATTCTTGATAGAGCTGAAATTATAATTATTTAATTATAATTAATAAGTTGCATCTTATGTTTTCATATATTGTTTTGCTGTAACATTCACTTTAAATATTGTAAAAAAATCTACTTGGAGGCCACAGGGAAGACTGGATTTATCCAACTGTGCAGCTTTGTTATATAAATTAAGTCCTTAATATCAAACATATATAATAAATTGTCAAGATAACCCCAAAGCCTTTCTAAGTGAATCCTGACTTTGTATGGCCTAAAAACTAGATGTCTAAAGCATACCCGGATCTGCTACAAACTCCTTCCATTCAGAATTATGGTCTACAACAAGTCATCTGTATACAGCCTAATTACATTTAGAACTACATATAAGTTGGCAATCAAAACTGTTGGATTAATATTAGAATATGATTACTTTCACTCAAGGTTATAGCTCTGCTGTAATGGTATTTCTGGTAATAGTTATGTAATAAGCTTTCAAAGAATTAAGAGCGATCATTTAATTTCTGCAACACATCAAAAATAATTATATTCTTCATAATTTCTGTATTTGTTTGTACAGTGGACACCTGTTAATGGAAACACTAATTTGTCGACACTTTTGTTGAATTTAACCAGAAATTGCTGTTAAAAGGACCTAATGTTTTTTGCAAAGAGTCAATTGTAATTGACCCTTTCCAGTTTTAATTTTTTTTTAGACTTACCCAATTTGAAAGAAGTTGCAGACGACAACTAAAAGTGAGTGTAATTTGAAAAGCAACAAACATACAGGTTAGAAAATATTGTGTGAAAAGAAGAAAGTGCTTTTTGCAAGCAATTTCTTCTTTTCCCACAATGTTTTCTCAAGTATAACAAGAGCTTTGTCCACAGGACAAAGATGCCCCCACCAGTAGCTTTGATAATAACAAAGGGCAATAACTCCAAAATTATGCAAGCAAGAGTTGGGTTTCTTGTGCACTGCACTTCTTGTCAATGAGATCTATCCACCTGTGAAGTTTCAAGTTGATAGCTATTATACTTTCAGAGATATGCCCCGGACAAAATGTAAGTCTTTAAAATAACAAAGGGCAATGACTCCAAAATAATGCAAACAAAAGTTGTGGTTCTTGTGCACTGCACTCCTCGTCAATGAGGTCTATCCACCTGTGAAGTTTCAAGTTGATAGCTATTTTACTTTCAGAGATATGTCCCGGACAAAATATAAGTCTTTAAAATAACAAAGGGCAATAAGTCAAAAATTATACAAGCAAGAGTTGTGGTTCTTGTGCACTTCACTTCTCCTCAATGAGGTCTATCCACCTGTGAAGTTTCAAGTTGATAGCTATTATACTTTCAGAGATATGCGCCGGACAATTTCGGGACAGACGGAAGGATGGATGGACGGAAGTACAGATGGACGGACAAAGGCAAATCTATATCCCCCCCCCCATATTAAGTGGTGGGGGCATAAAAACCAGGGCTTGAAATGGATTGATTGATTGAATGGGGGTTTAACGCCACTTTTGACAGTATTTCAGTCATATTGCGGCAGCTGGAGCACCTTACAATGGATTTCTGGTATTTCTCACACCAGTAATACCACTACATCCTTTCCTAGCCTCAAGCTGCTATTCCACTTGGGTGAGAGACAAATGTCTGAAAGCATATGTGCCACCACCGTGGATCAAACCCATGACATCCCATTATTGAAGTTTAGAAGTCTGATGTGCTAGGCTTGAAAAGGCAAGAGTTAAGCAGTAAATTGCTATTATCAGGGTTGCAATTAAGATTTATTTACTCTTTCCATGGCAATAAAATTTTCTTATTTTACATTACATGTATTTTTTTCATAAAATCAAAGGCCTGAAAGCACTAGTTGTTTTGAAAATTACTCTCATAGTCAACTCTGATTTAAAAGGAACAATCATTTGTGTAGACTAAGATAATACTGCATATTTCAGCAGGCTTATCTTTGTCTATACCTCCTGCATAAAACAAGAATATTTCAGGTTAAAAAAAAACAAGAATATTCAAGGCTCAGCATAACAAGAGTTGAACTTGAGTTTGTCTAACAATTTTAGCCTGGTAAGTGGTAACACATTAACCCTTTTCCTGGACAAACACGGGATTTTACGTTGCTATGATTTTATACTTCAGAAAACATTGTGGAAAAAGGAGAAATTACTTGTAACAAGCAATTCCTCCTTTCCCACAATATTTTCTACCACATAGAATGGTTTCATTTCAAATTGCATCCAATATTCATTGTTGTCTGCAACCTCTTTCAATTTGGACCAGTCTAAAATTTCAAAAAACAGGAAAGGGTTAAAATATAGCATTTCGTGAACTAGAAAAAAAATAAAAATCAGTGTTCATAGTTACCGTATTAAAATTAAACAGACCATGTGGGATACACCTTTTTTAAACAAAACTTAGTATTACTTATGTTTTGAAAAATAAAGGTAAGCAGTTCATAAATGAGAGTTCATGCAATAAATAACAGCAGAAACCTTTAAAAGTGACTCTGGAAAAAACAATACCACAATCATTCATCACAAAAATTCATGGCAAGAAGTATGATCAGTTTTGTGAACTTGGAAGAAATGTCGAAACTTTTGTGGAAAGTGGTCTTTCAAAACACAAAAATAAACTATTTTTTCACAAAGCAACACAACTAGTGAGTGCAATACTGGTCAAAGTATCTATACACTGTATATGTACTTAGAACAATATTTCATTCAATAGAAGGAATGTTGAAACGAAATAAGTTTAAATTGTGTGATTCACTTAGGTGATTCATAACAAGTTAGAAAATTCAAGATATCGTTAAACTGGAGGTGCTTGAGTGCCTGAATCGCTCCGCCAGCATGAATTTCCTTATGGTACAGGCAATTCAGTTTTCCTTAAGACTATAAGCAACTCATTTTAGAAAGAATTACTTTATTTATAATTTAGTCCAAGGGAGGCAACTTTCTTTCATGCAACAAATATTCTTAGGAAAGTAGTAACAATTATTTCCCTTCCCTTGCATAACAATGAAATCTTCCTGAAAGTATACCAATCCTCCGAGGTATTATTGTTAAACTTATTCATTTTTTTTAAGAAAGCTGGTAAAGGCTCACCAAAGAATCAATCCTATGAAATTTGGTTGAAATCCATTTGCCAAATTACAAGAAGAACATTTTTTGATTAGGTCCCATATTCAGACATAAGCACTGCCAATTAAAATTCTTTGAAGGAATCTGATAAAGGGTCAACAACTGATGGTTTCTGGAGTTGAAATCTATCAACTAGATTCTGAGAAGAAGATTTTCAAAGTTTTCACTACCTGCCTTACATGGAAATTACCCCTGCCAATTTAAGCCATGTTATTCAACCAATCAAAATTCTTTGAAGAAGTCTGATAAATAGTCACCAAAGGATCATTCTTATAAAATTTAGTTGAAAGTATAATTCCTGTGTAATTTAGATGAAATCTATCCACTGGTTTCTGAGAGGAATATTTTCAAAGTTTTCACTATACATTATCAAATATAAAAACTAGCTGCATATTTCTAGTACTTGGGATTTTTTCTATGATGATTATTTTTGCTGTTCAAAGATCACAATGCCAAAATAAACCCATGTTGCCTCTTTGAATAGAATGAACCTAAATAATGTATGTCTGGAAACACGAATCTAAACTCAAATTGGGTGATAACTAGTGCTCACTTGGATGACACACACAACACCATGACAATAGTCCGCTGGCTGTCAGCCAGTGGAGCTAAAAATAAATGCCCTTGTACTAGACTCTGCTCTTGTTAAATAACACTGACCTTGTCATTCAGATTTTTTAGCTGTCTATGAAAGCTCTATTCAATTCATTTATGTATTGGGTTTTGCAAAGTTTTGCTCATAATGGAGATTGTAGCCTTTATATCGTCTCCACTAACCCTTTTACACTCAACAAAATTTTAGACAAGTCAAAATTGAAAGAAGTCATTGACACATTTTCAGTTGGTTAAATGTTAACAATCTTTATCTTTTTGGGGTAGACAACATTGTGGATAATGAAAAAATTGATTGTAATAAGCAATTTCTTCATTTTCTAGTGTTTTCCATAAACATTTTCCCGAGGTCGTAAAAAAGTGGCATTGTGTGAGAATGGGTTAAGAATGAACATAGAAATGAAATTTAGAATTGCACCCCATGGAACTGTTGATTATTTTACCCTTGTAGCTCAAAGAGCAAATATTTGTACTTATTTCACACAGATTATGCCATACTGATTTTCTCTCTCTGTCTAAATAGGAAGAGCTATGCATATCTATGCAGGCAAACTGACATACAGAGGTACCGTTATACACTTTGACTTTAGGGCAAGATTTACTTTACCAAACACAAAATCCTATATCTAGAAGCAGGTTTAGTAATTGTTGTTAAACACAGACCTGGTTACAGTTCATGTTGCCCATATCAAACAGATCTCATAAGCAAATAGTACAGCATCCAACAAATGTGACAGATCACATGACCAACCATGTGATCACTTCAACTTATACAAGATATTCTTAGTAATTGAAGTACTCTAGACAATCATTTCATAAGACAGAAACTATACTCTAAAAAAAGTAATATACAAGAAGGTTGTTGGCCCTGGGGCGCTCACCTGAGATAAAGGCACTTTTTCTTTCAACAGTCTAATTTCATGTTAAGGTCAGGATTATGATAAAAGTGGGCCATACTTGCATATATAGACTATGTACCTTGGGATCAAAAAGTCTAAATTACAAATTCCAATGCTTTTGGGCAAATTTGAAAGAAGGAATTAACTTTTTTCTCCCTCTGAATCCATGGGATATAATTTCAGAAATAAGAAAGAAGTTTATGAACTGATGCATGTATTTTAGTACAGGGTCGATAGGTATTATTATACACCAAAAAGCAAAGCTCTCACCCTTATGGTTTGGGAGAAGAAGATTTTTAAACATTTCCTTCTTTAAATCTATGTAAATCAGAGATCACTTAGAAAAGGGCTAATTTTCAGAATACAGTAATTCTTTCAATTATTTGGGAGAGGGTCAATAGAGGATGAATTAAACATAATATCAAAGCTCTAGGCCTCATGGGTTGGGAGAAGAAGTTTTTTTTTTTTTGAAGCTTTCTTTCTATTTCTATGTAAAATCAGGGATTGCAAAGAAAAGGGCTAAATACCAGAATATGGTAGTTCTTTGAAGTATTTTGGTAGAGGGTTAATAGATGATGATTTGTGCCAAATATCTAAGATCTAGGCCTTACAGCTCTGGAGGAGAAGAATCTTTAAGGTTTTTTCACTCCGTTGCCATGGCAACCAGAGTTCTTCATGGATTTCAACTCTTTGAAGTTTTTTGAAAGAACATGACCTAAGGACCATTTTTGTGAAGTTTGATTGAAATTCAATAGTGAGTTTAGGAGGAGAAGATTTGAACAGACAGAAGGACAGATGCCGGACGGTAACCGATCACAATAGCTAACCCAGAGCACTTTGTGCTCAGGTGAGCTAAAAAGACAGATTGTAGTGTGAAAGAAGTAAGATTGTAGCAAGAGCGTGCTTGAAACAACCTGGGTTAATTAAAAACTTTCCTGCACTGTCACTGCACTCTGAAATGATTGCAAAGAGCTTTCCATGTTGCTTGATGCTTGATGTGAAATTTTGCCAATTCCATAATTGCCCTGTTACAACTTTAATTGATTTTAATGATCACAATTCAACTATGCCTGTTTAAGACAAGTTCGAAATAAGCATTGCATCAGGGTAGAGCTTCTTGATTATTTAGGCCATATCCAGATCATACTGCACTTAAGAAAACTCCATTATCTTTCCTCCATGATTTGTCAGTCGGATGTACTTCCTCCCAATTATTTTTTGTAAATTATGGTGTCTATATATGAACAGGGTGTTACAAGACTTTGAAAAGTGATAGATACATTAACATTTGCTTTTTTGTCAATGATTTTGTAAACAACTGATTGAACAAAGTTGAGATTTTCACAAACCTTCAAATTAACTGTATTACTTATGATGTTTAAGACTGATTCAGAGTACTTCAATAACTAAGCAAAATAATTAACCAATTCCCAGATGACAAAATTGTATTCTTGTCCAAATTCAAAGAAGTTGTAGGTCTTAGTTTCAATTTCGTAATTCCAAATTTCTTTGTTTTTCTTGGTAAAAAACATAGTTGGAAATAAAGAAATTGCTTGTCACAAGCAATTTCTTCTTTTTCCACAATGTTTTCCCAATTCTTTTAAATGGACATCAAAAAATGGGACTGTGTGGGAATGGGCTTAGACAGCCTTCAGATATACATCATCAGGTTCTTTTTATCAATTTTCAACTCCAAAGATTCAAGTTATCTGTAGAGATTTCATTAACCTACAGCCAATGAACAGACAAGCTTTAGAATTTAAAGTTTGACCTCAATTTAGACCAGATGGAAGAGTCAACAAGTCGCACATCCCTAGTTTTACATGCACTAAGTGAAATGCCACATTCAGTACAATTAGGACAGAGCAAATACAATCTGAGAAGTTATACTTGAAAAATAGCCTCTTCTTGGTCTTCTTGGCAATGTTAAAACTGAAAAATTAAAAATGTTGAAATTTATAAAAGACAATTTATAGGATGATCTAGGAAAAATACCTATTTCAGTCCATTGGTCTTTTCATTTCTGTTTTTTTGAGTGTCAATATTGAAAGCTACATTTATACTGGTTGTTTGGTAAAAATACAGTATAATGTAATTAACTTACCTCATGAATTCATAATAATACCTTGTTAACCCATTCCAACGCACAAAAATTTTATACTGGTCCAAATTGAAAGGAGTTGCAGACGACAATTTAAATTGGATGAAATTGTAGATTTCTTCAACTTTCTGGGTAAAAACATAGTGTAAAATGAAACAATTGCCTGTAACAAGCAATTTCTTCATTTTACACAATGTTTTGCCAATTGTTTTTCTTGAGGGTTGTCCAAAATTATTGTCATTGAGTGGGAATAGGTTAACTTATTTCAGACTCATCCAAATTGAAAGAGTTTGTAGACAACAATTTCAAATTGATGAAATTTTAGAATTTTTCAACTTCCTGGGTAGCAAACATTGTGTAAAATGTAGAAATTGCTTGCTAAAACAATTTCTTCATTTTGCACTATGCTTTCCCAATTGCTTTTCTTTAGGGGTGTCAAAAAGCGTCACTCTGTGAGAGTGGATTAAATGCCCAGTTTATTCTTTTGAAAAGATGACTCTAATAAACTCCTGGAAACCAAATTTTTTTTTACTGTTATGAATAGATAAGCAAGACTTATGAAAGTCATTTAAGATTTGTTGTGCTGAAACAAACTAATCCTTATAGTGTTACAAGATCTGTTATATATCGAACATAGTAAATTTGACAAAAAGTTGATCATGACAAAAGGCATTTTTTGGCTCAACATTTAGCTCAACAATTTTTTGATATGATTCTTAAGTCATTATCACATGTTTCAGAAAAATTCATCTAAGAAATGTTCAAATATTTAAGACATAAAATGATCTTTTTGAATTTTTTTCTTAACTCTTTTACCCCCTTTTTTTTTGACAGATCCAAATTGAAAGAGGTTCCAGAAATTACCGTAATGAAGATGGATGTATTTAGAAATAAAACTATCCCATGTGGTAGAAAATATTGTTGGAAAAGGAGAAATTACTAGCAATTTCTTCTTTTTCCACACAGTTTGCTTGTATAAAATCACAGCAACTTAAAATCTTGGGTTTGTGCAGGAAAGGGTTAACAGATGTATATAGTAAAGCCCCTTGAAACACAGTGTATTGTTTCCAATAGACTAATAAATGCTATTATATACATTAACAAAAAATCAATTTCTGTTAGACAAATATGACAGAATATAATGATAGTAGTTATTAACCCATAACCTCACAACAAAATTTTAGACTGGTCCAAATGTAAAGAAATTGCAGATGACAATATCAAGTTGATGAAATTCAGTAAATCTTTGTCTTTTAGGGTAAAAAACATCTTGGACATTAACCCTTTCCTAGTTTATGAAATTTTAGACTGGTCCAAATCGAAAGAGGTTGCAGACGACAATGAAAATTGGATGCAATTCCAAATAAAACCATCCTATGTGGTAGAAAACATTGTGGGAAAAGGAGAAATAGCTTATCATAAGCAATTTCTCCTTTTTCCACCATGTTTTCTCAAGTATAAAATCACAGAGACGTAAAATCCCGGGTTTATCCAGGAAAGGGTTAAAGAAATTGCTTGTTACAAGCAATTCCTTCGTTGTCCTTAATGTTTACAAACCTTTTATCATAAGGGGCATGAAAAAGTGGGTTATGTGGGAATGGGTTGGACAATACATTTCTAATCTAATGTCCAAGAATTTTGTTCTTACATTTTAACAAAAGCTGAATTTTTCAAATGTAATTGCTTTTTTTTCCAACTACCTGCAATAAATGTATTAGCCAATTACTAGACAAAAAGTTTTACACTTGTCCAAATTGAAAGATGTTGTAGATGGCAAATCAAATCTTGATGCTAACAGAAACAAAAGCATCTTATAGGGTAGATATATCGTGGAACTAGAGGAGCTTGAGTGATTGATTTGTTCCACCAGCTTGAATTTAGTTATCATAAAAGCTAATTTCCAGGAACGAGAATTGCAAAATGTTCACTCTTTACCATTTATGGATAAAGTCCTCCACTCCCATTTATCCAATCCCACATAACAAAATTTTAGACTAGTCCAAATTCAAAGAAGATGCAGATGACAAATTTTAGTTGATGAATGAAATTTTAAAAACCTCTGACTTTTTGGATAGATAATATTGTGGATAATGAAGAAATTGCTAGTAACAAGCAAATTTCTTCATTTTTCACAATGTTTTTCAAGTATAAAAAGGCAATGTTTTTATCCAGCCAAATTCTACAAATGAATCTGACAAAGAGTCACCGAAAGATTATTCCTGAGTAATTTGGTTGAAATCTATCATCTGGTTTCTGAAAAGATGATTTTCAAACTTTTCAGTATTCATCATGTATGGAAATAAGCCCTGGCGATAAAAGCCATGTTTTTTAACGTATCTAAATTCTATCAAATAATCTGAAAAGGGGTGGCCCAAGAATCATTCCTGTGAAATTTGATTGAATTCTATTCAGTACTTTCTCTGTAAAAGATTTTCTAAGTTTATGGACACACTCATGTATGGATGGACACTTGTATGGACAGATACACAACAGACTCAACACCATGACAGTAGCTTGCTGGCATTTAGCAAGTGGAGCTAAATAATGAGGAATTGCTCTTATCAGGCAATTTCACCTTATGCCACAATGTTTCCCTAAATATTAATCTTAACCCTTTCCTGTTTTGCAAAATTTTAGACCTGTCCATATTTAAAGGTTTTGCAGACGAAAATTTAAAGTTGATTTTATTTGAAAAATAACCATTAAGTAGGGTAGAAAATATTGTGGAAAAAGAAGAAATTGCTTGTTACAAGCAATTTCTTCTTTTTCCACAATGTTTTCTCAATTACAAAATCACAGGGACGTAAAAACCAGGGATTAACCAGGAAAGGGTTAAGGGCATTATAATGCCGGAATATGTTGTAATTAGTTATTATATATCATACTTGAATGTCATGCAAGTAGAAGAAAGTTTGTGATTAAGAGTGTTAGAATTTAGTTGACAGCTTTTCATAGCATTGAAAAAGGTATTGACTTATTTCATAGTGCACTATATTAATAGCTTAATTATGATATAAACATTATCTATTTACTGGACACAAAAGAGATGAATCTTAGCATTATCATACACAGAGTTAGACATTTTTAACCCATTCCCACATAATCCCCCCTTTTTTACATGCCGTCAAGAAAAAAGCCTTTGAAAACATGAAGAAATTACTTGTAACAAGCAATTCCTCCATTGTTCACTATGTTTTCTATCTTAAAGGCAAAGGTTTAAATAAATTTCATCCCACTTGAAATTCTCGTCTGCAACATCTCTCAATTTAAACATTTGTCATATGGTAATGGGTTCAGTTAAGATCTAAGTTATGATATACATGTGTACCCTCTAAGCTGGCAGCAAGCTTTCTCCTGGCCACTGTAAGTATAGGCAAATAAGCAATAAGCAGATTGGATTTACCCTTATCATGCTGAATATAATCCTTAATCCTATAATCTAAATGCACATTAAAATAAAAGGCCTGAAAGTACTGCAAGAACTAGTTAAGGGTAAAAAAATAATTCATAAATTAATTCATGAATTTATAAACATCTCTGTGTTGAAAGAGTCAATCAGGAGGTTTAGGCTAAGATCAGACTGCACTTATTTGCAGTCTGATCTTTGTCTATACCACCTGTCAAAGCAGGAATATTCTGGTTCAGCATGACAAAGGTTAAAAAGAAAACATTTGGAAGATATTTCTAATGGACTAAAGACTACTAATTATATTGTTTTCTTTTTCACAAAACAGGACAGGAGGTGTACAATGTTCATCTCATTAGCACACAAACTTGCATAATGGAAAGTGAGGGAATTACTTATTGCAAGCTATTTCTTTATTTTCCATGGTGTTTCCTACCCTCAAACTAGATGGTCAGGTCGCTCACCTGAATTCACTTTCTCAAGCTGATGAATCAACTCAAATTTGAAAACAACTAGATATTTTACAAAGTCAAATGGATATAAAAAGCAAAAGGTTGTGTTTAGATGAAAAAGAAGCTGATATTGCCATTATTGTCACCTGCAATATTCTACACATATTACTCTGTCATGACAATAGAAGCATTTATAGTTAGTGTAAGAAAGACCAAGCCAAAATTATAAGGCCCTTTTTCTTTTGATATTGGTCAGAAAGTCACCATATTCAATAGGGTTCTTCCTCATGACTATACAAACAATTTCAGCAAGTTTGGGCCAAAGTTGTGACCTCTAGAGTGATTACAAGGAAATTAATACTAAGGCTACTTTTTGCATGATATTGGTCAGAATTTCACCATAATCAATAGGGTATTTCCTAATGACTATAAAACATTTTCAGCAAGTATGAGAAAGATTGAGCTAACACTGAATTGTTGATGATGCATGCACACCACATGACAGACAATCAGGTATCCAAAAAGTTGACAGTGAGTATGTTGTGCTCGGGTGAGCTAAAATACTTAAAATTGGTGCCTGCAACTTCTTTGAATTTGGACAAGTCTAAAATTTCATTATCTTGAATTAGGATAAGCAACTAAATTTGTACATTATAGTGGTGATTCTGTGAAAAATATTCTCTTTCAAAGAAAAAAATTTCACACATTAATTGTCTTTTGACAATAAACACTTCTGATCAACTTCATCACCCCTAATATACAGGCGACCTTACAACACAAAACTCTTCCACTCTCTGTCTTTGTATATACATGTATTGGAACAAATTTTGTAGTACCCTAAACTTTGGTCATGTACATGTGTTTGCAAATAGGGACATTACTCACCATACAAATTAAACAGACTTAGAGCTCAAAATATAAATTCAGAAAATCTCTAACAAGAGGACCATGATGGTCCTAAATCGCTCACCTGAGGCATCTCCAAATTACAGTACTTTTTAGTATAAAAAAGACACAACTTGAGCAAAATGAATAAAAGATATATAAGATTTTGGGCTTTGTACAAAACAATCCAATAATGCTTTACAATAATAATGAATGCCTTTGGCTTTATAGTTTAATCCATTACCAAACTATCCCAGAATTTGTCACCCTCAGGGAAAACAGGTTTGAAAAATACATAGTGAGAAAGGGAGTGACAAGCAATTTATCCATTTCTAACAGTGTTTTCTACCTGAAATTCTTTGTATTTAGATTTCAATTAAACTCTAATTACTGTCTGCAACTTCAATGGGTGTAATTTTAGCAACCTTGGTAGAGAACAATCTGGATGTACTATAAATCAAAATATGAATGCATTACAACTTATACATGAGGAGTGGAAAATATTTGAACATGCTCTTATTGAGCGTTTTTCATATCCTTTGATGCCTTGGGGAGGGCCATGTTTGTCAAAGGATATTAACATGGTAGATAACAATAATGTTATCCTTTGTTTTTAATGTAAATGCTCTGGAACCTATATTTAAGAAGAAGAATTCTTTCAATGCAATTTACGCATTTTCAACCCCAGGAACAGAGACATTTTTTATCCTAAGAGCATATTTTCCTGTTACGTAGTACAAAATTATTTAGTCATGCTACATACCAAATATGTATGCCCTTCACCTTATTTTTTAGAAGGAAAAGACTTTTGATGTTGCTCTAATTGGGCGTTTTCAAAAATTTTTGACCTCTGGGGCAGTGCCATGTTTTATCCCAGTGCTAAAATTTTAGCTAACATGGTAGGGAACCATCTGGATATGCTATATACAAAATATGAATGCCTTAGACTTTTTAGATTGGGAGGAAAAAACTATTGAACATGGTCTAATTGAGCATTTTTACTAACTTTGGACACCCAGGGAAGGGGTGTTTATTAACCTACAAGCATAATTTGATCAAAACAGATAGATAACAGCCAGGCTATGCTACACTCAAAATATAAATGCCCTCCTCCTTAAAATGAAGATTTTTTTTTTTTAACATATTCAAATTTTGCGTTTTTCCAAATTTTGGACCCCTAGTGCAGAGGTATTTTTGACCTGAAGAAGACAACTTTTAGTGATATGGTACAAAACCATCTAGTTATGCCCCATACCAAATATGAATATCCTAGACCTTATAGTTTAAGAGGAGAAGTCTTTTGAAATTGCTCTAATTAAGCATTTTTCCAAACTTTGGACCTCAAGGGCGGGGCCATTTTTGACCCCAGAGATTAAATATTTAAAAAAACTTGGTTGAGAACAATATGATTAAGCTCTATACAAAATATAAATGCCTTTGGCCTTGTAGTCTGTTAAAAAAAAGACAACAAAGATTTTCTAAAATTTCCCATTTTCATATGCCGCAGTTACAAGAGTTCACGGAATTAAATTCTTTTAACAACTTTTGAAGAGCTTCACCTAAAAAACATCCCTGCAAAGTTTTAGCTTGATTGGCCTACTGGTTTAGGGGGAGAAAATTTTTAAAGATTTTTACAGATTTACTAAAGATTCCCATTTTTACATGCCGCGGCAACCAGAGTTTTTGACGGAATTAAATTCTTTTAACAACTTTTGTAGAACTTCACCCAAGAAACATCCCTGCTTAGTTTCAGCTTGATTGGCCAAATGGTTTAGGAGGAGAACATTTTTAAAGATTTTTACAGATTTACCAAAGATTCCCATTTTCACATGCCGCGGTAACCAAAGTTTTTCACGGAATTAAATTCTTTTAACAACTTTTGTAGAACTTCACCCAAGGAGCATCTCTGCAAAGTTTCAGCTTGGTGGGCCTACTGGTTTAGGAGGAGAACATTTTTAAAGATTTTAACAGATTTACCAAAGATTCCAATTTTCACATGCCGCGGCAACCAGAGTTTTTGACGGAATTAAGTTCTTTTAACAACTTTTGTAGAACTTCACCCAAGGAACATCCCTGCAAAGTTTCAGCTTGATTGGCCTACTGGTTTAGGAGGAGAAAATTTTTAAAGATTTTTACAGATTTATTTAAGATTCCCATTTTCACATGCAGGGCAACCAAAGTTTTTCACGGAATTAAATTCTTTTAACAACTTTTGTAGAACTTCACCTAAAGAATATCTCTGCAAAGTTTCAGCTTGATTGGCCTACTGGTTTAGGAGGAGAAGATTTTTAAAGATTTTTACAGATTTACTAAAGATTCCAATTTTCACATGCCGCGGCAACCAGAGTTTTTGACAGAATTAAATTCTTTTAACAATTTTTGTAGAACTTCACCCAAGGAACATCCTTGCAAAGTTTCAGCTTGATTGGCCTACTAGTTTAGGAGGAGAAAATTTTTAAAGAAATTGTGGACGGACGGACAGACGGACAGACGGACGATGGACAACGACCAATCACAATAGCTCATCTCGCACTTTGTGCTCAGGTGAGCTAACAAAACAAGAGCACTGGATAACTCTTGGCTGTTCAAGTGCGTTATAGTGGGTGAACAAGTGAATAACAGAGATATTACAAAATGTCAAATTTTTTGGACAATGGCATTCTGAACCAATATCAATTTAATTTAGCAAAAATATGCAGCCTCTAGAGTGCATAAAAGGTGCTACTACAAACTAGTGACCTAGTTTTTGAACATGGATGAGATATTTTGAAGACAAGACATTCTGACCATATATCAAAGTGATTTAGCTAAAAATGTGGTCCTGGAATGTAAACAAGGTGTTACTAAGATTTGACTTAGTGACCCAGTTATTATTACTTAATTTGACCCAAATTACAACTTAGCTCAGGAATTATGAGCACAAACATTATGACAAAATATAAAGCTATTTGAGCCTAAAAGGTGTCCTCTAGAATCCACAAGGCATTTCTATGATTTGACCAAAGTGACCAAAAATTTGAACTCATGTATAAAACGTGACCTAGATATTATTGATTGATTGATTGAATGAGGTTTAACGCCACTTTTAACAGTATTTAAGTTATAATGCGCCCGCTGAAGCACCGTGGATTCCTGGTATTTCTCACACCAGTACTACCACTACATCCTTTCCAAGCCTCCAGCTGTTTGTCCCACTTAGGTTTACAATTATCCAACCATTGGTGGGAGACTAATGTGGGGAAAGATATTCTCCATGGCCGGAGATCAAAACCAAGATATTATTCAGACAAACATTCTGACCAAATATCAAGTCATCTGAGGCATAAATGTGACCTCAAGAGTCCAATTCTGACCAATTCTCAAGACATTTGAGCTAAAATTGTGGCCTCTAGAGTACACAAAAGATATTGACCCATGATGGATGCTGATAGACCTACACACTCAGCTCACAATAGCTCACCTGATTATCTACCCATTGGTGGGAGACAAATGTCAGAAAGGCTATTTGCTACAGTCAGGGATCGAACCAAGAATCCCATGAATAGGAGTGACCTATGTGCTACCACTGACCTATGGCCCCGGCCCTGAGAATAGGTGAAACCAATAACATTCTATACCTTTCTAATCAGTACAATACGCTATGTGATAAGCTATGTGCTAACTCAACTGAAAATTTTAAACACTTGATCATAGCGTTTGAAGCCAACATATACATATACTTGACTTCAAAAATGTGGACTGCAACAAAAGATATAGTGTATCTTCATGACAAATAGAACTTAATTGTACAACTTCTAAACTGTACCTTAACTAACCAATAACAGTCAACACATTTTCTAAACTTCACATCAACTTAACTTACACAGATAGATATGAAATATTATGCTGAAGTATTAATCTGATAATTTTACTGGATCCAAGCTGAGTAGGAAACTTTTTGATATTTCACAAGACCAACAGTTGAGTCAATTATCAAATACCTCCACAGCAAGGGTCCAATACAAGGCTCAGATCAACATTGCACCATAGTATTCTACTTTTTATTTACCAAAATATTTCTACAATTGAAAAATGATCATGACAGTTGTCTATAAGTCCATCATGTTTTATCATTTCATGCTTGTTCCTTAAAGGGATTATAGATATGAAGACATTTGTTTGTTTAACTTAAAGAAAAAGTGTTCACTGTAATATAATGGAAGCAGCAAAACTAAAGATATCTTAACACTTGTCATGCTGATTAAGATCCTATACAGAAATGCATTAAAATCAAAGGGTTGACAGTACTGGATGAAGTTGTTGTGGGTTAACTCTTTTTAAAATTTATGTCATTGACAACTCTGGCTTTAAAAGGGATAAGCAGGAGGTATAGACTAAGATCAGACTGCACGAATGTGCAGTCTCATCTTTGTCTATACCTCCTGCCAAAACAGGAATATTCATGGCTCAGCATGACATGGGTTAAATGCTTAGCAAATATACAATGTAGAAATTAGCTTATAAATGTAAAGTTTATAGCAACAGTGTTAAGCCTATAGGGATATTTTGGAACTAACTTTAAGCATCACTATACCACAACATCAAGGGAGTTTGCCAATTTAGTGCTGATAAGCCATGGTGTAAATATAATAGTTTTGTTCTATAGCCTTATGTGTCATCTAAGACATTTATTCCTGCTAAATTGTTATTACTTAATCTGGGTAAAAAAGCATTTTATATCCTATTAATTACTTTTGTTTAATATACACAAATTTCAAGTATTAGAAAATCAGGTATGATTAGAATATTTGTACTATCATGTCAGTCTTTGAGACAAACAATTTCATCATTTCCAATAATGTTTCCTCTTAATAATGATGCTCTTCTTAACCCATTCCCACACAATGACACTTTTGGAAATACACTCAAAAAACAAACAAGCAATTTATTCATTTTGCACATTGTTTTCTACCCAGAAAGTAGATAAGAAAAAAATCCATAGACTTTGAATTGTTGTCTGCTACTCTTTTCAATTTAGACCAGTTTTTAATTTTGCCATCTGGTAATGGGTTAAAAATAAGAGCCTTTGCATGACAATTGCATCATTTGCATCAGACATAGAGCAGACTGAACCTCAATATAAAATATTCACTGATGTCTACAAGAAAATGAGTCCAAAGCTATCTACAGAATGAGAAAGCTCCTAGCAGACTGTAGAGTCTCTACTTGTGCCACATCTAAAATTGATGGAAATATTACACAATGCTCATATTGAAGGGTCAGTGCAAAAAAGTTGTAACTACCTGTATGTTTATAGGCAGTTACAACTAATTCATGCTGACCCATAGATATACAGTCAAATAACACTTTATTTTAACTTTGAATTTCTTTGAATTCGGCCAAGGCAAAGAAGTTAGTCATCTGTCAAAGGGGTAAAATAGGAAAGGAGCAGGCCCTAAAGGCTTCTGTTAAGAACTTGGAAATAAAGCAAGCTTGGTCATTAACCACTCATTTACAAACAGGATAACATTTGGGAATATTTAATGGATATAACTATATTATGCATTGATCAATTCAAAAGTGAGAATTAATTAGTCACAGAATTTGTTTTAGTTTTCTTATGTAAGTATGCCTGAGTTGATGCAGCTTTTCCTTGTTGAAAATGAATATTTGATTATTGCTGATCAAAAAAAGTAGAATACAAAATCATCTATTGTTCTACAGTAAAACTTCTTTTCAACATTTCATTGATAAAGTTATCTGAACAACAGCAACGCAAATGGAACACAAAGTAAGGGTATAGAACACTTGCAGATAGGAAAATAAAGGCGTAAACACAACAAAATAGAAATTGACTTGACTCATACTATTGCTTCCTTTCCCGCCACTGGATCGTAAAGTGTTGACGGCACGTGCGAACATGCCACGGCGCACCGTGTTGGGGGTTGCGTCACCTGACAAGTGTAGACCCACAAAGTCTCCAGCTATACATGCACACAAGATAGAAATACAAAATAGAGTGAGAAAAAATACACATAATTTACAAAGGTAAATATCATGTGGCTTGTAAAACTTATGCACGCCATTTATCAAAAGTCTGAACACTAAATGAGGGAACATCAGTTGATTAATGCATAAATCAAAGTTTCTGATAGACATTGAAACTCATACAGACATATTCAAGAGCTAAAAGTGGAGCCTAGTGTTTCTGAATCTCTCATTTGAGAAGAATGTAGACCCATTTAGCAATGAACTCAGTTCAGTAATATCATTTGTTAAGTTTTCAGGCTTGCATAGTTAATTTTCCTCTGGGAATCTAATGATACATGTAAGTTTTACAAGTCCCACAATCATCTTGTATATGATCATTTTAAAAGATCAACAATCTTTTCCCTTATTACATGAACAAAATTCAGAGAGAGAATTATTCAAAAGATTTCAAAAGACTAATATTGCTGTAATAAAAATGTAAATCTGTTATCTTAAAACTTGCATATATAGTAGCATCTCATTAGTTCCTGCTCATTCTTAACTATGTTTTTTGGTCAAGTTTTTATTGTTAATAAACCACATACCAGCATATTTTAAGGTCTATGATCACAATAAGTGAACAGCTAATTAGAGATCGAGTAATGTACATGTAATTTTATCTAGATATGAATTCAAATAGCATAGTACCAATGAACTTAGTTTAGAACCTAGCACTGGATAAAACTCTACACATGTGAGGAACATCTGTCTACCTAGTCATTTGATCTAGGAAGGAAAACCACACCAGGGGGAAAAATGAATACAAAATTTGAAGAACCATTCTAGCTTTTGCTAGATCATCAAGCTCTCTTTACAAGACTGATTTCTAAATGACTTCAGAATTGCTTTGAAATCAAGACTTAAGTTTAAGTTACTGAAAGATATGATATGCTTATCAGAATGCGCATTTGAGATAAAAAAAAATTAATCACTATAAATCTCTCTTTGGTTTGACTGTGTTTAGTTTGTCTGAGATTACCCAGTCTCCTGCAATCCCAATTTTGACGCCCCTCATGAATTATTGCAAATCAGACTCATACATCCTACCAGCGCTTTGTTCTGAAGTGGCACAATCAAACTTTTACCTACATTAGCCAAAAAGGTTAAATTGTAAACTTTAAGTTTGACCAACAATAGGGCACAACCTTGGGTCATGTACAACATGTGTTTCAAGTTTCAAGGGCCTACGTCAAATGACTTAGAGTTAGATCGCAGTAATGGTTTTCCAGTAAAATTCAATTATGACCTTCACCTTTGACCTACATAACACACAAATAATAGGGCAATTCCTTTGGTCATTGGCAAAGATTGTATGAAGTTTGAAGGTTGTAGGTCAGTTGGTTCTGGAGATAGAGCATGGAAACAGTTTCCAATAAAAATTCAATTGTGACCTTGAACTCTGACCTACATGACCAAAAAATAATGGGGCAAATCCTTCTGTCATTGGCAACAATCGTATGACAACAACAATTCTAAGTCGATAGAATTTACTATATTCTTTGTCTTTTTTGGTAGAAATCATTGTGGATAATGAAGAAATTGATTAACAGTATTTTTTAAAGTTTTTTTACTTCAGGACGGCAAAAAGTGTTATTGTGAGAGAGTGGGTTGAATAAATTTGGATCAAATGAATTAGAAGTGAGGTTTTGAATTTGATTAATGAATATTTCAATCATTCTCAATGGCTATGTCTATTTGAAGGCATGGACTTGGTTGGAACATTTACTATAATGACCTACAAAGCAAAGTCACTTTCCTAAGGTTTAAAGTAACTGACAAATATAGGTTGTAAAGCATTTTCAAACAGAACCAGACTTCAATAAAATTGCAAGGGTATAAATTATAGAGAAATAAAGTAGAAGCACAGAAATAAAACAAGATGGCCCTAATCACTCACCTAAGTGCACATTCTAATGTCAACCAATTAGTTAAATAAGGGGACACTCTGATGTTTGAAACACGTTCAGTGTATTAGATTAACCCTTGTCATGCTGAATTAAAATCCTATATACAGATTTGCTTTAAAATCAAAGGGCTGACAGCACTGGAAAGTCTTAAATGAGGGTGAATATTTCTTTTGAAATTTGATTATTCAAACATCTCTGGCATGAAGGAAACAAAGACTAGATGTAGACAAAGATTGACTGCATTTATGTATAGGCTGATCTTTGTCTATACCTCCTGCCAAAACAGGAATATTCCAGGTTCAGCATTGTCACAAGCAATTTCTTCTTTTTCCACAATATTTTCTACCCTAATGAATAGTTGTTTTTCAAATTAAAACCACTTTGAATTTTTTACTGCAAAACCTTTGAATTTGGACAGGCCTAAACCTTATGAAAACAGGAAAGTGTTAAATAAATGTTTTCTGAGCTCATCAACCAGATAAAATTTCTCTTGTATTAACTTACTCCCACACATTGAGGCTTTTTAACGCACCTCTTGAAAAACAACTTGGGGAAAATTTTAGACTAGTCCAAATTGAAAGAGGTTGCAGACGACAATGAAAACTGGATGCCATTTGAAATGAAACCAACCTATGTGGTAGAAAATATTACAAGCAATTTCTTCTTTTTCCACGATGTTTTCTTGAGTATGAAATCACAGGAACGTAAAATCCCGTATTTGAACAGGAAAGTGTTAATTTGGACAAGTCCAAAATTTTTGTTTGGTAATCAGTTTAGGCTGGATAAATTCTTAAATTTGGAGTAAATTTTTGTTAGTGAAGTAATTTTTTCTTCTCCGTGACAAAACAAACATTTCAAGGAAGTTTGAAAAAGACTGAGCAAAAATTGTGAGATGTAGAGTGGTAACACTATATTGTTGTGGGCAGTCAAAGGACATTAAAGGATCACAGAAGCTCACCACAACCGCTAGTGCTAAGGTGAGATAGAAATTAATAAACAGAAGCATATGATGATTGTCATATACTAATACTTAAGGAATTACAAAATGAAAAAATATGTACAAATGACATTGACCCTAGGGATTGATTTTGGTCAAGCAAAGGTATTTATTTCCCAAGAAAAAATCTTTGAGAGTGAGTTAATCACTGGTAATCTATCATGAGATAAGTCTATCGATAAATTATTCTGTGAATAAATCTTGGATCAAAATTGAAGACGTAATTGTAGATCTTCTAAGCTGTAGTTACAACATTTAAGTTGCTGTCAAAATCGCTCTTCTAATCTGAATAAATAATTTGGTTGGTCACTTGGATTTTTGATCAACAGCATTATTTGGTCAATTTCAAAGAGTACCCTCAACTAAGCAGGATATATGACATTTTTTAAGTCAACATCAAACTAGAGTTTGTCACAGTGACTTAATAGATAACCTATTACAAAGAAAAAAACATTCAATTTTTGGGGTAAAAATGGAATTTACTTAGTCAGATGACATTTCTTTAGCAGATGCATGATTAATGAATGTTGCAAGAGCATTTAGGTGTCAATAATCTTTCTTTAACCCATTTCCACAAACTACAGCTAAAAATATAGTTGTTGAAAAAACTGTGAGAAACAGAGAAATTGCTTGTTACAAGCAATTTCTTCTTTTCATTCAGAACTTTCTAACCTATCTGGATAGCAATTTGAACATACTTTGCATTTTCATCTCCAATAGTTTTCAATTTTGATTAGTCTAAAATTTTGTAAACTGGTAATGGGTTGTAAGGAAATTACCTTAGTTAAGCCTCTCAAACAAAAAGACAGGCATCATTTGAAAAATCTCATACCATTTTAATTTAGGAGCATGAACTTTTTTATAACAGAAATAAAGTCTTAAAGCAAGAAGTATGAAAAAATGTGTGCAAAATATATTTTACAACAACACAGTATGAAACGAGATTTTGCAAAACACAGCACTACAATGTCTCATTTTTACACGACAGACACAGACACATGAACATGAATAATCATATCTACCATATTTATCTGAAGGTCAAAGAGAGTAGAGAAAATTTGATGTTTTAAATAGCTATAGGTAATAAGAGTGATTTTATCAATAAGAAAGAAAATAAATAAAGATAAATCCAATCCATATTATATGAAAGATATTGATATTCTATACCCAATACATAGACATCGGTTAACCCATTCCCACACAGGCCCTCCTTTTTACGCCCCTCAAGGAAAAAGCTTTAGAAAACATTGTGGAAAATGAAGAAATTGCTTTATCAAGCAATTTCTTCATTATCCACAATGTTTTCTATCCCAAAAGACGAAAAAATTCAAAATTCCATCAACTTGAAATTGTCGTCTGCAGCTCCTTTCAATTTGGACTGGTCTAAAATTCCATTGTGTTGAAATGGGTTAAAGAGAGCAGAACCCCTGACCATTGCTATACTGGGTATCAAATGAGAAGATTTATTTAAACACATCATAATCTAACAATAGTTTAACTCATTCCCACACAATCTTAATTTTGCAGCTTCAAATACACCCCTTCCCCCCAAAAAAAGTTTCAGAAAACATTGAGGAAAATCAAGAAATTGCTTGTTACAAGCATTTTCTTAATTATCCACAATGTTTTCTATCCCAAAAGACAAACTTTTTCAAAATTTCACCAAATAAAAATTGTTGTCTGCAACTTCTTTAAATTTGGACCAGTCTAGAAATTATCTATCTCTGAACTGGTTAAAATGCATGTCTAAGTCAAAGCATGTCTATCTCATTGTCCAGATTGGAATCCAGTCATATTCAGAATTTGGTTAGTGCAAGGTAGAATTTTAATTTGGTCTAGTTTCATCTGCAAACAGTTTCAATCAGACCTGGACTAGACAAAATCTTTATTCTAATTTAGAGTAGCTAAATTTGGGATCTGGCTACATGTAGACAATGACATAAATCTTTGACAAAAAATTTAATGTTCTAAACTTTCCTCTTACTGGTATCAATATGATTATGCAGCAGTAGGCAGCTTAACCCATTCCTAAACAACAGATTTTTAGACTGGTCCAAATTAAAAGACGTTGCAGATGACATTTTATAGCTGATGGAATTTCAAAAATATTTGTCTCCTGGGATAGAAAACATTGTGGATAGTGAAGAGTTGATGCAAGCAATTTCTTCATTTTCCAGTGTTTTCCAATGCATTTTTCTTGAGTGGCATCCAAAAGGGTCATTGTGTGGAAAGGGGTTAAAGAGGGATAAGTCTGATCAATACAAGTGGTAATTGCAAGACTTGACAAAATTTGTTTTCTTGTGTAGACACTTAGTACAATGTTGCAGCCACACCTTGACTGCTGTAGTTTACATCTTAACTATCTGATTATGTTTTTTAGAACATCTTCAGATTCTCATTACATGTATTAGCAAATACATTAATTGATTCTAATACAATACCACATTTTCATGACTCTCTCAAGTAAATAGGTTTAGAAGACATTTTGGAGCATGAAGATATTGTAAAAATCAACTTCTTCGTTTCCACTAATGTTTTTTTTTCAACAAGACAGTAAATCATCTACATTTCATGGAATCGAAACTTTTGTCTTCAAATCTGATCAATTCAGAAGGATCTAAAAGTCTGTCACCTGAATCTCTTAAACAATCAGAGTTAATGTCTATTTGATAATTCAAGGTTTAAAATCCCAAATTTATCTGAAATTTCTAAATCAATCTTTATGTTGAGAGTATGTATAATTACTAATTAGATTAACCCATCCCCAAACAACAAGATTTTACACAGGTCCAAATTTGAAGAAGATGCATACAACAAATCTAAGCTGATAAAAGTTTTAAAATCTCTGTCTTTTGGGGTAGAAATCATTGTGGATAATGGAGAAATTGCTTGTAACAAGCAATTTATTCATTTTCAACAATGTTTTTGAAAGCTTTTTTCCTATGGGGCATTAGAAAGCCTACTTGTGTGGGAATGGCTTAAATCACATAATATATTCATGGCATACAGGATTAAAACAGCTAATGAATAAGTTTTCACTAGAATACTTTAATAATTTTCTAAAAATATATCAAATAGTTCACCAAACACTTACATGCTCCTTTCAGCTTCATACTGCTTCTTGATGATTTTGAACTGAAAAACAATTGAAATATACTAAATCACACAAAAAGTGAGCAAATAATACAACATAACTTGTATCACAGAAACAAAATTCATGACTCTGACCCATTATTAGACAATATATTTAAACTGGTCCAAATTTAAAGAAGATGCAGGCAATAATTCAAAAGAGGTTTCAAAAATAAAAACAAGATCTGTATGTGAAACCATAACAGTAACAGTGCTTTTTTGTGGGAAATGTGACCTTGATAAGTTACCTTTACCTTGTCACATGTCATTCACATGTTGTCACATGTCGTTCACCTTAATATCTACAGACATGTATCAATGGGATCAACATCATGCTAAATGTAACCCTTTCCTGTTCAAATACAGGATTTTACGTTCATTTGATTTAATACTCCAGAAAACATTGTGGAAAAAGAAGAAATTGCTTGTAACAAGCAATTTCTCCTTTTTCCATAATATTTTCTACCACATAGGATGTTTTCATTTCAAAGGGCATCCAGTTTTCATTGTCATGTGCAACCTCATTCAATTTGGACTAGTCTAAAATTTCCAAAATTGGGAAAGGGTTAAGCATTGTATCTTGAATAGGATTGAAGAACAATCACTTGGGGTATTAAAAGTTGGTTTATACACTTAATGTCAAACATTAAGAGTGTATATTAGCGTTGATAGACAAACTTAAAAGATATGATGATCTGATACTTTCATAATTTCATATTAATTGAAAATAATGGACTTTCAAATTTCACTTTATTTCTGAGAAAACATCTATCATACATGTGGAAGACAATTATAACATTCAAACATTTCTTACCCATACTGGCCTCTGCGTAATGGATCAGGGGTTTCTGGGATTGCAAGAGATTCTCCCGTTGTTCCAGACATCATGAGACTATCAAGACTAGACAAGGAATCACTGTATGATGATTTGTATGATGCATGGCGTGCACTGTTAGGCGTGGCTGCAACCAGGACAGAAAAGTATTTCTCTTGTTCTAAACTAGATGTGGTTTCCCCGCTTGAAGTACCTAAGGAGTTATAAGAATTGATAAGTTAACAGTTACTATTAAACGATTTTCTTTGATTCATGGGTATTGTGGTAAAAGGTGAAACTCCTTTTGTCTAGCGATTTTTCTCTTCTCACACTGCTTATCACCTGACATGGTATTTCTTTTTCAATATTTACAGAAATTTAATTTGGACCTGTCTTAACCCATAACCACTCTATCCCATATTTTGATGTGCTGGAAAAAATAGAGAAGTGGAAACATTGTGAGAAAAGGAAAAATTGCTTGTCTAAAGCCAGTTTCCTTTTCTTAAAATGTTTTTACCTTACTTAGTATTTATCTTTTCCATTTTGAATTGTGTGAGCAACATCTTTGAATTAAGACCAGTCTGAAATTTTGTTGTTTGGTAATGGGATAAACTCCGTTGTTTAGTAATAAATAAATTTATGGAAAGTTTGAGACAGAGACAGCATGATATAATTTGAGCTATTGATTGTATACCAACATAATACTTCAGTCCTTAACTCATTCCCACAAAATGACGCTTTTTGACTTGAACCAAGCAATTTCTTCATTTTTCACAATGTTTTTTATCAAAAAAGTTGAAAAAATAAAAAAAAATGTGACCCTTAAATTGCTGTCTGCTAATCCTTACAAGTTGGACCAGTCTAAAATTTTGCTGTCTGGTAATGGGTTAACTAAATCATCTTTTAGAGACAGAGAACTATAACTAAGAATACACCTGTTTTGCTTAACCATGTGCTCACGTGAGCTAAAAAGCTTTGTATTGTAGGGTAGAAACATTGTGGACATTGAAGAAATAGCTTGTAGCAAGCAATTTCTCCATTGTCTACAATGTTTTTCAAACTTTTTTTATGAGGAACCTACAAAAGCTGGATTATGTTGAAATGGCTTAAATACAAGAAGATTAAATGTTGATAATGATGGACAAGATGACTGCTAAAATACAATCTTACCCCCGGCAGTATTATGTTTGAGCATGCCCATGAGGCCTCTAGAATGAAAACTACTGGCTCTCAGTAACAAGGCTTTAGTTCTGGGGTGTCTCCATGTGATGACGGGGAACCTGTAAGGTAAATACGTTTTTCAGTTAGAATATGAACCCATTACTAGACAAGACAATTTTAGACTGGACCAAATTCAAAGAAGTTACAAACGACAATCTGTAGTTTATGACATTTTCTAAAATATTTGTCTTCTGGGGTAGAAAACTTTCTGAATAATGAAGAAAATACTTGCAAAAAGCAATTTCTTCATATAATGCTTTTTTCTTGAGGGCATCCAAAAGCAGGATCTTGTTGCTTAATTGGTTTTTGGTTAACCATCAAAAGGCTGTTTATGTTTTTATGGCATTAACCTATAACCAGATGACAAGTTTAATTCTTGAGGGAAGTAAAATGGATGATTGTATGGGAATGGGTTAAAATTAAAAACATCAAGTTCAAACTTATCTTTTTTTACTTTAAATATACTGTGGAACTTGTTATAAGCAATTTCTCTAAAGTTTTTACCTTACACACTACATGAAAATCAGCCATGTCTTTCAAGAGACAACAATTATACAGGGTCACTCAAGACACATTCCTGAGACTTTGTTTAAATCCATCAAGCAATTTCTGAATAGTAGATTTCAATCATTAAATACTATATATGGATATAAGGCCTGTCCATTAACCCAAGACAAAATTTTAGAATGGTCCAAATTAAAAGATGTTGCAGTTGACAAATTTTAGTTCATGAAATTTTGGTCTATTTTTATTTTTTGGATCAAAGACATTGTGGATAATGAAGAAATTGCTTCATTTTCCACATTTTTTTTTTTGGGGGGGGGGAGTCAAAAAGTGTCATTGTGTCAGAATGGGTTAAAGCAAAGTTTTTCATTATATTAAATTTAAATCAAAGAAAAATTCTGTTTTACATTTATGATTTATGTATTATTTTCCAAAAAATATAAAATGATTTCCTGACTACAATTTCAATTTTTATATAATTTTTCTAACAATTCGAACAGAGATTTAAGGTTATTTTGTTTGGAAAGAAATTTAAGTGGACAATTCAAATTGTTTACATACCTAGATTGTCTATGAGTCCTAGCAAACCTTCGTATACTGTCATCTGAGACAGACTGTGGCACAACCAGTAATGGAGGATAACTGTAATCAAACGAAAAAGTTATTTCAATGAAATATCAGATTAACCTATTCTCACAAATATTGCTTTTAACACCCCTCTAAGGGAAACATTGTGAAAATTTTCCACTATGTTTTCTAGCCAGAAAGAAAAACAAGAGGACAATGATGATCCTATATCGCTCCCCTGAGTATGATTGTTCAAGGCTTTATGATATAATATTCAAAATATTAAAGCCCTACACCTAATCATTTAATCCTAGGTATAGTAAAACCCAACCATGTTGAGCTAATTTCAAGAGTATTGTAATTCTTTAAAGTAATAAAGTAAGGGGTCAATAGGCATTAATACATACCAAATATCAAAGCTCTAGGCCTAATGGTGAAGAAGGAGAACATTTTCTACGATATCCTTCTTTATTCCTTTCTGGGATTGCCCAGAAAAGGTCTTATTTGAAGAATACAGTAATTCTATTAAGCGTTTTAGTACAGGGTCAATAGGTATAACTAAACACCAAATATCAAAGCTCTCAGCTTTATAGTTTGGAAGAAGATTTTTAAAGGTTTCCTTCTTAAAATCTATGTAAAATCAGGAATCGCACAGAAAAGGGCTAATTTTCAGAATACAGTAATCCTTTGAAGTATTTTGGTAGAGGGTTAATAGATTATGATTTAAACAAAATATCAAAGCTCTAGGCCTCATGGTTTGGGAGAAGAAGATTTTTGAAGTTCTTCTTCTTTAAATCTATGTAAAATCAGGGATTGCAAAGAAAAGGGCTATAGTTTGGAAGAAGATTTATAAAGTTTCCCTTCTTTATTTCTTTGTAAAGTCAGGGATTGCAAAGAAAAGGGCTTATTTTCAGAATACAGTAATTCTTTGAAGTATTTTGGTAGAGGGTCAATAAATGATGATTTATACAAAATATCAAAGCTCTAGGCCTCATGGTTTTGGAGAAGAAGACTTTTGAAGTTTTCCTTCTTTATTTCAATGTGAAATCAGGGATGGCAAAGAAAAGGGCTAATTTTCAGAATACAGTAATTCATTGAAATATTTTGGTAGAGGGTCAAAAGATGATGATGTATAAAAATATCAAAGCTCTAGGCCTTATGGTTTAGGAGAAGAAGATCTTTAAAGATTTTTCACTCCATTGCCATGGCAACTAGAGTTCTTCATGGATTTCAATTCTTTGAAGTATTTTGAAAGAGCATGACCTAAGGATCATTTCTGTGAAGTTTGGTTGTAATTCTATGTTGAATTTAGGAGAAGATTTTTTTGTAATTGTGAACGGACAGATGCCGGACGATGAGCGATCACAATGGCTCCCCAAGAGCACTTAGGTGAGCTAAAAATTGCAGTCTGGTAATGGGTGAATTAGAATTCCTGTCAATTGTTTAAGATACTGATTTATTTACTTATTTGCTGACCTAGATCTTGTATTCCAAATCTATTTATCTTGAAAAAAAAAAATACAATTTAGTTGAAAAAAGCTTAACCCATTCTCACAGTCCTGCGTTTTTACACACATATAGCTATGGAAAACACTATGAGAAAAGAAGAAATTGCTTTTAATAATTTTTTTCTCACAATTTTTTCCTACCTCATGTGGCCCTCTTTGTTCATTTTAAATTAATTTTGTTTTGTTGTCTTCAACCTCTTTCAATATGGACCATTAAAAAATTTTGAAGTGTGGGAAGGGTTAAGATAACAAAAATTCAAGTAAAAAATTGGCCTTTGAAATAGAACTGTAGTCCGCAAACTATAACCATGGAAAAAAAATTGTGGGGTGTGCTATTTGGACTGCAAACTGCTAATAAGATTTATTTCACACCAAAGACCAATGTCTATAATCTATTTGGTATGGAAGTGTTATTAATCAATTATTCAGGATAATAATGACCTTCATGAACTAATAATGCAAAGATATGTAATTAATGACATAGAAAAACAAGATGTGTTTGTGAAACACCATGCCCCCACCAGGGTGATTTTTATTTGTTTTTTTTTCTTTGTTTTAGGGAAAAGGGTTAAAATTTTGACCTTGACCTTCCCCAGTTGCGCCTTGTTGGGACCTATCTACATACCAAATATCATCATTGTAACTAAATAGACCTTTTCACGGTTTCACAGCGCATGCGTCAAATCGAATCTCGTTAAAGGCGATATTTACCCGAGACTTTGTCACGTGATTGATTGCGGGGAGTCGATAATTTATCACTATATAATCCTATATAAATTGTCTATTTTGAACGAGCAAAAAATAAAGGTTAAAAATCAAAATGTTGGTGCAAAAAGGGTTTCAATATGTGGGCAGATATATGCAGACTAGTTGTAGTGAGTAATATTGATGATATTATCGTGTATTAGTAACAAAATTAAGTTTAAAACGACCTGGTGTCTAGGCCATATGAAACATTACGTACCTCGAGTTTTGCGAAAATTACCCTTTCATAAAATAATATCTCCTACGAAATAAGATATTTTGGACATATTTTTAACTCCCCCCTCACACACATACAGGGAAGGAAAAGTAAATAGTTATAGTTTGACACTCGACGCAAACACTGAATGATTACGTTGATGAATGGAAAATCTCGCCTTGCAGTATACGGACAAGTGTCAAACATCTTGACAGATATAATATTGACTAAAATAACATTCCTATATTAATCCATTCCCAATGAATGAATTTTTTGACTGGTCCAAAAGAAGCTGCAGACAACATTTTAGAGCTAATGGAATTTAATTGTTTATTTATTTTCTTTTTTTCCTTATGGGACAGGAAAAATATTGAAGTTACCGAAGAAATTACTTTATCCAAGCAATTTCTTCATTTTCCACAATGTTTTGATATGCTTCTTCTCAAATTGACATTCGCAACGTTCTGGTAATAGAAGTGTTGGAGGAAAGGAGAAAATATATTCTTTGATTTATATAATCTGATTTTCGTCTAGATATGCCATATACCGATTAAAAAGTGTATATGGAAATTCAAAATTGAGAGCACTATATATTAACGAAAAAAGGATTATCACAGAAATCATAATAGTATGATTACGATGTTAATAGTGCGAAGAAAAGAATGAAAAATAGAAATAATCAAATGTAATGATTATAATGGAGTGCTGTTCGGTAAACAGTCTTGATGTAAAGGGTTCCCTTTGGTATATCACATATCTATATGGTGTTATGTGTAGACGGCAACATGTCACCAAGCATCCAATAAACAACACCGCACACTCTTTATGTATATTGGTAAAATTTAGGAATTGATGAAACAAATTTGTCTTTTTATGTTTCAACCGATATGCCGCCAAGTACTGGGCCCTGATCGACGAATCAAAGAATCCGACCAGACGTCGTTTTCAATCGGCACGGGAATATTATTGCATGGTGTTTATTTATTTATCATTATCATTTCAATCTTTTACTAAAATATAAATAAATTGAATACGCTTAACAACTTTGAGTAGATACTTTTTGCTGTGGGATATATATTATCCTAAAAAGATGGGTGGAAATGATAATTGTTGCGTGGCAGATTGTAGATCGACAAGGCATAACTCATATATATCCTTCCATAGAATTCCGAAGAAACCGTAGTCTAGAAGAAAATTATGGATAAAGGCAACTGGAAGAGTCCTCCATGGAAGAAATAAATTTGCACCAACGAATAATTCTTTATTTTGTGGTCGACATTTTGTGAATGGGAAGAGAAGTGATGATCCAACGTCTGTGGACTTTATACCGACAATAAATCTTCCGGTGACTTTGCCAGTAACATTGAGGCAAAGGAGAGCTACTGTTTCCAGTATGAAATCGTCCAAATATGACGGAGCAGTAGAAACCCTTGTGAAAGAAAACTGTAGCGTGTGTTACACCAAGAAACGCGTTTTGTTGCCAGAAATTGATCTTAGAAATGTGCAGAACGAACTTCAGATTTCACATGAGCGGTCAGATGAAATGACAGAATGCAAAATGCTGCATTGCCAAATCCCCTGCAAGGTACAATTTCAATTAAAATGTAACGTAAGTTTGGTAGGATTTTCCCTGGTATGAAGCAAGAGCACGGGAACTGATTAAATCCAAGCTGGTATTTTCCACAGTTTTTTCAATGTGACTGAGTCTCTGGACAAATCCCTCTTCAAAGTATTTAAACGCCTTAAACGACTTGTAGGCCCGGACGCTTTCTTTGTCAAACGATTTGTCCCGCGATTCCAATAAATATTTTTTTTAATTTTGATATGTCAAGGGCCGGAACATTTTTCAAACCATTTTCCCATCTTTAGTTCGGATTTGTAAACACTGACTTCACAAAAAGAAACTTGTTTTCTGACATTTTAACACTGTTAAAGTTCGGGTCGTATCGAGCCTTCTTATTTTCTATTGAGTTTTTCAAACCGGAAGTAAAAACTCCCCGCAACGGGAAAATGTTGTTGTTGTTATTTTGAAAGCGTCCAACGGATGTAGACTTTTTAGTCATCTGGCGCTTTGCGTGAAAAGGTCTATTAGGGTTGAAGTTATAGGAAAATGTTTAGTTGGAAGTTTTGCAGACAGACAGACAGACGGACAGACAGACACCAGTAAAACAATATGCCCCCAATCTATCAATGCGGGGGCATAAAAATCAATTTTTGATACCATTCAATGCACTGTAAATGGGATGAAATGTGAAAAGCTATTCTTTCTTTTATCAAATAGAACAATTTTCCAATTAAAGCTACTTTCTTCACATTTAAAATTCTTAGTGGTCTTAGATTTTCACTGAGATGTTATCCGAACTGATGTGTATGCAGAACTAACCTTCTACAAACAGAGAAGTTAGCATTCACAGAGGATATTCTAAAAGGTTCACTTCTAGTCCTGTCCCGCTGACCACCGATTGACAAACTACCTAGACCCTGACGGACATAGTCCTGATATCCTGAACGCTCTAATAATTTCTCCAGATTCTTAGGATCTGCTGTCAAGCCAGTATTGAACTCATTCTCATCCACAACTGTAAAGAATAGATAAGAATGGCTGTCTGAGTACAAATTGTGTTGAGCACACTATTATTTTTTGTTAATGGGTAACATCGACTTGTATGAATATATGTTTCAAAGATCACTTCTACTCATTATAGAGATTTATGTATCTGTCATGGCCCAGTCAGCTTTTACCAGCATCACTCAATACATCTCATTTACAATGATCTTAGATACATGGAGATTGGGAAACCAAATGTGCAGCCTCTTTAACCCTCTCCTATTTTGCAAAATTTTAGACCTGTCCAAATTAAATGGTTTTGCAGATGAAAATTTGATTTGAATTAATTTGAAAATAACCATTCTGTAGGGTAGAAAATATTTTTGAAAAAGAAGAAATCCCTTGTTTAAAAGCATTTTTTTCTTTTCTACAATATTTTCTTAATTGTAATTTGTGGGGACATAAAACCAGGGATTGAATAGGAAAGGGTTAAATAAAGACATTATTATTACATCTACATATAATGAGAGCAAGAACTTGAAAAAATACTAATTCATATCAATAAATAAATCTATTCTCTTAATATTCGATGTTTTCTTAAGCTTTTCCCACACAATTATGTTTTCTGATGCCCTATAGAAATAGAATAAAGGAAATCTTAGTGAGAAAAGGAATAGCTTATAACAAGCAACTTCTCCTTGTCAATGTTTTCTTCCTGTTTGGCAGCTATTAGCTCAATGGAATTGTCACAAAATTTTAGTCTGCTCCGTATTGAAAGAAGTTGCAGTCAATTTGAAATGTTGTCTGCAACTTCTTTCAATACGGAGCAGTCTAAAATTTTGTGTTTTGGTAATAGGTTATGACAATCATTCTGTGTTTCTGTCAATTCGAATTGACTCTTCATTTAGCTCGGACACCAAGCATTACTTAACCCATTCCTAAACAATGACGCTTTTAGGCGTGCAAAGCAAGAAGGATTTGGTTAACATTGTGGAGAATGAAGAAATTGCTAGTGAAAAGCAATTTCTTCATTTTCCACAATGTTTTCTACCCAGAAAGTTGAAAAAATCTAAAATTTCATAAGCTTTTAATTGTTGTCTGCAACTCCATTCAATTTGGACCAGTCTAAAATTGTGCTGTCTTGTATGGGTTAAACATGGTTCACAGAATCATATTTTATATTAATTACATGAAACTCTTAATCATTAAATTTGGCTGATGTCAAGAAAATATTTCCATGAATTCTATAAAGCTGGGTTGAGCTACTTATATGCCAAAAGTAATTTCAGTTTCAAAGACTTTAAATATTAATCCCTTTCTGCCTTTTTACGACCCTAAAGAAAAACAAGATGTGTTTGAGAAACACCATGCCCCCAAAACAGGAATTCTTTAGAAACGGGTGATTTTTATTTGTTTTTTTTCTTTCTTTTAGGGAAAAGGGTTAAAATTTTGACCTTGACCTTAATGAAATGACCTTCCCCAGTTGCGCCTTGTTGAGACCCATCTACATACCAAGTATTAGCATTGTAACTAAATCAGGGTTGAAGTTATAGGAAAATGTTTAGTTGGGAGGTTAAGTTTTCGAGTAACGTTTTAGGGAAAAGGGTTAAAATTTTGACCTTGACCTTGATGAAATGACCTTCCCCAGTTGCACCTTGTTGAGACCCATCTACATACCAAATATTAGCATTGTAACTAAATCAGGGTTGAAGTTATAGGAAAATGTTTAGCTGGGAGGTTAAGTTTTCGAGTAATGTTTTAGGGAAAAGGGTTAAAATTTTGACCTTGACCTTGATGAAATGACCTTCCCCAGTTGCTTCTTGTTGAGACCCATCTACATACCAAATAGTAGCATTGTAACTGAATCAGGGTTGAAGTTATAGGAAAATGTTAAGTTGGGAGGTTAATTTTTCGAGTAACGTTTTAGGGAAATGGGTTAAAATTTTGACCTTGACCTTGATGAAATGACCTTCCCCAGATTCGCCTTGTTGAGACCCATCTTCATTCAGGGTTGAAGTTATAGGAAAATGTTTAGTTGCAGACAGACAGATGGACGGACAGACGGACACTGATAAAACAATATGCCCCCGATCTATCGATGCTGGGGCATAAAAAATTTAAAAAACATGTGGACAATGAAGAAACTGCTTGTAAAAAGCAAATTTCTTTTTTAGTGACAATGTTTTTACAAAGACAAAGATTTTACTTGAATATCACAAAATCAAAATTGTTGTCTGCAACTTCTTCCAATTTGGACCAGTCTAAATATTGACATATGGAAATGCCTTACTTGACAGGTCATCATAAATTTCACTTCCAGGTCGACCACTTTCTGATTCACTGTCTGATCTGTCTGACGACCTAGGTGTAAGACTTCTCCGTCCTGAAGGTGGCGTCGGCAAGACATATTTTTGTTTGTTAGTACCCTGTTTAGGCTTGAACCCTGCTTTCCTGGCAGTTTTAGTGATAGCCTTCTTGGCAAATTGTCTTCATAAAGAAAAGAGAATAAAGTTTATAAAAGCATACGATGGTTGGAATTATTTGAACTATTAAAGTCATTTCACTCATTAACCCAAGTCCCCAAGGATCACATTTTTTTACGCCCCTATGGAAAAAATGTTGGGAAAGAATGTAAAAATGAAGAAATTGATTTTTACAAGCTATCTTTTCATTATCCACAATGTTTTCTTCACCAAAAGACAGATTCTGCAAAATTTCATCAACTCAAAATGGTGTCTGCAAATTGGGTAAGTCCAAAATTTGATAGTGTACGAATGTATAAACAGATTCAAATTTTTGTGAAAGTCCAAGCATTAGTCTATGGCCCTGAGTTTAGCTTATACAGGTATAGTTGTAAGTCTATAATAATATGGGAAATCTTTATTTTGATAATTTGTAATTTAGAGGGAATTTGGCAAACTATAGTTTCTAAGCTTAACGATTTCCCACATAATGATAATTTTTGACATCCCTCAAGAAAAAGATTGGGAAAATATAACATAAAATGAAGAAATTGGTTGCAACAAGCAATTTCTGCATGTTGTAGAATGTTTTCTGCCCAGGAATTTGAAAAATCTAAAATTTCATAAACTTTGAATTATCATCTGCAACTCCTTTCAATTTGGACTGGTCTAAAGTTCTGTTGTCTGGTCCAACATTCAAATGTATTCTCAATATCAGTACGTAGGAACCAGTTTAACTGCAACATCAATTTGTCAACATTTTTCTTGCAAACAATCAGTAGTTTCAATTTACCCTTCCAACACAGCAAAATTTTAGCCTGGTCCAAATTGAAAGAAGCTGCAGACGACAATTTCAAGTTGATGGAATTTTGAACTTTTTTGTCATTTTGGATAGAAAGCATTGTGGATAATAAAGAAATTGCTTGATACAAGCAATTTCTTCATTCTCCACAATATTCTCAAAAGCTATTTTCTTGAGGGGCGTAAAAAGGAGGGATTGAGTTGGAATGGGTTAAAAGGAAATTTTTGTTCTGAAAACCTGATGTTTGTGCATAGAACGGGTTGCAATTAAGCAGTGAATTGCTATTATCAGGTATGTAATAAGAAGATTCCACTGTACACCTATAGTAATGACAGTACACAAACTTAACCTATGCTTGCAGATTAGGACCCTACAGACTTACATGATTACCAGATTACAAAACTTCAGACTGCTTACATTGAGGTTGCATACAACAATTCAAAGATTATTCAAACTGAAAACGAAGGGTTATTTGGCATAGAAGAGCTATTTGGCATAGAAAACATTGTGTGCAAAATAGTAATCACTTGTTATGAGCAATTTCTTATATTCTCACAATGCTTTGTCCATCTATTTTCCTTTTTGCATGTTATAAAGCAGGATAGTTGGTCATAGGTTAAGATTTAATTGGTTATATGTTAACACTCACCTAAGAGTTTTATTTTTCTCCTTCTGTTTATGCAATGTTGTAGGTTGGGACACTGAATGTCCCGAAAATGCAAATGTGTTGAAGACTGATGGAGGATGACGACATTTGTTGACTAGTTTACGGAACGTCTCTACATTGTCCGAACTCACCTCCTCGTCAAATGCAATCTTGAGTAACTGTAAATGGAACAAGCAGTATTTAGCACATGATTCCCCATTTTTACCCATCAAAGAAATATAGCTACGGAAAACATGTGAGAAAAGAAGAAATTGCTTGTAGCAAGTAATTTATTCTTTTCTTACAATTTTATTTTCTACTTCATAATTATAACCCTTATATTTCCATTTTAACAAACTTTGTTTGAATTTAGACCAGTTTCAATTTTGTTATTTGGGAATGGGTTATTTGAACTTTTTACTAGAAATAGGTTCTATTTGTATGGGGTTTGTTTTATGCTGCCATGATCAGTTCCTCAAACTATCTTAAATCTAAGTTCATTAGTTTGTGTGTATCTTTTTGTATCTCCAGTACTAGATTTGGGTTCCAAAATCTTATCAACCAATTGTCACATATCAAAATTCTAGACTGGTCAAAATTGAAATAAGTTGCAAGTGGGTTAAAGGCCATAGCCATACTCCCAGTGGAGTATATCAAATCTCACTACGTGCAAATGTTGGCTGGTTTGAGGTAATGACACGTACAATGTGAGTACTGTCATCAAAATAGCTATGAGGAATTTGGAAATGTTAAGTCTTTGGTTAGGTTTTAACATGAATACATGACCTACAATCATAATGTATATTCAACATATACTTATATCACAACAATTAATAATATCACTCTACCCCTTATTATACAATTCTGCATTTTGATTAGTTGGAGAGAAATGACTTAACTAAATATTGTGGGAAAGGAGTAATTGATTGCTGAAAACATTTCTCGTGTAGCCACAGTTTTTTCTACCCTATGTTACACTTGCTTGCCTGTATTAGGTTTCATTTACCGTAGAAATACCTGAGAGTCTTGCATTAATTGATTGAATGGGGTTTAATGTGATTTTTAACAGTATTTCAGTCACAATGTGGCGGCTGGAGCACCTTATCATGGATTCCTTGTATTTCTCACACCAGTACTACAACAACTTTCTTTCCCAATATCCAGCTGCTCACTCTACTTAGGTTTACAACTATTCATTCATTGGTGGGAGACAAATGTTGGACAGGATATTCACTGTCGCCAGGGATCAATCCCAGGAACCCATAATTAGGAGACCTACACACCACCACTGCACTAAGGCAGCAGTTATAAGAGTCTGCAACTCAACTGGAAGATATTTGAGCGCAGTTGTAGTCCTCAACCACGAGTCTTGTTACTCACTTGGAAGATATTTGAGCGTAGTTGTAGTCCCTCCTGTAACCACTGGTTCAGGTGAGATAGATATTGCACATTGAGTTTCTTCTCCTTTGTGAGCGTAGAGATCGGGAAAGCCCGCATCACCACCAACTCACATGCTGAAATATACAGATAAATATTGATGTTAAGATACTAATTACAGATTTCCAGAATGTATTCAGTTTTTAAAACTAATGCTGGTCAGGACTTTACCCCCTGAATAAATTTTCTGAATCTAGAATGAAAATCGATAGAATGTGGCTGCCAATCAAAGCAGATATTTAGCCCAGGATTGAACTATCAACTCTGACATTAGCCAACATTTATGTGAAGCACTTTTGTTGATTTGAAGACCTAAACATTGTAACTATAGTTTATTCAAGCTGTATTTTACAACGATTAGGTGACACATCAACCGTTTTACTTTTTTGTTACATTTAACTGATCATAAATCTTATAAAACTAGAGCTGTCGCCCTCAATGGCTGACGAGAATACCCCCCACACCGCTAAAAAGGCTTTTCAATGAAGGAGTGGAATTTGAATGGGCATTTTATGATCCCTTTTTAAGTAGGAGTGGAAAAGTAGCAATTGTGTATGTAATTATGTTTTCAGCTTCTCCCCCCCCTCCATCCCCGTCCCCCCCCCGATCGCGTCTTTCTTTTGCAAGTCTCACTCTCCAACACTTCTGACCCTTGAAAGCTATGTACCAAGTATTAGAGAGGACGGAATTGTTCAGTTAATTGTTAATTGTAAATGACTTACAGCGTTTTGATGTCAAACATGTATATATACAAGATGATGTTACTTACCAAATTTGGTAACTCCCCTTATGGTTACTGAGTTTTGCAATTTTAAATTTTGACAACTCCCCGCCCCCCCCCCCATTAAAAAGTTCAAAATGGCATAACTCTGAAACTAACGACTGGATCAAGATGAAAATTGCAGGTGCACAACTTCATATGATAGGAAACAACCTGATAAAATTTCAGAAAAATTGGTCAAAAAATGTGGGAGGAGAAGAGGACACAAAATTATGTCCACGGACCCCTATTTAAAAAGTTCAAAATGGCATAACTCTGAAACTAACGACTGGATCAAGATGAAAATTGCAGGTGCACAACTTCATATGATAGGAAACAACCTGATAAAATTTCAGAAAAATTGGTCAAAAAATGTGGGAGGAGAAGAGGACACAAAATTATGTCCACGGATCCCCATTTAAAAAGTTCAAAATGGCATAACTCTGAAACTAACGACTGGATCAAGATGAAAATTGCAGGTGCACAACTTCATATGATAGGAAACAACCTGATAAAATTTCAGAAAAATTGGTCAAAAAATGTGGGAGGAGAAGAGGACACAAAATTATGTCCACGGACGGACGGACGGACAGACGGACGGACGGACGGACAGACGGACAGACGGACGGACAACCTGATTCCAGTATACCCCCCCATAACTTCGTTGTGGGGGGTATAATAACGCCATGGAGTATCGAATTCGAACTTGCCGTCAGACCTCCATCGATTCTACCTAAATGTAAGTTCATTTAAGAAAAACTCCCTGATTGATCTTAAATTGTTAAATCTCTGTTTAAAACCCTTGTTTCAAAGATGTTCCCTTGTTCAAGTGATGATTCACAAACTATATTCTATATGTTGTGGGGAAGACTGAGCTATCTATCACTACAAGGAGACTAGAAATTCTGAGCTGCACGTACGATAAAGATCAGGCAAGACGCAGTCTAATCTTTTGTCTATATTTACAGACTTGCCCTTTCCTTCACGAGTTTAACCACATTTTTATGCCCCTCAAGAAAAATGGTTAAGAAAACATTGTGGACAATGAAGAAATTGCTTGTAAAAAGCAATTTTTTTATTGTCCAAAATGTTTTCTATCCTAAGAGCCAAATAATTTTTCAAATTCATGCACTTGAACCCATTCCCAACCAGTGACGCCTTTGGACACCCATCAGGAAAAACAATTGGTAAAACATTGTGAAAAATGAAGAAATTGCTTGAAACAAGCAATTTCTTCATTTCACACAATGTTTTCTACCTAGACAAGTGAAAAAATCTAAAATTTCATTAACTTTTAAATTGTCGTCTGTAACTTCTTTCAATTTGGACCAGTCTAAAATTTTGCAGGGTGTAATGGGTTAAACCATCATCTGCAACCCTTAATTTAGACTATTCCAAAATTTTGTCATATGGTAATGGATTAATTCACTTCTATCCTAGATAAAGAATTACATAAAATCCCATTAATCATAATTCGCTATGTGTTGGGGAAGACAGAACATTCCATTAGCAATAATAAGGGCCACAAGACTTCTACTCTTCTTACCTAAAGGATCACAAGGAATCCCTTTAAATATAATTCTGTAAGTTGTGAGGAAGACTGCCCCCTCTGCTGGCAGCAATAATGGTCCGCCAATATTGACCCCAGTCCCTTCCTCACGTCCATCAGGCAGCAGGTAGACTCGCAGACCCTCCATAACAATCTCTTCTCCTGGGAGCAGGGCTGGAGTCAAGATCTTGGGCTGAAAGGAAAGTGCAGTCAATCTTATATTAACCCATTCCAACACAACAAAATATAAGACCGGTCCAAATTGAAAGAAGCTTCAGACGACAGTTTCAATTTGATTGAATTTTATTTTCTTTTTCGTCTTTTTGGATTGAAAACTTTGTGGAAAATGTAGAAATTGCTTGTTAGAAGCAATTTCTTCATTTTCTACAATGTTTTCCATTGCTTCCAATGTTTTCTATAGCTTTCTACCTGAGGGGGTAAAAGGAGGAATTTTGTTGGAATTGGTCAACCACTCATGGGAAATCAAATGTGGTCGCTTCATCCATTTCCACACAATCTTTCTTTTTAACACACCTCACAGCTTTTGAAAACATTGTCCACAATTTTTTCTATCCTAAATGGCAAATATTTTTTTCAATTTCAGCAGCTTCAAATTGTAGTCTACAACTTTTTCCATTTGAAAAAATCTAAATTTCTGTTGATTAATTGATTGAATGGGGTTTAACACCACTTTTAACAGTATTTCAGTCATATCACAGTGGCTGGAGCACCTTACAATGGATTCCTAGTATTTCTCACACCAGTACTACCACAACATCCTTTCCTAGCCTCCAGCTTCTACCCCACTTAGGTTAACAATTGTCCACCCATTGGTGAGAGACAAATGTCAGAAAGAATATGTGCCACGGGCAGGGATCAATCCCATTATTGAAGATTAGGAGTCTGATGCGCTACTGACTGCAATATGAAGGCAGCAAAATTTCTGTTGAATGGGAATGGGTTTGGAGAATGGTCACTTAAAACATATACATGTGAATTATACGGAAGATGGATATGTTTGAATTTTAATAAGCAATTTCTTCATCCCCGCCATATCTTCTAGCCCCTTCCCCCTTTAAGAATTTTTGAACTTAAAAATTGCCAGGTGTAATTTCTTCCAATTTGGACCAATCTAAAACTTTGTTGCCTGCTAATGTGTAAAAGAAAAATTACAACTAGAGGCGCTTGAGTGCCTGATTCGCTCCACTGGCCTGAATTTACTTATCATTCCTGAGAAATTTGGGTGAAACCATCCTACAGTTTGTAGCTTTTCACTGTTTACCATATATGGAAATAAGCCCAATCCATTAAAGCAATGTTAACAGCCAATCATTTCCTTTTGTAGCAATCTAATAAGGGGTCATCAAAGGATCATTCTGGTGAAATTTTGTTGAACTCCATCAAATGGTTTCTTAGATGAAAATTTTCAAAGCTTTTACCTCTTTGGAGGAATTTGATAAAAGGTCACCAAAGGATCAATCCAGTGCAATTTGGTTGAAATCCATCCATTGGTATCTGAAGTTTTCACCATACAGTCGAATACCTATACCTCGAAGTTCAGGGGACTTACGAGAAAACTTCGATGCAGAGATAGTTAGACGTGTAGATAGTCGAAGATTTTCCATGTACGACTAAAATGGTGACGAAATACCACAGGTAAATAAGGCCTCAAATTATTTGAACTAGTATGATTATCTTATCGAACGAAAGATAAAACGACGTTGTATTTATCGTATTTTCTTTTATTAGTAATCTTATTATTGTCACTTGTATAGCTAAAGTTTTGTTTAGACTTCTCTTTTTGTGTTGATGCTTTGTTTGTTTGTTTTTCTTCTTCTTCTATTATTGCTTTTTCTTCGTGTTGATTGCGTAGTTTGGCTATTTTCTCTTTCCTGTCGAAATATCCAAGTATCCATATGGATTGGTTACCGGGCCCTTCCTTTAGCACGTCCCGTCGGTCGAAGTTGCTGGCCATACTCTTGGTAGACCAGGTCCGGAACCAAACAAGTCCAGTCTCTTTATTCATTGTAAAATTCTCTGTGACATTGTGTCCACTGCACTCAATCTTTCAAATTATTAGATCGTAGACTAACAATCAAACAAAATCATGTTAGCAATCGATATCCAATATCGTAACGCACCTATCTCTTAAATGAGTTGACACGTCGAAATGTGTGAAAAACTTAGTTGATTGCAAATATCGACCTCTGTGATTAATGTTCGTGAATTTGTGCAAACAATAGTGATGGGGCTTTGCAATTGATTCGACGTAGGGGTAGTTCACGAGATAAAGAGCACGACGTATGGAGGTTCAAATACATAGAAGTAAAGAGTAATAAGATCGGGACATTAGAATAACTTGGACGTAGAGAGAACTTCGGCTTAGGGACATTCGAGGTAAAGGTATTCGACTGTATATGGAAATAGCCCCGCCCAAAAAAGCCATGTTTTTCATCCGATCAAAATTCTTTGAAGAAATCTTATGAAGGGTCATCACCCAAGGATCATTCCTGTAGAATTAGGTTGAAATCCATCAATTGGTTTCTGAGTAGAAGATTTTTAAAGCTTTCACCATATATGGAAATTAGCCCTGCCCATTAAAGCCATGTTTTTCATCCGATCAAAATTCTTTGAAGGTATCTGATAAAGGGTTATCCAAGGGTCATTCCTGTAAAATTTGGTTGAAATTCATCATTTGGTTATTGAGAAGAAGAATTTTAAAGCTTTCACCATATATGGAAACTAGCCCTGCCCATTAAAGCCATGTTTTGGATCATTCCTGTAAAAGTTTGGTTGAAATCCATCAATTGGTTTCTGAGAAGAAGATTTTTAAAGCTTTCACCATAATTATATGGAAATTAGCCCTGCCCATTTTAGCCATGTTTTTCATCCGATCAAAATTCTTTGAAGGAATCTAATAGAGGGTCACCCAAGGATCATTCCTGTAAAATTTGGTTGAAATCCATAAATTGGTTTCTGAGAAGAAGATTTTTAAAGCTTTCACCATATATGGAAACTAGCCCTGCCCATTAAAGCCATGTTTTTCATCTGATCAAAATTCTTTGAAGGAATCTGATAAAGGGTTACCCAAGGATCATTCCTGTAAAATTAGGTTGAAATCCATCAATTGGTTTCTGAGAAGAAGATTTTTAAAGCTTTCACCATACATGGAAATTAGCCCCGCCCATTACAGCCATGTTTTTCAATCAAAATTCTTTGAAGGAATCTGATAAAGGGTCACCCAAGGATCATTTCTGTGAAATTTGATTGAATTCTGTTCAGTTCTTTCTGAGGAGAAGATTTTTCAAGTAAAAGTTTACGGAGGGAGGGACGGACGCACACATGGATGCAAGACAGACTAAACGCCATGACAATAGCTTGTTGGCTTTCAGCCAGTTGAGCTAAGAAACTGCTTGTCTCCTTTTCTCAAGCTGTTGTCTATCCTATAAGTTGCATGCTTTTCAATTTACACCAATTTATGATTATCATCTGCACCCTCTTTGAATATGTATCAATCAAAAATGTTATCATGTAGCAATTTATCAGGCCTACCTTCTGTATAGGAGGAAGTCTCTTTGACTCTCTGTGTACTGCTTCTAACGTCTCGATATGCATAGCCACAACACCTACAGGAAAATAACACATTGATTTTACAGTTTAAAACTATTTTAACTCTTGTCATGCTGAACCTGGAACATTCCTGCTTTGGCAGGAGGTATGGACAAAGATCAGCCTGCACATAAGTGCAGTCTGATCTTAGTTTACACCTCCTGTTTGTCCTCTTTAAGCCAGAATTGTTTCAATATTCAATTTCAAAAAAAAAATATTGACCCTAACTAAGATCTTCAAGTGCTGTCAGTTCTTTGATTTTAAAGCAATTCTGTATAGGATTTTAGTTCAGCATGACAAGGGTCAGCATTATTTAAGTCATATTGCGGTAGAGTGAGCATGAGTATGCTTTCAAAGTATTTATCTCACACTATCCTATCTGATCTTCAAGCTGCTGAATCCAATATATTGGAATGAGCAGCTTGAAGATGAGATAGGATAGAGTGTGAGAAATTAACGACATGTGATGAGTCTTTTTTCAAGTATTTTGGATAGAATGTTGACAGTGCTGCCAGTCAAAACTAGTCTCATGATTTACAGTCTATGTCCCTACCAAATATTCAAAGATGTAAGTCGAATTCTCGAGTGGCCATGGCCAAAGCATAGAGGTAGCACAATCATTGGATCCTGGGTTTCAATCCCTAGCTGTGGCAAATATCCTTTCCAACATTTGTCTGTCACCAATGGGTGGATAATCATAAACATAAATGGAATGATCGTTTGGAGGCTGGGAAAGGATTTTGTGGTAGTACTGCTGTGAGAAAAACCAGGAATCCATAGTTATGTGCTCCAGCCACCACAATATGACTGAAATACTGTTAAAAGTGGTGTTAAACCCCATTCAATTAATAAATCAATCAAATTCTGGAGTAAATCTGGAAATCTTCTTAGAAAAGATATCAATATTTTTCTCAAAAAAAAAAAAAAAAGAGACTTATCATTTGTAGTTAATGTTTTCTAATTTGACGTACCATTTTAAAATTTTCAAAGCTGCATCCCTTCTACAGCTTACAAGAGGCAAGAGGCTATTAACCCATTCCTACATAATCCTGCTTTTTTACAACCCTCAAGAAAAAACTTGAGCAGTTACTTTAATTCAACAATCTTTACTTCACTGAGATACACATTTTTTTAAATTTCATAAACTTGAAATTTTTGTCTCCAACTTTTTCAATTCTGTTCTAAAATTCTATCCTCTGGTAAAGGGAGAAATCAGCACAACCTACCGGGTACCATTTGATGAAGTGCTTTGATATGGTCCTCTGTGACTCCGCTTTCACTGCAAACTTTGTCCACAAACCGGGTCACAAATCGAATCACATCAGAGGACATATTACCCGCTTCCTCTGTCTCATCAAACCCACTCTCAGCATCCACACTGTCACTCTCTGCAAGACTGAAACAAGAAATGATTGATGAGTAGGCTTAACCCCATCCCACATATTCCCACTTTTTTGTACACTCCAAGCTACAAGGGGGTTAACCCATCCTCTCACAAAAATGCTTTTTGATGCCCCCAAGAAAAAAGTTAAGGAAAAAATTGTCCAAAATGACTTCATTCTCCCCAAGTTTTCTACAGTCAAACCTGGTCATCCGGTCTTCTCCACAAGTTTTACCTATATTCAACAACCACCTCTAAAACGCAGGCAACGGCCGTCCAAGTGTGTCCTATTCTTAGAAATAACCTGTGTTTTCGGCCTTTTTTTGCGGGCCCTTAGTAGTATTTTTTATTTTAGACTGGTCCAAATAGTGGAGTCAACCGTCTAGTGGTATGACAGAGGACCCGGGATTGGATAGTCCAGGATTCGAATTCCGCTTGTACTATGGCAATTTTTCCTAGAAAATATATACTTCACACTGCTCCTCTCAACCCAGGTGTATGACTGATTGATTGATTGAATGGGGTCACTTTTAACAGTATATCAGTCATATTGCTGCAGCTGGAGCACCTAACAATGGATTCCTGGTATTTCTCACACCAGTACTACCACTACATCCTTCCCTAGCCTCCAGCTGCTATCCCACTTAAGTTAATGATTATCCTATCATTGGTGAGAGACAAATGTCGGAAAGGATATATGCGGCCGCCAGGGATCGAACCCACCAGGTGTATGAATGGGTATACGTGATGGTTATAAGCCAATGTGCTGTTGCTGTACTTGTGCCATCTGTTAACAGCTGAATTAGGACTGGATGCTTGTGGGTTAAGTTGTAAAGTGGTTGAGCAAACTTCTTATTGAAAACACTTTAAAATAAACTTTAAACTTAAATTGAAAAGAATTGTAGAGGACAATTTAAAGTTTATACAATTTGAGTTTTTTTCAATTTTCTGGGTAGAAAACATCATTTAAAATGAAACAAGAGGACCATGATGGTCCTAAATCTCTCCCCTGAGTATGATGGTTCATTGCTTTATGATATAAACAAAATAGCAAAGCCCTCTGTCTAATCATTTTGGAGAAGATGTTTAAGAATTTCTCTTTTAATCCTAGGTATATTGATGATCCCACCATATAGCACTAATTTCCTGAATATGGTAATGCTTTGAAGTAACGACATCAATACATACCAAGTATAAAAGCTCTAGGCCAAATGGTTTAGGAGAAGAAGGTTTTCAAAGATATCATTAATTATTCCTAACTAAAATTAGGGATTGCACAGAAAAGGGCTATTTTTTTTTAAGTAATTTGGTAGAGGGTCAATGGCTGATGATATGTACCAAATATCAAAGCTCTAAGCTTTATGGTTCGGATGAGGAAGATTTCAAAGATTTCCTTCTTTATTCCTTTGTAAAATCAGGGATCGCACAGAAAAGGGCTAATTTTCATAATACGGTAATTCTTTTAGGTATTTTGGTAGAGGGTCAATATATGATGATTTGTAGCAAATATCAAAGCTTTAAGCCTTATGGTTTGGGAGGAGAATATTTTAAAAGATTTCCTTCTTAATTTCTATGTAAAATCAGGGATCACAAAGAAAAGGTCTAATTTTCAGAACACAGCAATTCTTTGAAGTATTTTGGTAAAGGGTCAATAGATGATAATTTGTACCAAATATCAAAGCCCTAGGCCTTTTTGTTTGGGAGAAGAAGATTTTTAAGATTTTCTTCTTTTATTCTATGTAAAATCAGGAATTGCCAAGAAGAGGGCTAATTTTCATAATACTGTAATTCTTTGAAGTATTTTGGTAGAAGGTCAAAACTTGATGATTTGTACCAAATATCAAAGCTCTAGGTTTTTATTGTTAGGGAGAAGAAGATTTTTAAAGACTTCCTTCTTTATTTCTATGTAAAATCAGGGATCGCCCAGAAAAGGGCTAATTTTCATGATATGGTAATTCTTTGAAGCATTTTGGTAAAGGGTCAATAGATGATGATGTATACAAAATATCAAAGCTCTAGGCCTTATGGTTTGGGAGAAGAAGATTTTTAAAATCTCTTCTTTTATTCTATGTAAAATCAGGAATTGCCAAGAAGAGGGCTAATTTTCAGAACACGCTAATTCTTTGAAGTATTTTGGTAGAGGGTCAATAGATGATGATTTGTACCATATATCAAAGCTCTAGGCCTAATGGTTTGGGAGAAGAAGATTTTAAGAGATTTCCTCCTTTATTTCTATGTAAAGGAGGAGAAGAATTTAAAAGTTTCTTCGATCCGTTGCCATGGCAACCAGAGTTCTTCATGGATTTAAATTCTTTGAAGTATTTTGAAAGAGCATGACCTAAGGATCATTACTGTTAAGTTTTGTTGAAATTCCATGATTAGTTTAGGAGGAGAAGATTTTTTTTGTAATTGTGAACAGTCGGACGGAAGGACAGATGGACGGACGGAAAATGACCGATCACAATAGCTCCCCCAGAGCACTTCGTGCTCAGGTGAGCTAAAAAGTATTGTAATACAAGAGGACCATGATGATCCTAAATCGCTTACCTGAGGCATCCGCAAATTACAGTCCTTTTTTGTATAAAAAAGACTTAATTTGAGCAAAATAATTAAAACACATACAAGATTTTGGGCTTTGTACAAACAATCCAGTAATGCTTTGCAAAAAAATCAATGCCTTTGGCTTTATTGTTTAATCCATTACCAAACTACCCCACAATTTGTCACCCTCAGGAAAAAAAACTTTAAAAAAGCATTGTGAGAAAGGGAGTGACAAGCTATTTCTCCATTTCTATTAAAGAATTCTTTCAATGCAATTTACGCAATTTTTGACCCCAGGAGCAGAGACGTTTTTTAAGAGAATTTTTTCCTATAACATAGTACAAAATTATTTAGTCATGCTACATACCAAATATGAATGCCCTTCACCGTATATTTCAGAAGAAGAAGTCTTTCAAAGTTGCTCTAATTTGGTGTTTTCCAAAATTTTTGACCTCTGGGGCATTGCTATGTTTTGTCCCAGGGCTAAGATTTTAGCTAACATGGTAAAGAACCATCAGTTCATGCTATATACCAAATATGAATGCCTAAGACTTTGTAGATTGGGAGGAGAAGACTGTTGAACATGGTCTAATTGAGCATTTTTACGAACTTTAGACAACCAGGGAAAGGGTAACCTACAGGCATAATTTTAATCAAAATTGATAGATAACAGCCAGGCTATGCTACACTCAAAATATAAATGCCCTCCGCCTTAAAATGAAAAATTTTTTTTAACATACTCAAATTTTACTTTTCCCAATTTTTGGACCTCTAGTGCAGGGCCGTATTTGACCCTGGGAGGACAACTTTAGGTGATAAAGTACAAAACCATCTAGTTATGCTACATACCAAATATGAATATCCTAGACCTTATAGTTTAAGAGGAGAAGCCTTTTGAAATTGCTCTTATTAAGAATTTTTCCAAACTTCGGACCTCGGGGGCGGGGCCATTTTTGACCCAAGAGATTAAATATTTAAAAACTTGGTAGAGAACCATATGATTAAGCTCTTTACAAAATATAAAGGCCTTTGGCCTTGTAGTCTATGAAAAAAACAAAATCTAAGATTTACTTAAATTTCCAATTTTCATATGCTGCGGTTACAACATTTTTTCACGTAATTAAATTCTTTTAGAAACTTTTGAAGAGCTTCACCCAATGAACATCCCTGCAAAGTTTCAGTTTGATTGGCCTACTGATTTAGGAGGAGAAGATTTTTAAAGATATTTGAAGAATTACTAAACATTCCAATTTTCAAATGCCACGGCAACCTGAGTTTTTGACGGAATTAAATTCTTTTAACAACTTTTGAAGAGCTTCACCAAATGAACATCCCTGCAAAGTTTCAGCTTGATTGGCCTACTGGTTTAGGAGGAGAAGATTTTTAAAGATATTTAAAGAATTACTAAAGATTCCCATTTTCATATGCCGCGGCAACCTGAGTTTTTGATGGAATTAAATTCTTTTAACAACTTTTGAAGAGCTTCACCCAATGAACAGCCCTGCAAAGTTTCAGCTTGATTGGCCTACTGGTTTAGGAGGAGAAGATTTTTAAAGATATTTAAAGAATTACTAAAGATTCCCATTTTCAAATGCCACGTCAACCTGAGTTTTTGACGGAATTAAATTCTTTTAACAACTTTTGAAGAGCTTCACCCAAGGAACATCCCTGCAAAGTTTCAGCTTGATTGGCCCACTGGTTTAGGAGGAGAAGATTTTTAAAGAAATTGTGGACGGACGGACAGACGGACAACGACCGATCACAATAGCTCACCTCGCACTTTGTGCTCAGGTGAGCTAAAAAGGGACAATTGCTTGTTATAAGCAAATTTCAAATTTGCCCACAATGTTTTCCAAAGCCATATTTCTGCAGTGCATTTAAATACTGGATTGTGATGAAATGGGTGAAACTTCAACTGATCACCTACCTAGCTGTAATATTGCTATTACTTTTTGCATCCTCGTCATACGCTGCAGATTTAAGACTTTTACTGCAGTCTAATGGAACACGTAGATACACAATCCTGTTAGCGTAATGTATTGCTTGACTGTAAACCGTAGATTCTTCATTATTGATCATCTCTCTCTGTTGTTCTTCTGTCAGCGTGGACCAGATCCTTAGCTAAAGTAGAAAATTATGTACATTAATTCTACTGTAAATGATATGTTAGGAAAGATACACAAGGAAAAGAAATTTTTCCAGTGCACTCATTCCAATCTATTCTTAAACTGTAGTTACAATATTGAAGTTGCAAATCCAACAAGCATACTTAACCATAAATCTCAAAAAATATAGAAAATTCAAAGTTCACTTCTGTCTAAATGAATTATTTGATTGGTCTATTGACCTTTCTATTGACAACTACAAGCCCTCAATTCAGAAAAGTGTACAGTAAAGTGTACAATTTGTTCTGGCCTCCAACATTTTGTGTTGCACTCTTTTGTGAAAATTTTTTGTGTCATCAACCTCAGCACCTACCTGCTCTGCTGCAATTTCTAATGCCCCTATCTCTTTCTGTCGAAAAGGACTGAACGATCGTCGCTTATTATCTGGAGAGATCAGAGATGATCGATCATGACTACTGCCTAACTCCATACTCTGAAACAATTAAAAATCCTTCTTTATTTCTATATAGGCCCCATCCCCGGGGCTCCATCCCTGAGGGGCCAAAGCAATTCTTAAAGAGGTCATTGTACTGATGCTTCATGCAAATTATTAAGACTCTACGCTCTGCCATTTTTGTTATAAACTTGCCAAGTTGCCTGGGAGGAGATGTCATTTAAAAATCCTTCTTTATTTCCATATACCCCCACCCCCCCAGGCTCCGCCCCAGTAGACTGGAGGGTGATGATTTCAGCAATTCTGAAAGAGGTCAATGTACTGATGCTTCATACCAAATATCAAGACTCTATGCCCTCTGGGTTTGGAGGAGATATTTTTAAAGATTCAATTTAAATTTCTGTTTTGTTACCATTGCAACCAGAGTTTTTAATGGATTTCAATTCTTTTAGCAATTTCTAAAGGGCACACCCAAGGAACATTTCTGCCAAATTTGTTGAAATCCACCCAGTGGTTTGGGAGGAGATCTTGTTTTAAAAATCCTTCTTCATTTCTACAAAAGCCCTACCCCCCTGGGGCTCCACCCCTAGGGACCTGAGGGTGATGATTTTAGCAATTCTGAAAGAGGTCAATGTACTGATGCTCAATGCCAAAGCAGCTTGGGAGGAGATGTCGTTTTAAAATTGTTGACAGATGGTGGACGACGGATGCCTCCATCAAAATACCTCACCATGAGCACTTTTCGCTCAGATGAGCTAAAAAGCAAATTCTTCATGGTTGATTGATTGATTAAATTGGGTTTTACACCACTTTTAAAAGTATTTCAGTCTTATGATGGAGGCTGGAGCACCTACCAATGTATTCCTGGTATTTCTCACACCAGTACTACATTTACATCTTTTCTGAGCCTCATGCAGCTTCTCCCATTCTCCATTGAACACAATGCTTTCTTTCCCAAACAGCAAAAAAGTTTTAAATTTCATCAACTTGAAATGCCATCTGCAACATCTTTCAATTTGGACCAGTCACTTTTTGTTGAGTCTTTCAAGTTACTTTTGGTAAAGAAGTCTTTGTCTCTCAAAATTTCAGCCAAGACAAAGGGAAGGATTTATTTTAAACAAAATGTTTTTTTTAACTTGTGATTGAAATTATATCAATCTTCTAACTATCCTTACGCTTCTTCATAATGTAATTCTGGAATTTTAAGTCTGACAGAAAATATGATTAAGATTCCAACATAATATATAGGCTACTACAAGATAATTGAAAATCTAAGCAGTATACTGATAAAATAGGCAGGGTACAAAAGCAATATTTGTAGAGGGGAAAGCACATTTGCATGAGAATCTTCAAGTTTGATATCTTGGATATTTGAAATAGTAAAATCTATAAAATACATATGACTAAGAAAATACACAGTGACATCAAATACATACATATATATATATTGTGTCTCCATTGAGGTTAGCTTTACCAGTACAGGAGAAACAAATTCCTCTATAAACTGCTTTTTTGCTAAAATGCATCATTCAGCTATGATTAACTCAACAAATTTTAACTTGACACTTGAACCCTTTTTGATAGTGAATCAATAATATTTGAAATCCATCAAAAGTTACAGAAGTTAGACAGAGGAACGGATGGATCAAACAAAGCTGGATATACATTACAATCCAACACATAGAGGTATCCCTAAACTTCAACCCACCATTTCCTTTCTGGGGTTTAACCCATTCGCTCACAAAATTATAAACTGAACCAAATTTACAGAAGTTACAGATGACAATATCAAGTTTCTGGAATCTAGAAACTCTTCCTCTTTAAGGGTAGAAAACATTGTGGACAATAAGCAATTTCTTCAATGCCCACAATTTTTTCCAAAGCCTTCTACCTAAGGGATGTCAAATAGGCAGATTGTGTAACAATAGTTTAAAAATATATAGAGATCTTTTCAAGACCTATCAGTAAAATGGGAAAAGACTGATGCAAATTGAAAGAAGTTGCAGATTACAAATCAGAGAGTGTTCACATTGAAAACAAGAAGTTTCCAAATTAAGAAGAAAATGTTGAGAGAAAAATGAAATTGTCCTTATCCAAGTTTCTTAAAGGAGTCAAAAATCAATTTGTTTGTTTGAATGAGGTTTTACGCTGCTTTTAACAACTTTTCAGTCTTATCATGGCAGCTGTAGCACCTAACAATGGATTCCTGGTATATCTCGCACCATTACCACCATTACATCCTTTCCTTCATCAGCTATCCCGCTTCACTTTACGATTATCCACCCATTGGTGAGAAACAAATGTCAAAAAGGATATGTGCTGCCGGGGGATCAAGACCATGACACCCCATAATTGAAGATTGGGAGTCTGATGCGCTACTGAATGCGTTGTGACAGTGGCAGATATCAAAAAGGAAGACAGTGTGGTAATTTCTTTAGCTCAAAAAGCAGTAGTTGTAAACGTTTTTGGAAAAGCAAACTTGCTAACATTGAAAGTCCCTAGAGATGTTTTGAAAACAGAAAGTTGGGAAAGTTGTGATCAAAAGTCAAAATAGCTCTAAACACTCATGTGATTCAAATAGACTGGAAACAATGACAGCATCAAAATAGAAATATATAAAGGAAAGATGTGATCAAAAGACAAAGTAGTTCCAAACACTCATGTGATTCGTATAGACTGGATACAATTAAAGCATCATAAAGCTTTATAAAACAGATGTGCTAGGTGTTGGATTATTTGATGATGATATTTTCAAGCCATTCAAAAAGCATTAGAGAGTAAACTACTGTGAAAAGTTATAAATCAATGGTTTAGTTCTATTCACTTATTACAAGGTGACAAAACTGTATACCGATCAATATTAAAAGATGATTAGATTTTATTTTTTTCTCTTCCAAGTTAAATAACATTGTGGGAAATGAAGAAATTGTTTGTTTCAATCATTTTTTCTATTTTCCACAATGATCTTTTTTCTTGGCAAGTGTTAAAAAGCAGGATTTTGCAGAGATGGTTTAAACAGGAAATAAGTTTGACACAAAATGTGTTTGTGGAGCATTATATTTGTGAAACAAAAATGCCCCTTTAATAGGAATTTCCCCCCAGAATTTGTCCTTATTATGTCCTTCACCCATTCTCATTCAGTGACACTTTTAGACGCCCCTTAAGAACAATAATTTGGACAACATTGTGTAAATTGAAGAAATTGCATGTAACAAGCATTTTTTTCATTTTCCACAATTTTTTCTACCCAGAAAGTTAAACAAGAGGGCCATTGGCCCTGGGGCGCTCACCTGAGATAAAGGCTCTTTTTCTTTCAACAGTCTAATTTCAAGTGGTTAGGATTATGAAACAAGTGGGCCACAATTACGTATAAAGACTAAATGAACTAAATGACTAAATGAACCTGGGAATCCAAAAGTCCAAATTACAAATTCCAAGGCTTTAGTGCCGATTTGAAAGAAGGAAAAAACTTTTTCCATGGGTTATAATTTCAGAAATAAGAAAGAAGTCTGTGAACTTATGCTTCATGCCTATACCCCCCCCCCCCCCCGGGTCTTCCCCTGGAGACCCGAGGATCATGATTTAGCTATTTTGAAAGAGGTCAATATACTGATGCTTCATGCAAAATATCAAGGCTCTATGCCTTCTGGGTCAGGAGGTAAAGATTTTTAAAGATTATTCTAAAAATTCACTTTCGTTGCCATGGCAACCAGAGTTTTTAATGGATTTCAATTCTTTTAGCTATTTTTGAAGGGGACAACCTAAGCAACATTTCTGCCAAATTTGGTTCAAATCAGCCCAGTGGTTTGAGAGGAGATGTCATTTAAAAAATCCTTCTTTATTTCTATATAACCCCCCCCCCTGGGGCTCCGCCCCTGGGGACCCGAGGATCATGATTTTAGCTATTTTGAAAGAGGTCAATATACTGATGCTTCATGCAAAATATCAAGGCTCTACGCCTTCTGGGTCAGGAGGAGAAGATTTTTAAAGATTATTTTAAAATTTCACTTTTGTTGCCATGGCAACCAGAGTTTTTAACGGATTTCAATTCTTTTAGCTATTTTTGAAGGGGACCACCTAAGGAACATTTCTGCCAAATTTGGTTCAAATTGGCCCAGTGGTTTAGGAGGAGATGTCGTTTAAAGAAATTGTTGACGGACGACGCACGACGGACGACGGACGGACGCCGGACAAAAGACAATCACAATAGCTCACTTGAGCACTATGTGCTCAGGTGAGCTAAAAATCTAGAATTTCATTAAGTTTAAACTATTGTCTTCAACTTCTTTCTATTTGGACCAGTCTAAAATTTTCTTGTGTGGTAACCTTGCCATGAGTAGTAGTATCTGGATGAAGTGAATCAAATATAAATACATTTCCAAGATACAGATAAACGTCAAGATTCCAGTGGACAGACTGATGGACACTAGTAAAACATTGTAATACTTATCTTAGTCATGCAAGGAGGGGGGGGGTTAAAAAGTTGCAATTATTTTTAGTATGAAGTAAGATTTTAAAGGCAGCGCAGTCAGTATGTTAATACTTCACTTTTAACTAGGTGCATATCCATGAAATCGCTATGCAATTTAACCCATTACCGGAGAGCGAAATTTTTTACCTGTTCAAATTGAAAGGAGTTGCAGACAATAATTTAAAGCTTTTGGACTTTTTTTTACCTTTAGGGAAGAAAAATTGAAGAAATTGCTAGTAACAAGCAATTTCTTCATTTTCCACAATGTTTTCCAAAGCTTTTTTAATTTGGGGACGTCTAAAAGCGTCATTTGGTGGAAATGTGTTAAAAGGAGTAGTGGACGGCATCACAATTCATTGTTTGCATGTTTAACCCCTTCACAGACAAGAAAAAATCAAACTGGTCCAAATTGAAAGAAGCTGCAGACGACAATTTCATGTTGCTGGATTTTTTTCTTTTTTCAACTATAGAAAACATAATGGATAATGAAGAAATTGCTTGAAGCCAGTAAAATCTTCTTTTTGTACAGTTTTTCAAAGCTTTTTTCTTGAAGGGCATAAAAAAGAGGGATTGTGTGGGAATTGGTTAACTAATCACTAATTGACAAAACCTTAAACAGGTTCAAATTGAAAGAAGTTACATATAGTAGTTTAAGACAGCAAATTAATAAAATTCTTTATCTTTTAGGGTCGAAAACATTTGCTTGAACAAATAGCCTTGATGACTTCCAATATTTTCACTGAAAGAACAAAAATCTAATCAAAGTCCTGAACAGCATTAAATGCAGTCATGACTAAATATTAACAATTAGTATGATAATTGAAGCCATTCTTTGATTTGTCTGTGAAGTTTTCCTTATTATGAAATCACATCTGAAGACTTCTATCTTTTCCTCTAAAATGTTTAAATGCCACTGGATATTTTCACCATTTGCTTAAAACATTTTAGCTGTGAAAACTTTACATAAATTTATATGTAGAAATAGAATTCCCGTTGTTAACAAGGATCAAATATACAACCTTGTAAATATGTAATGCAACTCACAATCCTAACCTTTAGGAATTTTCAAAATAGCTCCTCATTCAAATCACAAATCACTAGCTTGTAACAAGAATTCCATAGTCACAATATAAGATGAGGGAGGAGTTGCATTCAGGAGATATTGGGCATTAAGCTCCCTTTTTAAGTGATACAGCTTAAATGGTAGAACCAAAACAACATGCACAAGGTTAGGTGACTAGGATCAAAACTAATACACGCCAACCTTTGGCGCTGTATAAAAACTGACTATACAGTGGTGAGTTATGGGTACTGATAACTGAAGAATGATGTAATATGCGTGCAATGAGACAAGTTCTTATTCAGTATCCAACAATACAAGCGTTTTGAGACTTACTTTTCCTCTAAAACCATCTTAGAAACATAAAACAAAATATGAGTTAACTAATTATTTTGCTATATGAATTTATTTCAGATTAGAAATGTGTCATAGACACGGATGACCAGCATAATTCCATGTCACATGGCCTTCAGTTGTGAGCTTGAACTTGGGAGTATCCACCAGAACTTTAGCATGACACTAGTACTATTCAAAGGGAACAATTGTGCCAAATTATTTTGAAATCCATTGATAAATGTTGCAGATATAAACACATCAACCCACCCATCTACACATAGACAGAAGTAACTCCATATGCCTGTCTCCAGTACATGGTGGGGGCTTAAAATAATATCTAAATGAATGTCATATTTCATGCCTGAACATTTATCTTGTGGGGTATGAAAAGTAGAATCAGGGGAATGTGTTAGTGGTAAATTATATAAGGTAACTCTTTCAGCCAATGTACATATTAGGTATTAGTCTGGTTAATGATTATAGTACAGAGGTTATAGATTTAATATTACAATGTCAAGATAAAAATGATGTATTATGGGTAGTTAGTTGACAGGGTGACTACAAGGATAGGTCAGAAGTCCTGATAGCGGGGAAAGCCAGTCTAAAAATGTTTGTCAACAAAATCCTACGTTGTGTGTACTTATTTGAATTGATTCAATTAAGAAATTTAAACAAGTAACAACAACATAGATTAGTGTAAGTATTGAACCTAGCTTTTTATGTCATCAAGACCAAAAAACGTCAGGAAATAAATGGGAAATAAAGAAATTGCTTGTTATGAGCAACTGTTTTCCTTTTCCATATTGTTTTCTACCAAGAAAGACAGAGGTATTTAAGATTCTTTAAACTTGAAATTGTCGTATACAACTCCTCTGAAAATGGACAAGTCAAAAAATTTGTCATGTGGTAATGGGTTAAAAACAGATTCTAAAACTCCCCCGCCCCCCTCTATCAGAAGCTCCAGTGAGTGTGATATATAGACTAGCAATCTGTTGGAAAAGTTCTTTATCAAAGCTTTCGCACTAATTCTACAGGTGCTCATAAAACATTGACCAAATTTTTTATGGCCTACACACGTGCACCAGTCTAATGCTCACATGTCGATGTTTGGAACCTTCTTTACTCCAGCGTACCATAATATGCTCCTCGTATTGAGGGGCGTACAACTGACGTATATCTTTTTGTACATCCTGATAGAATGCAGCCTCCCAAAACTGTAGGTTCCCCCATACATCATGCTCCTGGACCAGGGTATAGGCAAACTGTATCACACCAGTACAGAGTTTCTGAAAATAAAGTGATTGGAAATTCAAAGGATAAATTCTCTCATCATATGAATTTTCTTACTTCAATAAATATTATGGTGTTTATTGTTCAGGAAACAATGAAAAGTTACTGTACATATGCATCCATTGAATTTAAGACGACTCCAAATTCAAATAAGTCGCAGAAGACAATTTTAAGTAGACGAAATCTTTCGAACCTTGGTATTTTAGAATAGAAAACATTATGGATAATAAAGAAATTGCTTGTAACAATCAATTTCCACAATGTTTTCCAAAGCTTTTATATTGAGGGGTGTTCAAAAGCGTCACTGTATGGGAATGGGTTAAACTGTAAAAAAAAGAAGTATCAACCCATTTCCACACAATGAAAAATTGCTTGTATTAAGTAATTTCTTTATTTTGAACAATGTTTTCTACCCAGAAAGTTAAAAAAATAAAAACTTTAATGCGTCCTCTGCAACTCCTTTCAATTTCAAACAGTTTAAAATTTTGCTATCTGGTAATGGGTTTAAGGCATTCAATCCATTATATTTATTTAATTGTCAGTAGGTTTCAACAACTTTCTTCACCCGTTCCTACACAATCCCTCCATTTTATGCACCACGCCAAAAACAGTTTGAAAAACATTGGAGACAAGCAATTTCTTCAATGTCCACAATTTTTCCAAACCTAAAGGACAAAGACTTTTTGAATTTCACGAACTTGAAATTGTTCTCTGCAACATCTTTCAATTTGGACTAGTTCAAAATTTTGTTGTGTGGTAATGGGTTAACTACAGCTTATTCAAGCTGTAGTAATGAGGTGTTGGTTGCCCATGGACACTACAAACATACCCTACAAAATGAGGTAGCTAGAGGTAATATAGAAGCTGCAACACCATTCTCATCCATACTCGAGTCATTCTGAAATACAAAGTTACAAAGTACAGTTATTTAACTCATTTCTGTTCTACAAAAATTTAGACCTGTCCAAATTCATAAGTTTTGCAGACAAAAAGTGAAGTGGATTCAATTTGAAAAATAACCATTCAGTAGGATAGAAAATATTGTGGAAAAAGAACAAGTAATTTCTTCTCTTTCTATGTTTTCTAAATTATGAATTCAAAGCAATTTAAAGACCAAGGATTAAACAGTAAAGGGTTGAGGGATGATGATAATATTTTTGTTTTCATGGAGGTATGAAACAAAAACAAAAATAATGACACTGTATGGCTAAGTAAGTAAAGCTGAATCATACATTTTTTCGTTTCATACCTACATGAAAACAAAAATATTCTCTTTATTTCTTATCATTCAATGACATCAAGCATACAAAAAAAGCAAATTTTGATATATTTTTTATTGAACTATTTTGTGAACAAGTTTACAATATAGCTGGGTGTTCAAAACTATGTTACCACAGATATGAATACTCTTTAGTGGCCAACCAGAACTCTCATTTTTTATTGATGACACTAATAATTCAATTATTTACATATCATGTTATCCATTTCAAAAGAGATCATATCTAGCAGTTGTCAATCTAATATGATATTTCATGAATAAACATACAAGCTCGAGATAACTAGACATAAATTTTGCAAAATAATGCCGTTTAATATCTAAGAAGAACTTCCTGTTGGATCTCAGGGCCAGTAATCCACCAATTAGCAAAGAACTAATTACTTTAACTTTCCTTTATTCTCTCTTACCTGTAATGCACAATTCAGTAATCTAACAACTAGGTCAAACTGTTGATGTTCTAACATGGCTCTATTACTCTGTATATGGTGACCTAATTCTTGCGTAAGAGCTATCCTTGCTACTTTACTCTTCAATGCACGCAACACAGCTGGAAAAATCTGAAATATCAAAGCAATAATAATTCAGTGCTATTAGGAAGGAAGTTTATTACTTATTTATTTTTAATACTGCCCAATTCAATGAAATTTTTATTTCGTAAGGGTGTCCCAAACAATAAGCTCTGCTTACAAACTGTTTGTGGTGACTGACTAGTGACATGATCTTTGAAAATCCTGATAAACTAAAACCATGTAAGTCATTTGTACAGTAAAACACACATCTCTTTAAGAGTAGCAAACCATTCATTTACACTGCCTAATTAGTCATTTTAATCACCAAAGACTGTCACAGTCTGATCTCAGTCTCACTGAATGTTGCACTAGGCTCTTGTCTCATTCAGGTAAGATTATTATATGAACACAGACTTATAGACTTAACCCTTTCCCACACAATCCCTCCTTTTTATGCCCCTCAATTAAAGAGCTTTGGAAAACATTGTGGAAAATGAAGAAATTGCTTGTATCAAAGAATTTCTTATTAATCTAGCATGTCTTTTATCCAAAGAGGAAAAAATTTAGACTTCCATCAACTTGAAACTATCGTCTGCAACTTCTTTCAACTTGGAGCAGACTTAAATTTTGTTGTGTATGAATGGGCTAATTTTACAGGTTTCATCTGCAATCTGAATCTGAATGATTATTTAGAATTTCTCTCCAATTTAACACATTCCCATACAATGATGCTTTTTGACCCCCCCCCCCCCCAAAAAAAAAAAATAGCTTTATAACAAAATCAAGAAATTGCTTATTACTTGTTTTTACATGTGAAATGTTTGTAAAGTTTTGTCAATTCAAAACTGTAATCTTCATTCAATTCGTCCAGCCTTAAATTTTGCCATCTAGTAATGAGTTAATTTTAGGTTTCATCTGCAAATTGAATGTTCAATCATAGTTTCTTCTCAATCTTAAGAGATTTATGTGCACTTTTCAAAAAGATAGCAACCCTTGTTTTTTACCCCATAAGTATATATCCTGACTATCTTTAGGCATTTTGGTTTTTCTTGTCTTTCTCTTACTATTTTTATCATGATGCTTTCTAAATCTTGACCCATCCCCACACAATGAAATGCAGTTGGTAAATTACTGTCCAAATTTCTACTCAAAAGTTGAAAAAATCCAAAATTTCATGAACTTTAAGTGTCGTCTGTAACTCCTTTCATTTTGAACTAATATAAAGTTTTGCTGCCTGTAAATTGGTTAAATCTTAAATTTCAAATAGAGCCATATATGAATAAATACCTTTCTGTTAACTTAATGAAAGATCCTTTCATAAAACAAGAGGCCCATGAGGGCCTGAGACGCTCCACTGGTTATCAAGATTTCGGTTAAAGAAATCTGATATTTAAGGAAGTTAATTACTCAAAGAAGAATGCATAAAGAAAAAAAATGGGGCTTTATTCCCTTTATTATTTAAAACAACGATCCTCAAGGCCCCTTTTCCCGTGTTTCATGATGGACCCACTCCATTTCCAAAAGAAAGTTACCTTATGACCCTACAATCACTCTGTGAAATTTTCATCAGAATCTGACATTAATTGTGGACTTTATCATATAAACAGGATTGTTTTGAATGAAAATCAATAAGGCCCCTTTTCCTGTAAAATTTTTAAAATAAAATTTTCATAAGGCTCCTTTTCCTGTGATACTTGAAGGATAAAGTCTCATGTCAGCATCAACAATTGTGATTATTGTACAATGATTCTGTGGTGGTTTGAAGAAAATCCAATGAAAGCTATGGACTTGGTTACAAGGATTATAGATAAAATTTTCAAAAGGCCCCTTTTCCCATGATACTAGAAAGATCACGCCTAATTTGAAAAGAAAGAATCCTCATGGTGGATTAATCATTCTGTGAAAGTTTAAACAGAACCTGATGAAAACTTTTGTCTTTATTGTGGTACAAGGACTTTAAAATTAAATTTCATATTGCTCCTTTTCCTGTGATACTTGACGGATCAGGTCCAATGCAAACATCAACAATCATTATTATTGTATAATTATTCTGTGATTGTTTGAAGAAAATCCGATGAAAGATCTGGACTTGGTAACAAGGATTTATAAATGAAATTTACATAAGGCCCCTTTTCCTGTGTTTCTTGACAGTCCAAACCCTGTTATGAAAAGAATGATAGTTATGACCTCCCAATCATTCTGTGAAAGTTTCAACAAAATCTGATCAAAGCTGTGGGCTTCATTGTGTTAACAGGGTTTTATTAATTGAATTTTCATATAGTTTAGTTTAAATGGGGTTTTACGCCGCTTTCAACAATCTTTCAGTTATATCGCGGCGGCTGGAGCACCTAACAATGGATTCCTGGTATTTCTCACACCAGTACTACCATTACATCCTTTCCTAGCCTCCAGCTGCTATCCCACATAGGTCTATGATTATCGACCCATTGGTGAGAGACAAAGTCGGAATGGATGATTGCCGCCGTCGGGGATCGAACCCGGGACCTCTAGATTGAGATCTAGTCCGTCGCGCTACCAACTGCGCTATGACGGCGGCAGGAAAAATTTTCATATAGCCCCTTTTCCCATGTTACTTAATGGATCTAAACCAATTCCAAAGGGAACTCTTCTTACAAAAGTATAATTATTTTGTTTGAGTATAAGGACAACCCCATCTCATCTGTGGACTTACAAGCATTAATTAAGATTTTTTTCATTGAATTTTCCTAAGGCCCCTTTTCCTATGTTTCTCAATGGATTAGTCCCAATTTGAAAGGAACAATCCTTATGGTGGTACAATCATTATGTGAAAGTTTGAAGTCAATCAGGTGAAATCTAGGGCCATGATGTGTTAACTAAGATTTTTTTCATTAAATTTTCATAGGCCCCCTTTTCCCATGAAACTTGATGGATCAAACCTACTTCCGAAAGAAACAATCCATTTAATGAATTAATCATTCTGTGAATTTTTGAAGAGAATTTGTTGAAAACTATGGACTCTATTGTGTTTACGAGGACTTTTTCAATCCAGTTTTTGTTGGGCCCCTTTTTCCCGTGGTCCTTGACTGATCATACCAAATTTTGAAAGGAACAAATCTTTAATGGTACAATAATTCTGTGAAAGTTTGAAGTCAATCAGATGAAAACTGTGGACTCTAGAGTGTTAACAAAGATCTTTAAATAAAATTTTAATAAGGCCCCTTTTCCTATGCTTCTTGAGGAATCATATCCGGTTCCGAAAGGTACAATCCTTATGATGGTACAATCATTCTGTGAAAGTTTGAAGAGAATCTATTGAAAATTTTTGGCTCTAGATAATTAATGAGAATTTCTTATTAAAATTTTTCAAAAGGCCCCTTTTTCCTGTGTTTCTTGACGGATCATACCAAATTTAGAAAGGAACAATCCTTATGATAGTACAATCATTCTGTGAAAGTTTGAAGGGAATCAGATGTAAACTATTGACTCCAGAGAGTTAAAGAGTATTTCTTTAAAGATTTTTCAATTAAATTTTCATAAGACCCCTTTTCCTGTGTTTCCTGATGGATCTGATCAAATTTCCAAAGGAACAATCCTTATGATGGTACAATCATTCTGTGAAAGTTTAAATACAATCTGATGAAAACTGTGGACTCTAGAGTGTTAACGAGGATCTTTTAATTAAATTGTCATAAGGCCCTTTTTCCCGTGTTTCTAAACAGATCAGACCCATTTTCGAAAAGGAACTATCCTTATGATAGTACAATCATTCTGTGAAAGTTTAAAGAGAATGCAATGAAAACTGTGGACTCTCGCGTAAACGAGGATTTTTAATGGAGTTTTTAGTTGAATTTTCATAAGGCCCCTTTTCCCATGTTTCTTGACGGATCATACCCATTTTCGAAAGGAACATTCCTTATGATGGTACAATCATTCTGTGAAAGTTTGAAGAGAATCAGATGAAAACTGTGGACTCTATCACGTAAAAAAGGATTTTTTTATTGTGTTTTAATAATGCCCCTTTTTCCATGTTTCTTGACAGATCTGACCCAATTTCAAAAGGAACGATCCTTATGTTGGTACAATTATTCTCAGAAAGTTTGAATTGAATCTGATGTAAACTCTGGGCTCTATCGCGTAAACGAGGATTTTAATTAAATTTTCATAAGGCCCCTTTTCCCGTGTTTCTAGACGGATCATACCCATTTCTAGGAAACGATCCTTATGGTGGTACAATCATTCTGTGAAAGTTTGAAGAGGATCCGATGAAAACTGTGGACTTTATTGCTTAAAGGAGGATTTTTTAATTAAGTTTTAATTAGGCCCCTTTTCCATGTTTCTTGACAGATCTGACCCAATTTTGAAAGGAACAATCTTTATGTTGGTACAATCATTCTGTGAAAGTTTGAAGGGAATCTGATGTAAACTCTGGGCTCTATCGCATAAACGAGGATTTTTTAATTTAATTTTCATAAGGCCCCTTTTCCCGTGTTTCTAGATGGATCATACCCATTTGGAAGGGAATGATCCTTATGATGGTACAATCATTCTGTGAAAGTTTGAAGAGAATCCGATGAAAACTGTGGACTTTATTGCGTAAACGAGGATTTTTTAATTAAGTTTTAATTAGGCCCCTTTTCCTGTGTTTCTTGACGGATCTGACCCAATTTAGAGAGGAATGATCCTTATGATGGTGCAATCATTCTGTGAAAGTTTGAAGGGAATCTGATGAAAACTGTGGACTTTATTGCGTTAACAAGGAACAGTTTAACAGATGGACGACGGACGGACGGGAAAAAGCCATCGCTATTGCTCTAGTGGCCTTCGGCCAGTAGAGCTAAAAACAGGCACTTTTTCTATTTCTTTGATGCATATGAATATTCCTTTTCTCTAATGTAAATATTTAATGACAGCTGTTTTCTGATTGATTGATCAATCCACTCAAAGTTGTCCCTGCCAATTTACTCCTTTAACCACGCCTATTGACTCCGACAGTAAGTTTCATTTCAATTTTTAAACAGCATTATTTTGCAATATTCATGGCATTTAAAAAGTGAAATAGTTGGTTGATGACCTAAATGTAGTATCTTCAGATTGAAAAAGCTATAGTTAAAGATTTAAGTCGCCTAACCAACAGAAAAGCTTAACAAAAATGGCAGCCAAGTTTGTAGTTGGAACTCATTTCTGCTTAATCTAAATGAATGATTTCATTGGTCAACTGATTATATTATTGAAAACCGATATTGGTCAATTGAATGCGGATTATGTTACTTGCAAAAATATCCCTGCAATATTGCTCCAGCTTGTGCACCTAAACATTGCACTAACAACCACAACCAAATCATTCAACTTGATGCCAGTTTCTCATCTCACTTGGGCTGACTACTTAAAATTAATCCATTGATGAGAGAAAAATTTATTATGTCAGTATAACCTTTATCAAATGGCAGAAAGAATGTTAAGTGAGCTAGGGTTCAAACTAACTACATGTACCTCTGGATTGAGAGCACATCATGTTATCAACTAAGTCAACCAGAGATTCTAACTTTGTGAACTTCTCTGCTCTAGTTGTAATTCCCATAATTAAATAAAATATTAAATATAGAAAGATAATTTACATACAATTCTAGCGTCTGAGATCTTGTTTTCAAAAATAAAATTGACGCAGTTCCTTAACACTTCAAGACGTCTAGCATTGTTGTCAACGATCTTTTGACGATCACTCAATGATGATATGGAAGGTCCCATAGGGACTATACGCTTCTGTGGTCTTGAGTTAGATAACCTGCAAGTCAACAGTATTAAACTCAATGAACAAGAGGAAAAGATGACCATATATCACTCACCTGATTTCAAATCCGAATGCCAATTTATTACCTAAAATGGCTGTATTTTGATAAAGGCATAACTCTGGTGAACATACAAATATTTTCAGTAAGTTTGAGAAAAATTGGGCCAAAGTTTTGATCTGAAGAGAGGCTGCAAGGAAATTGTAATTAACTCATTCCAACATCACAAAATTTTAAGAAATTGAAAGAAGTTGAAGACAACAATTTCAAGTTGATGAAATCTAGTAAGTAGAAAACGTGGTTGATGAAGAAAGCCCTTGTTGCAACTGTTTTCCCAAACAATTCTCTTCAGGGGCATAAAAAGGCATTTTATGGCTGAAATGTCAATATAGTCAAATACCTTTACCTCTAACATCCCTTTGCCAAAGTTATCCCTACATCAAACTTATTTCAAAGTCCTTATTCTTTTACTCGATTGTTCTGCTGAGCTTGTAAACTAACCCTACATGGAATCATTTTCAAGGTCCAATCACCATTGTTTGTTCGCACTCAAACCCCAGTACAAGGAACCTAAATTATTAAGGTTTCGACCCATTCCCACACAATAATGCTTTTCAATGCCAATCGTTCCCAACCATTCCCATTGCCCAAGAAAAGCAATTGGGAAAACATTGTGGAAAATGAAGAAATTGATTGTGACATGAACTTTAATTGTCGTCTGCAACTCCTTACAATTTGGACCAGTCAAAAGTTTTGTTGTGTGAGAGTGGGCTAAACACCTTTAGACATGACAACACCAGTAATTAACAAAACATAAACATTATGTACAGTTTTGATTATCAATCAAATATATGTTTTGTTTGCTTATCAAATTACAAACTAATAATCCCAAAGTTTGATTATTTGAAAATATTGTCTTTTTTCAGTTTTTTTATACCTCCCCTTTGGTCATTTCTGTGGGAGTCAGAACATTGTTGCGTGATTACCCCCCCATCAAATTAGTAAGGTTGCGTGAGTTAATAAAAAATGAGGGGGATTCCAGCAATCATGCTGCCTGGATGCAACACTGAAGGTGAAGACTAAGATCAGACTGCACTTATGTGCAGCCTGATCTTAGTCTATACCTCCTGCTAAAAACAATATATTCCAGGTTCAGCATGACAAAGGTTAAAATTATCATCTACATGCCTTTTAAATTCGGAAAATTCTAAAATCAGATCCTTTTGTAAAGGGTTCAGTGTTATTATGCCTTACTTCTTTCAATTGTAATCTCAATTTATTTTTTTGTTTGATTTGGGCTGACAATGGTGAGAAGGAAAGTCAACTTACTTGTTTTTAACATTATTTTTTGAGATTCCATCCTCGATAATGGAGATAATTTTAATTTCATCTAAAACAGGAAAGACAGGTTGATGGATTCTAGAATAAGCACCTTCTGTTGGTTTGGGGACTTTCTGTACATAGGGCTGAGGGTTGGGGTTTTCCTGCAATTAGTCATAAGTATCTTTTACTGTACAGATTAACTACAACTTTTCATTCAAACACAAATACTGCATGTGAATGCCTTGCTCTCATCTATTGTGATAATATCAATGACTTTGAGACAAAGCATAACTCAAGTTTTATTGAAAAAAAAAACCAGCAAAAAGGAAATATAGCAATGAGCAATTTACCCTTTTCCTGCAGTGTTTTCTAATTTCCATTTTAATGTAATTTGAATTGCCATCTGAATGTTCTTTCAATTTTGGAAAGAAGGAGAGCACCACATGCAGATTCCAACGCTTGGCTGTTAAAGTGCTTGACAGTAGGAAAAAAGGGGCACAATTTGTTTAAAAAAAAGCATTTAAATTTATCTCCCTTATAGATAGGTATAGATTGCTCTTTTGATAGTTAACCCATTCCCACTCAATCCCTCCTTTTTACGCCCCTCAACAAAGAAGCTTTGGAAAACATTGTGGAAAATGAAGAAATTGCTTGGATCAAGCAATTTCTTCATTATCCACAATGTTTTCTATCCCAAAAGACAAAAAAGTTCAAAATTCCATCAACTTGAAAATGTCGTCTGCAGCTCCTTTCAATTTGGACTGGTCTAAAATTCCATTGTGTTGGAATGGGTTAACATATACTGTGTGTTTAAAGTGAATGTGTTCAGTAATACAAGAGATACAATAAAATGTCAAAGTTTTCAGATAACAACAATTACACAGACACAAACTTCAACCTGGTTAAAGAGTTAACTCTATTTTTTTTATTTTTTTTAAACAGCTAAGCTAATACAGTGATATTGTCTTGTAAATACTTATACAGAATGTGTTGATACCGATTCTTTAAAAAATGTTGTAAAAACAATCCACAATTTAATAGACTAGTTATGGTAATCCTATAACTGTTCATGTCAAATACTTACATTATTATGCAGTTGATGAGCAAGGTCTTTAACATGAGTTACAAGTTTGTCAGGATCATTCTTTTCTTCCCGTAAATGGTCCTGCATAGTGGCATAAACCTGGAATTTGCAAGGTGTCTCATTAGAATAATAGTTACAGTCAAAACCTTATTATCAGTCCCCTGAGAAAAGTGGCCAATCTGCAAATAATGGATGTCCAAAGTATGCCTGTGCAATTTACTCTTTAAAACCACTGTGAATAGCAGTAATCCGTTGTATGTAGCCAGCCATCACCAATAATTGTCCAATTTGCACTTTATGTATATCTCTTTCAACGTCTGCACATAACTTCTTGCAGGCGTCGTGTAAAAAAATCAATAATGCGTCTGGCTAATCTTGTACATAAACTTTTCAACACGTAAGAAAAACATGACAATGCCATTTAAAGGTGTAGGCCTGCTGACACGTACTTATTAGATCTTGTTCGTTTGAAATAAAGAGTGCTGAGTTTTGTTGAATTTAATATTAGGTCTATTAATGTTTACCGTTTGTAAATCTACAAAGATTTGTAGATTTTACCCTTTCCCTTAAAATCCTTCGGTTTTATGCCCCTTTGATTTTTATTTTGAGAAAAAATTGAAGTAAAAGAAGAAATTGCTTGTAACAAGCCATCTTTTTTTTTCTTAAAAAAATATTCTACCCTACTGAATGGTTATTTTTCAAGTTAATTCAACTTTTAAGTTTTGTCTGCAATAACATTTGAATTTGGACAGGTCCAAAATTTTGCAGAACAGGAAAGGATTGAATGGAACAAATCAGAATATTCTTTCTACTATATGTTGATCAAGCAGTTCATAGACTTTATATACCACTATTCACAGCCCTAATAATCAAAATATATATTTTTGGTGAACTTTCCATGAAACTGAATTCTAGAAAACATTGGTCTTGATCATATGTTGTTTTTACGATTTATTGTATTTGACGATTTATCTTGCGATAAATTGCCATATACCGACTTCAATAATCCAGAAATGAGTGATGCATAAAAATTCTTCAGCTTGTGGATTGTGGTTGGGCATGGCTTCTGAGTTTGGGATTGGGCAAGTAGAAACAAAATGGAATATATGACCTGAAACATAAACACTATATCAGAGACATGTTTATTTATATCTCTTGTAGTACAGGTTTATTTCCTAATTATTTTTTGTGTGTTAATTATGACAGCTGTCTTTTCTTGTATTTTCTTCATTTCCTTGTGGCCAGTCTGATAACAAGACATGTACTTGTATTATGACTACTCTATGTCAAGGGGTTCTAGAAATAAACTATCTGTTTTAAGCAGCCAACTGTCATAATTCTGTAGCAAGGTTTGGTCTGTCCCTTGGCTGGCTGCATACAACAGGTTTGATTGTAATTATCACATAGAGGCCTTAAACTGGAAAATAAATGATTTTAAAAATGATTTACTTGTCTGTTCAATGGTCTAACCTTATCCAAAATATAACGCACGCTATGGAAAGGCCTTCTCATAGACACAAGACCATTTTAACTCGTACTATTTTGCATTTTGTTATATAAATCTTACTTCAATTTAAGGCCCTTTATTGAACAAAAAACTAAGTTTTTCTGTTTAAAAAGTGTACCTTAATAAGTGACCTTGACCTTCATGAATGACCTTCACTTTACAACAAAGTGATGCCTATCAATGCAAGGAAATTATGTCCCAAATATGTACCATGTATCTTTAAAAATTGGTGTTTGAATGACAGCAAAAGTTTACTGCTTGCAGAGAGATGGATATCAGTAAAACAATATGCATTCTGTCTTGGACACAAAACTATTTATATCATTCCATTTTACTATTTAGCATTTTGTGATATAATAATTTCTTCATTCAAATTATCACATACTTTATGAAAAGGCTTTCTCTTGGACACAAAACTATTAAAACTAATCCCATGTAATACTTTGTCGTTTTGATAGTACTTCATCAGATAAACTATAGACTCTCTCAGATAGAAAAATAATCCATTCTAACACATAATGAATTCATCTTACCTCGTCAAAAATATCACAGACTCTATATGGAGGACCTCTCTCGGACACAAAACTATTAAAACTCATCCCATCTAACACTTTGACCAGAAAGTCCTCTTCAACCATACCTTTATAACCTAAAAAACTAGCCTGAACAAAAAAAGAAAAAAATAATTATGCAATAGAAGAACTGACCTTCAACTGTTAGCCATTTTGAAAAAGATGAGCACAAATCGTCAGACGGTACTTAACAAGTGTGAAATTTCATCAAAAAAGGTCCAGTGGTTATGGAGCATTCGTCTAAACAAGAAAGTGTCAATTTACAGAGTAAATTGGTGGCCATTTTGAAACTAGGCATCATTTTGAAAAAGAAAAATTTATGCACATCTAGAGGTGATACCAAACAAGTGTGTGAGGTTTCATAAAAATCTGTCCAACGGTTACTCAGCATTTATCCAGACAAGAAAATGACAATTTATGGAGTAAAATAGTGGCCGTTTAACAACTGGTAGCCATTTTGAAATTTAGAGGCGCTTGAGCGCCTGTATCACTCCACAGGTATGAATGTACTGATTAAGCAAATTTTTTCATGAATTTGAAATAAACTGCATATATTGAAAAAAAAAAGATCTAAACCATTGAAACCTTTGAAATAGTTTTAGAGAACCATTTCAAACTTTTCATTGTTTTTACAAAAGTCAAGTCATGTTATGTAAAATTCATGATGTAAAATTTTAAGTGTATACCATATACAGTCGAATACCTATACCTCGAAGTTCAGGGGACTTACGAGAAAACTTTGACCTAGAGATAGTTCGATGTGTAGATAATCGAATATTTTCTATGTACGACCAAAATGGTGGTGAAATACTGTAGGTAAAGAGAGCCATAAATGATTTGTACTAGTATGATTATCGAATCGAACGAAAGATATAATGACGTTGTATTTATCGTAATTTCTTTTATTAATATTACGATATTATTGTAACTTGTAGCTTAAGTTTTGTTTAGACTTCCCTTTTTTTTTGTTGTTTTGTTTGTTTGTTTTTTCTTCTTCTATTATTGCTTATTCTTCGTGTCAATTGCATAGTTTGACTACATGTATTTTCTCTTTCCTGTCGAAAAACCCAAGTATCCATCTTGATTGGTTACTGGATTCTTCCTTTAGCGCGCGTCCCGTCGGTCGAAGTTGCTGGTCATCCCCTTGATCATCCAGGTCCCGGCGCCAAACAAGTCCTGTGTGGTATGGGCGTAAGATGCCTCTTTATTCATTGTAAAATTCGTCTGCAACATTGTCTCCACTTCGTGCAATCATTCAAATTATCAGATTGTAGACAAACAATCAAACAAAATCAAGTTAGAAATCAATATCCTTTACTGTAACTCACCTATCTCTTAACTGCGTTGACACGTCGAAATATGTGAAAACTTAGTTGATTCCAAAATCGACCTTTATGATTAAGGTTCGTCTTAAGGAGGTGTGAATATGTGCAAACAATAGTGATGGGACTTTGCACTTGATTCGACGTAGGGGTAGTTTACGAGATAAAGAGAACGACGTATGGATGTTCAAATACATAGAAGTAAAGAGTAATAAGATCGGGACTTTAGAATAACTTCGACGTAGAGAGAACTTGGGCGAAGGGATGTTCGAGGTAAAGGTATTCGACTGTATGGACATTACCCATCATGGTAATAGCCATGTATTTCTCTCAACCAAAATTATATGAAGGAATCTGACAAACAGTCATCCAGTTATCATTCTCTTGAAATTTGGTTGAAATTCATCAACAGGTTTCTGAAAAGTTTACAAAGTTTTCAGTATATACCATATATGGAAATTAGCCCTGCCCATTAAAGCCATATTTTTCATCAAATCAAATTTTTTTCATAATCTGATAAAAGGTCTCCAAAGGATCAATCTGATCACATTTGGTTGAAATCCATCCACTGGTTTCTGAGCAGAAGAATTTCAAAGATTTTACCATACATTGTATATGGAAATTAGCCCTGCACATTAAAGCCACACTTTTCATCTGATCAAAATAATTTGAAGCAATTTGATAAATGTTCACCCAACTATATTTCTGTCAAATTTGGTTGAAATCCATCCATTGGATTCTGGGAAGAAGATTTTCAAAGCTTTTGTCATATATGGAAATAAGCTCCGCCCATTAAGGCCATGTTTTCATCCAATCAAAATTCTTTGAAGATATCTGATAAAGGTTCATCCAAGGATCATTACTGCGAAATTTGGTTGAAATACATCCACCGGCTTCTGAGAAGATGATTTCAAAGCTATCACAGTATATGGAGATAAGTTCTGCCCATTAAAGCCATGTTTTTCATCCAATCAAAATTCTTTGAAGGAATCTAATAAAGGTTCACCCAAGGATCATTTCTGTGAAATTTGGTTGAAATCCATCCACTGGTTTCTGAGAAGATTTTCAAAGCTTTCACAGTATATGGAAATAAGTTCTGCCCATTTAAGCCATGTATTTCATCTGATCAAAATTCTTTGATGGAATCTGATAGAGAGTCACCCAAGGATTATTTCTGTGAAATTTGGTTGAAATCTGTTCAGTACCTTCTGAGAAAAAGATTTTCAAAGTAAAAGTTTATGGACAGACGAACAGACGGATGGACGACCGGATGGACGCATACATGACAGACAAAACACCATGAAAATAGCTAAAAACTGGAAGTCATTTGAAAAAACTGGTAGTCATTTTAAATAAAGAAAAGTGTCATGCATGACAAAGGTGATACAGAAAATACTGAACAAGTGTGAAGTCTCATCAAATTTGGTCAAATAGTTTTTGAGCATTAGTAAGAAAATGTTGATATACAGAGTAAAATAGGAGCCTCTTTGAACTTGAGGCCAATTTGAAAAAGAAAAGTGTAATCCACAACAAGAGGTGATACTGAAAAATTATGTGATATTTCATCAAAAATCAGTCCAACTGTTACCAAGCATTTGTCCGATCAAGAAAAGGTGAATGGTCAGACAGACAGGTAGAGGGCACAGGAAAACAATGTGTCCCCAACAGAGTGTGGTACATAATGAAGAAATTGCTTGTAACAAGCAGTTTCTTAATTTACCACTAGTTTTCCACCAAGAACGACTAGTAATTTGTTAACCATTCTTTTGCAATATCTAAGTTATACAGCAATTACTCAGTGGTGAATTTAGCTTTAGTTTCAAATAATTTTACAGAACATTTCACATTTTGGACCATTCAAAGAATTTTTGTCTTGTATTGGATTACTCTTAAATAAACTAAAACATCCCCCATACTTTTCAAACACATACCTTATGAAAGGTTATAAAAGGTTCTGGGTGGATCCTGATCAAATTCAGACAAGACCTGTAACCTGTTAACAGCTCTGCTATCAATCGAACCATCACAGATCGGATTTCTTTATCCTGAAAAAATATCATTAAAATTTAACAGTCCATTCAATTCCCCCCTTTTTGTACCTTCAACAAAAGAGCTTGGACAACATTGTGAGCAAATGAAGGAAATGCTTATATGAATCTATTTCTAAAAGCTCATTGACCCATTACCATACAATCCCACATTTAGATGCTCTATGGTAAAACAGCAGTGGAAACTATTGTGAGAACAAGACAAATTACTTATAACAGTCGGTTTCTCACACTGCTTTTCTACCCTATTTAACAATAATTTTACCATTTCAATGCCCATAGAAAATGTTGTCAGCAATTTCCTTTAATTTGGACAAGTCTGAATTTTTGTTGTCTTGGTTAAAAAGGAGTGCTGAAGAAAGAGAGAGACTCCTTATATTTAGACCTTGTCATGCTGTATAGAATTCTTGATAGAATTAAATCAAAGGCCTGACAGTACTGGTTGCTATTATTGTGGGTGACTAATTCTTTTGAATATTTATCTTATAAACAAATTTTGCTTAAAAAGGGACAAGCATTGGGTGTAGACTAAGATCAGACTGCACTTATGTGCAGGCTGATCTTTGTCTTTACCTTCTGCAAAAACAGGAATATTTTGGGTTCATCAGAACATAAAATGTAAAATCTTACTGTTGCATGTTGATAATGATTTATTAGGACCGAGTGCCCTAGACATTAACTTTAGAAGGTGTAGGAGCTTTAACCCATTCCCACACAGTGATGCTTTTCGACAGCCCTTAGAAAAAACAATTGTGAAAACATTGTACAAAATGAAGAAATTGCTTGCAGCAACCATGAACTTTAAAATGTCGTCTGCAACTCCTTTCAGCTTGGACCAGTCTAAAATTCAATCGCTTGGTCATTAGCTAAGCTCTTTGATTTAGTAGTTTTTCAATAGTATGAACAAGTAAGACAGTTACTTCCTCTGACCTACCTTTTGTTCTAGTGAAACTGTTTTCTTTGAAGGTGAAGGTGGAAAAGCATAATCAGCCATCAATAAATCTTGATGTAAAATCTGAAATATCAACAGGCTATACAGTAGAACCTCGCTAATTGGAATGTCACTGATTTGTAGGTATGAGTTAGTTTGTATACTTCCCGCGGTCCTGATAGGTTTCCTTCTTTATCTTTGTTTAAAAACTCTTTCTTATTAGAATGTCAGTAGTTCGTAGCCCATTTCAAGTCCCGAAAGTATGTTTTTAGCACATACTCCCTTAGGTTTAATTCGTAGGCGTGATTAATCCTATCATGGACTAACAAAGTGGAACAAATCTCCACTCACCTATATTTTCACACCTTCTAATTCACACTTATAATTTATTATTATCTTTAATTAAAAGGGGCTGTTTGGTTTGTACTGTAGAGAATTAATCCAGTGAAGGGTCACATATTTATTGCAAAAAATTTTCTGCTAAATTGTTGCGCCCCCATAATTATCAATAGTATGTTCATCATTTAGATATTGTAGCCATCTTATTTCAATCTGTAGTTGCTTTCTTCACAGTCGTTAGTCCTTAATTTTTGTAATTTTAATAAGTGATTTGATCCAAGTGAAATCACTCTGATGGAGGTAGAAACAAATGATACAGAGGTTTTACTGTATTCTATAATTCATGTCAAATATAGGGAGTATTCAGAAGATTATGAAAACACTTGCTATTTGATGATTATCGTTTAGCCAATTACCTAACAACACAATTTGAGACTGGTCCAAACACAAATAAGTAGCAGACAACATTTTTGGTAAATGAACTTTAAAAATTCTTGTCTTTTGGGATAAAAATGAAATTACTAGCAACAAGCAATTTTTTCCTTTTCCAAAAAGTTTTCTCTTCGAAGGGCAAGGAGATTTTGTGGAAATGGCTTGACACATTTTTAACTTGAGTATAAGATGGCAGACATTTTCCATGACAAGAATTTAACTTAAAGTTTGAAAATATCAAGGTCAATTGAACTTCAGCTGTGACCTTGACCTTTGCCATATCAAAACAAACTTTTTGCATGGCATTACTACACACCTAGGACAAAGACTGTGTCAATTCATTTTGAAACCAATCTATCAACGTTAAACCTCTAGAAGATATGATCTAGACAAGGTCAATTTTGCAATTTAACAGTCAGACAATGACCCTAACCTTGAGCATATCCAAACAAATGTTTGGAGTGATACGAGTAGGGGCACAACTGTGCTGTGTTATTTGGAAATTCATCCCCAAATGTAACAGTTATGCTCTAGACATCTAAACAAAAATACATTTACCAACAGACTATATTCACAATGACAGACATACGCATTTCTGTATAACTTTAAGCCTGTCCATTGTGGGGCAATAATAAAAAGAGACTTCATATGAACATTAAAGTAATTCAATAGGGAATCTTCCAAATCTCATAAGGAAGCTCTTACACAGGTACCCATTTTCAATAATTTCCAGATACAAAGTTTTCTATTATTCTAGTTAACCCATGCCATTAACGACAAAATTTTAGACTGGTCCAAAATGAAAGATGATGCAGACAACAATTTCAATTTGATGGAATTTTAATCTTTTTTGTTTTGCAATAGGTTAACCCATTCTCACTCAATTTGCCCCCCCCCCCCCAAAAAAACAATTGGGAAAACATTGCGTAAAATTATGAAATTGCTTCCTATAAGCAATTTCTTCATTATCAACAATGATTTCTACCCATGACATAAAATAAATCCAAAAATTTCATTCACTAAAATTTGTTGTCTGGAAGATCTTACAATTTGTACCAGTCTATAATTTTGTATTCTGGTAACGAAAAAGACATGCAGAGATCAAATTTAAGTGTGTAAATTGACAACAAATAACTTTATAGGATAGGAAACAATATGAGAAAAGGAGAGATTGCTAGTCAAGACAAATTTCTTCTTAAACAGCTATGTTTTCCATTATATACTGCTTTGTTAATGTCAAAAATGGAACGACCTCATTACCAGACAACAAAACTTTAGACTGGTCAAAATCAAAGATGCTGCAGACTACTAATTTTAGTAGTTGAAATTTTGAAAGTTTTCATCTTCTGGGGTAAAAAAAACTTTGTGGAAGATGAAGGAATTTTTGTAACAAGCAATTATTTTGTTTTCTTCAATGTTTTCCAAAGCTTTTTATCTCAAAGGCATCAAAAAGTGTGATTGTGTGGAAATGGGTTAATCTATGTATTAGCTTGATTGAGGTCACAGTTTATATTACATCTGTTGAAAGCTATTGATTGGAATAGTAATTCTATGACCTTATACCACTAGGAGCAGATATAAATTGCGATAAAATTACCATATGTAAAGCTTTCATCGTTCTATTGAGTATGGTTTCTGGAATTGTAGGTGGAGTGATGCATTCTGGGATATGTAAACCACCGCCATCTAAGTCTATAATTACTACATCAAGCTGAAAAGAGGAGAACAAAAATAGACAAAATTATAGACCTACAGCCTTGCCATTCAATATTTCCCTTTTCTCACAGGGCAAGAAATGATACATGTAGAACTTAACCTTCTCCTGTATGAATCAGGAATTTTACGTCAGTGTGAATTTACACTTGATTAAACATTGTGGAAAAAGAAGAAATTACTTGAAACATTGTCGTCTACGACCTCTTTTATTTTGGACCAACCTAAAATTTAAAAAAACAGGTAACAGTAAGTAAATATTTATATAAGAACTGTGATTGATAGATCTCCTCTGACAATAAAACAAGAGCACCACACGCGAATGCCAACACTTGGCTGTTCAGGTGCTGAAAAATTTCTTAGTTAAAAAGGGGGCATAATTTGTTCAAAAATTCATTTAGAGTTATCCCCCTAGTTAGTACAGACTGCTCTTTGATAGTGATAAAAGTTTCAAGTGAATGTGTAATATCAGGGGTATTACAAAAGGTCAAAGTTTTTGACAACTAAGATACTGAAGTAGTTGACCACCTATGGTGTACCGTTTGGGTCAAAAGTCCCCTTTAAATCGTCTTAACATAAAAAACGTGTGCATGCGTAAATAATATAGGTAACCCGTTTTATTAAAGCGTGCGCGCTTATATTTTGAAAGTGCACGCGTTATTTAACGCGTGTACCTTCAAAAAAGAGCTTGCACGTGTACAGAGTAAAGTACTTAAAATTGTACGTGTACTTGTAAAATAAGCGTACGTGCACATTTCAAACCCTTGAACGCTCAGTAATTATGCGTGAACGCCTAAAGTATGTGAGTGTACCTGTATAATTTACGCGTGCATGCGTTTATTTTAGCGTGTACTATCTAAAGTGGACTTTTGACCCATTTAGTGCGCCATAACCATCTGGCCATAGCAACACCTACAGTTTTCTCCAAAAACAGCTGAGCTAGAAATAAACTCAGTCATCTATACTGGCAGTGAATTTGAACACCATTTATGTGAAGCATTTCTGTTGGTTTGCAACCTGAACATTTTAACTGCAGCTGTGGGGACATTGCGGTTGTCAACCAACCATCTATTTTTATAGTATATATTTCCTTGCCAATTCAATGCACATTTGACTTCAAATCTATTGAAACATTTGATTTTAAATTCATTTCTCTTAACTCTGCTCACTATAACTCTGCAGCTCTGATATGAAACTATCAACAGACAACAAAGTTCAAGACTGGTCTAAATTGAAAGGAGTTACAGATGATAATGTGATCAATAATATGACCCTAAATCAAACAACATTAGTCATGACATGACCTCATAAACATTTTTCTCTCAGTTCATTCAGTAATAGGATTTGAACATTTATCTAGAAAGCAATGCTGAATCAGAAATATAAAACCATTATCCCAATCCCATACAGTCCTGCTTTTTTACACCCCTCAAAAAAAAAGAAAGTGAGGATAACAACATTGCTTGTTTTTGAACACTTTCCTGTTTTTAAATACTTTAGACTATTCCAAATTGAAAGAGGTTGCAGACGACATTGAAAAGTGTATGCAATTTGAAATGAAGCCATCCTATATGGTAGAAAATATTGTAGAAAAAGAAGAAATTGCTCGTAGCAAGCAATTTCTTCTTTTTCCACAATGTTTTTTCAAGTGTAAAATCACAGGAATGTAAAATCCCGGGTTTGTCCAGGAAAGGGTTAAGCAGTTTCTTCATTCCCCACAATGTTTTCTACCCAGAGAGACAAATAAATAATTATATTCTTCATCAACATTGAATTTTCGTCTGCAGCTTCTTTGTATTTGGACCAGTTTAACATTTTGTCATGTGGGAATGGGTTAATTAAGAGAATAATTATTGCTGACGGCCAAAAGTCAATATTAGAAATCAATGCACTCCCCACTGCACTCTTGTATAATTGGTAATTCTAATGAGATTTATTGACAGCTTTGCAGTTTGTTTGAGATTCAAACAATTGTAATTAATACTTACCAGTAAACCCTTGTTTTGGTTAACCCTTGTGATGCTGAATAAATCCCTTTTTGAATGGCATTAAAATCAAAGGTCTGAAAGCACTGGTGGTACTTGTTTTTCAATCATCAATATTTCTTATGTAATTGAATTTCATAAACAACTCTAGTGTGAGAAAGACAAACAGGAGGTGAAGACTAAGATCAGACTGCACTTATGTGCAGGCTGATCTTTGTCTATTACCTCCTGCTCAAACAGGAATATTCCAGGTTTATTGTGAAAAGGGTTAACACTTTACCAAACTATAAAATTTTAAGCTGGTTCAAATTCAAAGGAGTTGAAGATGACAATTTCTAGATGATGAAATCTTAGTTTCTTTTGTCTTTTGAGGTTGAAAAAACGAAGAAATTGATTGTAACAAAGTAATTTCTTTATTGTCCAGACTGTTTTTCAAAGCTTTTTTGGAAAGGGGTGTCAAAAAGGGTCATTGTGTGGGAATGGATTAACATGTTCTGCTGCCAACATTTTTATTTTTGAAAGTAGCAGAATGCTATTTTGCAGGGGAAAAAATAGCCAGTTAATTTTACATCAAATCTAACACATGTCCACATGACAACATACTAGAGTGGTCTGAATACATGGATAAAGCGGTATACAGATTCAAGTAGACAAATTCTTTGTTTTCTTATGTAGAAACCATTTACGCATAATGAAGAAATTTCTTGTAGCAATCAATAGCTTCATTTTCCACAAGGTTTTCCTACTTTAAGTGAAGAGGACGGTGGCTTAAAAAGTGGGATCATGTGAGAACAGGTTAAAAACAAGTGCTCCTAATCTAATGCCACACTCTGCAGGTACTTTATAACTTACATATAGATATAGGCAAATGTCAAAGTTTTTGGACAAGATGCCCTTGGAATATGACCTTGATCAATGACCTTAAACTTGGTACAGCTAAAGGTCTTATCACAAGTTATGGACATGTGAAATATGAGGTTCCTAAGTGCAGTTATAATAGAGATATAGGAAATGTCAAAACTTTTTGACAATGATGACAAAGACGGTGACACAGACATCATGCCTCGTATTTTCTCCCAAAACAGCTAATCTAAAATACTTACAAGTTCTTTAATGTCTTCTCTATGCATAGAATGGACTCCGGCAATAAATGGAGTTGGAGTATTGAGAACCTCCAGTAATGAGGACGGAAGAATGGGAATATATACATAACTGAAATGAGAAAGAAAAGTCATTTAGTTTATATTAATTTATTTTAGTTCGATTGCGACGCAAGCTTTAAGGTTATAGAGTCGCTTTCGAACACACAAACCAGATGTTTTCACGTCCCTGAAAGAGAGGCAGTGGCTTATCCCCACTGCTACCCACTTCTACATCTGGGTAGACTGAGGCTGGCTATTAAGTGTCTTGCCCATGAACACACCTCGGTGACGGTGGGGCTCTAACCCATGACCTTCAAAAGATCATAAGTCAAATACCTATACCACTCGACCATCGAGGCAGACAAAAGTCATTTGAAATATTGCTACTCCTACAATACTTAACCCTTTCCTATTTAGCAAAATTATAGACCTATCCAAATTCAGATCATAAGTCAAATACCTATACCACTCGACCATCGAGGCAGACAAAAGTCATTTGAAATATTGCTACTCCTACAATACTTAACCCTTTCCTATTTAGCAAAATTATAGACCTATCCAAATTCAAAGGTATTAGAAATTTAAAGTGGGTTTAATTTGAAAAATAAACATTCAGTACGGTAGAAAATATTGTGGAAAAAGAAGAAATTGCTTGTTACAAGCAATTTCTTCTTTTTCTACAATGTTTCACACAGTCTAAAGTTATTTTTTAGGAGAATTTTTTTCACTTTAAAAAATACTTTCTTAAGACTTAAATTCAGCTCTTCAATATCAGACCTTCTCTTTAGTATTGGGAACTGTCTGTATCAATTCAGATCAGACTACCAGGATTCTGTTGGCTGGCTAGGGTCAGTGCTTCTCATATTTCGTAACCCTTTCCTGTACAAACACAGGATTTTACGTTGCTATGATTTATAATAGAGTAAACATTGTGAAAAAAGGAAGAAATTGCTTGTTACAAGCAATTTCTCTCTTTCCCAAAATATTTTCTTCCACATAGGATGGTTTCATTTCAAATTGTAAACTATATTTGATGTTGTCTGCAACCTCTTTCAATTTGGACCAGTCTAAAATTTCAAAATACAGGATAGGGTTAATTGAATATTAATTTTTGCAATATCATATATGAATGTGTCAAATTGATCTTTTTTTCTAAATCTTTTTTATATATGGAGTAGATTAGAATTGGTTATAAAACCTTAATTATCTACCTGCTGCACAAATAAAAGATTGTTAGCCCTGCCCATAAAGCTCAAAATGAAAGTTTTACTTAAATATTAAAATGCATTATTTTGAAAATTTTTGGTCAATATCATGTTAAAACAAGAGCCATGTCAAACATGGCCTTTCCCCGCCGTAAAAGCTTGATAGTAAACTGAAGCCAGGTAGATTTAGGCTTCTTGTGCACTGCATTTCTTCTCATTGAGTTCTATAATAGCTATTACATTTTCAGAGATATGCTCAGGACAAAATCTAAATCTTAAAAACAACAAAGGGCAATAACTCCAAAATTATGCAAGAAAGAGTTGTGGGTCTTGCGCACTTCACTTCTCCTCAACGTGATCTATCCACCTATGAAGTTTTAAGTTAATAGCTATTATACTTTCAGAGATATGCTCTGGACAAAATCTTAAGTCTTTAAAACAACAAAGAGCAATAACTCCAAGTTTTATGCAAGCAAGAGTTGTGGTTCTTGTGCACTGCCTTTCTCTTCAGTGACATCTATCCACCTATGAAGTTTCAAATTAATAGTATTTATACTTTAGGAGATATGCTCTGGACAAGCTTAGTGACAGAATGGTGGAATGACGGACAGAGACCATTACTATATCCCCTTCGCCAAAACAGGAGGGGATAACAAGATGTGTTTTTGAAACACAATGCCCCCTCAACAGGTCTTAACATTTGACATTGGTATGTGACTTTGACCTTATTAAATGACCTTGAGATGTGTATTATGGCAATCATTAGATGTATCATTATGCCAAATATGAGCATTGTATCTTGAATAGGCTGGTGGTAATTGGCAATGTTAAGTTTTTTGGTTAAGTTTTGCAGACAGAAAGACAGACCCACAGGTGGACTGACGGACAATGGTAAAATAATGTGCACCGATTATTGCCCTTTGCACCGATCTTTCGATACTGGGGCATAAAAAGTAATGGCTGGCATCTTAAACGTCGTATCTACAGTTTGAATTAGCTGTACATAAGATGTTTAAGTGGCAAAACTGATGAAAATACTTGACATAAATATCAGAGTTTAAAGTTCACTTCCAGTGGAAATGTATGATTTGATTGGTCTATCAATTTTTTCATTGAAAACCACAATTAATTAATTGTAGCACCCCACAATCTGAAATTTGTCTCATATTTTGTCAAATTCAGGTTTCTTTTGTAAATAATATTCCAATAGCAGATATCAAGAGGTCGGGACTGACAAAGCAGTAAAGGGTTACAGCTGATAGTCAGACATCTCTCTGCAGACAATTATAGAAATATATTCCAGTGGCTTATCAGCTATGTATGATAATATCTGACCTGAAGATAATGAGAGAACTGCTGTAATATATACTGTACACAGTAGGCATTATAAGTGTGCCATTGTTCATTGAGTAACTTAACCCATTACCATACAAGAACATTTTAGACTGGGAAAGAAGTTACAGACAACAATTAAAAGGTCATGAAACTATAGGTTTTTCAACTTTCTGGGAAGAAAACATTGTGGAAAATGAAGAAATTGCTTGTTACAAACACAATGTTTTTCCAATTGTCTTCCTTAAGGGAATGTTTTCCACACAATCCTTCTTTTTTAAGTCCATCAATAAAAAGCTTTTGAAAACATTCTGGACAAAGAAGAAATTGCTTGTGACAAGCAATTTCTTCTTTGTCTACAATGTTTTTTTTAATCCTAATAGGAAAGATTTCTCAAATTCCACAAAATTTGAAATTGTCATCTGCATATATGAACAGGCTGATCATATTCTACACCCCTGCTTGTTTCTTTAAGACCAGATTTGTTCAGAAGATATATTTTTCTCAAAAAGTACTTTAGTACTCCCAGTGCTTTCAGTCCTTTGGTTTTATTACAATTCTATATACATTTTTATTCAGCATGACAAGGGCTAATAAAGAACTGTATTATCAATAAGCAAACAGATGTTTCTAGTCTAAGTCTACCATTTCTAGAAGTTCAGTAAAGTACATAATATTTACTGATATATTAATAAGCCTGTGTCTAGTCAGGAATATGGATCTTTTCTAGATGTTCATTAACCCATTTTATACTGGTCCAAATTGGAAGATGTTGAAGACTATGATTTCAAGTCTTTAAGGGGTTGAAAATATTGTGGACATTGAAGTAGCTTCCTGTTACAAGCAATCTCTGTATTGTCCACAATGTTTTTTTAACCCATTCCCACACAGCAAAAAATAGACTGGTCTAAAATGAAAAGAGCTGCAGAAGACAATTAAAGGCGCATGAAATTTTAGTTTTTTACAACTTTCTTGGTAGAAAACATTGTGGAAAATGAAGAAAATGCTTATTACAAGCAATTTCTTCATTTTCCACAATGTTTTCCGATTTTTTTGTCTTAAGGGGTGTCAAAAAGCGCCACTGTGTGGGAATGGGTTAAATCATTTTTAGAGGGGGGGGTCAAAAATTATCATTGTGTAGGAATGGATTAAAGTACATATTATTTGTTGTAAAACCAATAAGTATAAAAACATGTTTAGTCTAGAACATCAAATGGATCCTTTCGACATGTTCCCTGCAATTCAAAATGTTTGCCACAATATTAATTAGCATCTGAATGTGTCTAGTCTAGAAAATATTTTCCCACCTATGCATGCCTTTCTACATTTTTTTTTCTATTTTGGTACCCTGCCCAAGGTAATAAATTTGTGGGATTATGGGAAAATGTCAACTTCAATTCTTGTCTTATGAAATTTTATTACTTTGATCTTTTATTAAAGTTATGAAATAATAATCAAGGATATAAAGGATTAACAATCAAGCTGAAACACTAGTTTCAAACAGTAACCACTTTGAACTATCCCTGCTTTTTCATGTTCCTTTAGACAAAAGCTTTGGAAAACATTTTAGATTTTTTTTATAAATTCAAGTATACCATAGATGGACATAGGCCACAATCATAGAAGCCATGTTTTCAATGAATCAAAATTATATGATGGAATATGAAAAAAAGTCACCACAGGATCATTCCAGTGAAACTTGGTTGAAATCCATCTACTTGTTTCTGAGAAAAAGATTTTCAAAGCTTTCACCATATACGGAAATTAACCCTGCCCATTTAATCTTATTTTTAATCTGATTTAAATTCTTTGAAGGATTCTGATAAAGAATCACCTAAGGATCATTCATGTAAACTTTTGTCAACATCCATCAACTGGTTTCTGAGAAGATTTTTAAAGGTTTCACCTTATATGGAAAATAGCCCTGTCCATTAGAGCAATGTTTTTCCTCCGATCAAAATGTCTGATAAAAGAGCACCAAAGGATCATTCCTGTAAATTATTGTTGAGATTCATCAACTTGTTTCTGAGAAGATTTTCAAAGGTTTCACGTTATATAAAATTAGGCCCACCCATTAAAGCCATGCTTTTCCTCTGATCAAAATTCTTGAAAGGAATCTGATAAAGGGTCACCCAAGGATAATTTTTGTGAAATTTGGTTGAATTTTGTTCAGTACTTTATGAGGAGAAGATCTTTAAAGTAAAAGTTTACAGACACACAAAGACAGATGCACTCACGATGACACTTTGCCATGACAATACCTTGCCGGCTTTCAGCCAGTGGAGCTAAAAATGAAGAAATTGTTTGTGACAATCTTTTCTATAGGGTTGAAACAAAGTGAAACTGTCTAGGAATAGGCTAAATGTCATAACCTGGTTTATGTCCTTGTCATTAATTTTTCAAACCACCTTTTGATATTTCAGTTAAACAAAGATAAGTTGGTGGGGCCAACACAATGTCAATAAACCTTGGTCATGCTGAACCCAGAATATTCCAGTTTTGGAGGGAGGTATAGCTTAAGATCAGACTGCACATAAGTGTCTATACCTCCTGTCTATCCATTTCAAACATGAGCATGAATTAATTTTCAAAAGAGGAATAGATAATTGAACAAGATGCACTACCAGTGCTTTCAGCCCTTTGATTTCAATGCATTTCTGAAATTTATTCAGCATCACAAGGGTTAATACATTACAAAACACATGCGATCTTATGACACATTGGGAAAAAATCCCCAAGAAAAATGTGGGAAAAGGAATACTTTCTACTTCTCTAATTATAGTTTCAACCTTTCATGGCATATGATAATCATTTAATATGCTCTTTAACCCTTATCCTGCTGAATAAAATCCTCTACAAAATCCACTACAAAATTGTAATAAAATCACAGAAAGCACTCATTTTGGGGTTTTAATTATTAAGAACATGAATGGTATAAACAGTGCTGGCTTTAGAGGGACAAGCTGGAGATCTAGACAAAGATCAGACTGCACATATTTGCAGCTTAGCCCATTCCTACATGACACACTTTTAGACTGGTTCAAATTCTAAGATGTTGCAGGTGAAATATTAAGTTGCAAAATATTCTTGAGTCTTTAATCTTTTGGGGTAGAAAATAATGAAGAAATTGCTTGTGTCAAGCAAATTCTTCCTTTTCTCATAATTCTTTGCTAAGGATTTTTTTCTAGAGGCACATAAAAAGGCAGGATTGAGTTGGAATGGGTTAGCCCATTCCAACTCAATCCCTCCTTTTTACGCCCCTCAATAAAACAGCTTTGGAAAACATTGTGGAAAATGAAGAAATTGCTTGTTACAAGCAATTTCTTCATTATCCACAATGTTTTCTATCCCAAAAGATGAAAACATTTAAAATTCCATCAGTTTGAAATTGTCGTCTGCAGATTCTTTCAATTTGGACTAGTCTAAAATTTGGTTGTGTTGGAATGGGTTAACTCATTCACACATCATGACACTTTTAGACATCCCTTGACAAAAACAATTGGAAAAACATTTCTTCATTTTGCACAATTTTTTTCCCCAGAGAGTTAAAAAATTCTAAAATTCCTTAAAATTTAGTTAGTTGTCAATATCTTCTTTGAATTTGGACTAGTCTAAAAATTTTCTGTGTGATAATGTATTAATGTGAATAATCATGGCTGTTCTTCCGGAATACTTAGATAGTATGAGGAGAACATCAGTTCTTGCTGGGAATCATACGCTTCCTAAATAACACAATCTTAGCCCATTACAAGACAAATTTAAGACTAGTCAAAATTGAAAAAGGTGCCAAATTGTCACAAGATACGCCCGTCACACTGCTTAATATTAACTGGGGGTTTGAATAGAACTGATGTTATTTTGAATGAATATTTGTTGTCAAAAAAAGTATGAAAAACAACAAAGGGCAATAACTCAAAATATAGGCAAGGTAGAGTTCTGGTTCTTGTACAATGCACTCCCACTTGGTGAGCTCTATCCATCCATGAAGTTTCATGATTCTAGCTATTATACTTTTAGAGATATACTCCTGACAAGATTCCAGTATGAAAAAACAACAAAGGGCAATAACTCAAAATATACGCTAGCTAGAGTTATGGTTCTTGTGCACTGCACTCCCACTTGGTGAGCTCTATCCATCCATGAAATTTCATGATCCTAGCTATTATACTTTTAGAGATATACTCTGGACAAGATTCAAGTATGAAAAACAACAAAGGACAATAACTAAAAAAATAGGCCAGGTAGAGTTATGGTTCTTGTGCACTGCACTCCCCCTTGGTGAGATCTATACACCCATGAAGTTTCATGATCCTAGCTATAATACTTTTAGAGATATATTCCGGACAGGATTCAAGTATGAAAAACAACAAAGGGCAATAACTCAAAAAAGGCTAGGTAGAGTTCTGGTTCTTGTACACTGCACTCCCACTTGGTGAGCTCTATCCATCCATGAAATTTCATGATTCTAGCTATTATACTTTTAGAGATATACTCCGGACAAGATTCAAGTATGAAAAACAACAAAGGGCAATAAATAAAAAAATACACTAGGAAAAGTTATGGCTCTTGTACACTGCACTCCTACTTGGTGAGCTCTATCCATCCATGAATTTCATGATTCTAGCTATTATACTTTTAGAGATATACTCCGGACAAGATTTAAGTATGAAAAACAACAAAGGGCAATAACTCAAAATATAGGCAAGGTAGAGTTCTGGTTCTTGTACACTGCACTCCCACTTGGTGAGCTCTATCCATCCATGAAGTTTCATGATTCTAGCTATTATACTTTTAGAGATATACTCCTGACAAGATTCCAGTATGAAAAAACAACAAAGGGCAATAACCCAAAATATATGTTAGCTAGAGTTATGGTTCTTGTACAATGCACTCCCACTTGGTGAGCTCTATCCATCCATGAAATTTCATGATCCTAGCTATTATACTTTTAGAGATATACTCTGGACAAGATTCAAGTATGAAAAACAACAAAGGACAATAACTAAAAAAATAGTCCAGGTAGAGTTATGGTTCTTGTGCACTGCACTCCCCCTTGGTGAGATCTATACACCCATGAAGTTTCATGATCCTAGCTATAATACTTTTAGAGATATACTCCGGACAAGATTCAAGTATGAAAAACAACAAAGGGCAATAACTCAAAAAATAGGCCAGGTAGAGTTATTGTTCTTGTGCACTGCACTCCCACTTGGTGAGATCTATACACCCATGAAGTTTGATAATCCTAGCTATTATACTTTTAGAGATATACTCCGGACAAGATTAAAGTATGAAAAACAACAAAGGGCATTAACTCAAAATATACGCTAGGTAGAGTTATGGTTCTTGTACACTGCACTCCTACTAGGTGAGCTCTATCCATCCATGAAATTTCATGATTCTAGCTATTATACTTTTAGAGATATACTCCGGACAAGATTCAAGTATGAAAAACAAACAAAGGGCAATAACTAAAAAAATAGGCTAGGTAGAGTTATGGTTCTTGTACACTGCACTCCTACTTGGTGAGCTCTATCCATCCATGAAATTTCATGATTCTAGCTATTATACTTTTAGAGATATACTCCTGACAAGATTTAAGTATGAAAAACAAACAAAGGGCAATAACTCAAAAAATAGGCCAGGTAGAGTTATGGTTCTTGTGCACTGCACTCCCCCTTGGTAAGATCTATACACCTATGAAGTTTCATGATCCTAGCTATAATACTTTAAGAGATATACTCCGGACAAGATTCAAGTATGAAAAACAACAAAGGGCAATAACTCAAAAAATAGGCCAGGTAGAATGATGGTTCTTGTGCACTGCACTCCCCCTTGGTGAGATCTATACACCCATGAAGTTTCATGATCCTAGCTATATTACTTTAAGAGATATGCTCCGGCCAAGATTCAAGTATGAAAAAAACAACAAAGGGCAATAACTAAAAAAAAAGGCCAGATAGAGTTATTGTTCTTGTGCACTGCAATCCCCCTTGGTGAGATCTATACACCCATGAAGTTTCATAATCCTAGCTATTATACTTTTAGAGATATACTCCGGACAAGATTAAAGTTTGAAAAACAACAAAGGGCAATAACTCAGAATATACGCTAGGTAGAGTTATGGTTCTTGTACACTGCACTCCTACTTGGTGAGCTCTATCCATCCATGAAATTTCATGATTCTAGCTATTATACTTTTAGAGATATACTCCTGACAAGATTTAAGTATGAAAAACAACAAAGGGCAATAACTCAAAAAATAGGCCAGGTAGAGTTATGGCTCTTGTGCACTGCACTCCCCCTTGGTAAGATCTATACACCTATGAAGTTTCATGATCCTAGCTATAATACTTTTAGAGATATACTCCGGACAAGATTCAAGTATGAAAAACAACAAAGGGCAATAACTCAAAAAATAGGCCAGATAGAGTTATGGTTCTTGTGCACTGCACTCCCCCTTGGTGAGATCTATACACCCATGAAGTTTCATGATCCTAGCTATAATACTTTAAGAGATATGCTCCGGACAAGATTCAAGTATGAAAAACAACAAAGGGCAATAACTCAAAAAATAGGCCAGATAGAGTTATGGGTCTTGTACACTGCACTCCGTATTGATCAGAAGAATATAACTGCCAAGTTTAGAGTCAATCGGACTTACGGTGACAGAGTTATGCTCTGGACAAAGAAGTGGACACCGCCCGGACGCTCGGACGCCCGGACACCACGGGTGATCCCATGATACGTCCCGTCTTCAACAGGCGTATAAAGAGTTGTAAACAACAATTCCAAGTAAAAACTCAGTTCAAACTGAAGTACATGAATCTTTGTTAGCACAAGACATTATAGGGCAATTTCTTCTTTGCTCAATGTTTCTAGCACTTTTTATCAAGTGGCATTAAAAAGTAGGATTGTGTGGGAATAGTTTAGAAGAAAGGTAAGACAAAACAAAGAGGCTGTAATTTTCTTGAGAGTTTCATCTAAAATCCATTTACAACAAACATAAGCTAATTCCAGGTAAGATATTTCAACCCTTTTGCAAAGTCAGAGCTTCACACTCACAGTGTAACTTATTAACCATTTTCAATGCGGAACTCGAAATATAGACAAAAATCAGCATGCACATATCTTAGTTGTAGTTCGAAAATGTCGTAACTACAGCTTGATTCAAGCTGTAGTTACGATGTTTTGGAAAGACAACAACAATATGTGTATGTTGATCTTAGTCTACCTCAACAACTTGTTTCTTTCCAGCCATAATTTTCTATCAACCCATTCCCACTCAGTGAAGCTTTTAGACGCCCCCAAGAAAAAAGGCTTTGGAAAACATAGTGGAAGATGAAAAATTGCTTGCTACAAGCAATTTTTCATTTTTCAATGTTTTCTTCTCAGAAAGGTGAAAAAATCCCAATTTGATACACGTTAAATTGTCATCTGCAACTTCTTTCAATTTGGGCCAGTCAAAAATTTTGCCATCCAGTAAAGGGGTAAATTGTTTTTTTAATGAAATATTGACCGCAGCTTGTTCTTTCAGTGATTTCAGTACTTGGATTTTATTCAGCATTACATGGGTTAAAATGGACAACTAAAGGGAACTTCCAATAATGAAATAGCAGCTTAACCCACTCTAACATAACCAAATTTTAGACTTGTCCAAATTGAAAGAATCTGCAGACGTCAATTTAAAGGTGATGGAAATTTGAATGTTTTCATCTTTTGGGTTAGAAAACATTGTGGATAATGAAGTAATTGCTTGTAACAAGCAATTTCTTCATTTTCCACAATGTTTTCTAAATCTGTTTTATTGAGGGGCGTAAAAAAGAGGGATTGAGTTGGAATGGGTTACTATATATATATATATATAATTTTTTTTTCAGGGGGGGGGGGGGGCTGTTAAGAAATGGGAATATGGTAGGGAATATAAAAACATTTGAGATATGAACAAAGGATTCATTGGGCAAAATTATCACTAAGAAAATAAAGTACGAAATAAAAGCTCCCTGTCTGAGTATTCATTGGTCCTGGGAGTATAAATTATGTGTATAATCTGAAGCTTGTCATTTAACACCAAGGACTAGGCTCATAGGAGAGAAGGGGGTTGGGGATTGGACAAGGGCTTACGGCCCCTTCCCGACTTATTATTTAGACAAGAAGGAAAGCAACACACTTGTTTATACTGATTTGCACACGCACAAAAATTCAAATTCCTAAGTTAGCATTACAATCTTGAAATGCAACCAAGTTAGCTGCCTGTATCTTGAAATTCTTCCTGCAATCTTTGAGACCTGCAGTTAAAATCTCTCTTCAGTCAGTCTGCATGCCACATTGACCCTTTCCTGTTTTTCAAAATTATAGTTTCGTCCAATTAAAATTAAGTGTGATTTGAAAGGTAACCAGCCTATGGGATAGAAAATATTGTGGTTGTGGTTGTAACAATGTTTTTTGAGGTAGAAAATCATGGAGACGTAAAGACCGAGGATTGTACAGAAAAGGGTTAATAAAAAGCGGTTAGGTTTTGGGATCTTACACATTATGGTTAATAAAGCATACATTTCCGAGAACAAGAATATTGCATTAAGATTGTTTTCTTCAATATGCCCTGTCATGAATAAATTTGTATGTGTTAAGCCCGTTCCCACATATGCTTTTTGGCGTCCCTCAAGAAAAGGGAAATAGGAAAACATCTTAGAAAAAGAAAAACTTTATAGACATTCAAGACATTCAAAAATTTAGTTCAATCAGCCTGAATATTATTGGTCAGAATGTTTGACCTAATAAATCCTTAGACATGTTGAAATTGGGTCACCTAGGGTTTAGAAAAAAAACTAGGTCATGACAGGGGCAGGGAAATGTTACATAATATAATCAAACAAGGGCATTAATCCTAAAAAAAATCCCAATCCAAAAGGGTTGACAAGCTGTCTTCTATCTGCCACCATGATGTTATTTGAAGCATGTTACGTTTCATAACATGCACTAACCATTTCAGTGATCAAGTAAATTACATCTAATAACAGCTATAACGCAAAACGTGAAATCAATTCCGCGATAATGAAGCTTTTAAAGATTTTGCAGTATGCTACCAATTTAATCAAGATTTGTTTGCTGTTTTGTATAAACCCTTATTATGCTGAACAAAATCCTTTCAGAATTGCTAATTAAAATCAAAGGACTGATATCACTGGAGGCACTATAGTTGTTGGCCAGTAACTTTATTTTGAAAATACATCTCATCAACTTATGATTGAAAGGGACAAGTTAGAGGTTTAGACTCAGATCAAACTTCACAATTATATGCAGACTGGTTTTTGTCTGTAACTCCTGCAAAAACAGGAACATTTGGGATTCAGCATGAAAAGGGTTAAATTATGGAAAGACCTTAGTGAAATTAGTAAATGATGCAGAAAATTAGATTTCATGAGAGCAGTAGGAATAGATGTATAATTCTACCTTGTTGATAGATCTATTGATGAGATGTAGAGGATGATCATTGTTTTCATCAAGGTAAAAAGCTAAAAATCTTTTCTCTTTGCATATTCATAATGAAGTGTGATGAGTTTTTAATTTCATACCACTATGTAAACAAAACTGCTTGTTACAAGCTATTTCTTCACTTTCCACAAAGTTTTCCAAAATTTATTTGTCTAGAGGCATAAGAAAGCAGGATTGTATAGGAATGGTTTAACCTTTTTCTGTTTTTTGAAATCTTAGACTGGTCAAAACTGAAAGAGGTTGCAGACGACAACGAAAATTGGATGCAATTGGAAATTAAACCATCCTATGTGGTAGAAAATATTGTGGGAAAAGGAGAAATTGCTTGTTACAAGCATTTCTCCTTTTTCCACAATTTTTTCTCAAGTATAAAATCATAGAGACGTAAAATCCCAGGTTTGTTCAAGAAAGGGTTAATACAGAATCTGCATAAGTCTTCTGACCCCTAGACTGGAACCGCTGCATAAATATTCAGTTAGTTTAAAACAGTTATGAGCAACTTTTGAATAATTGAAACTGGTTGATTTATAAAAAAAAAGACCTTCCCAAAAGCATGTACATGTATTCACTAGTAAACCCATTACTATACAGCAAAATTTTAGAGCAGTACAAATTGAAAGGCGTTGCAGATAAAAATTTAGAGTTTACAATTTTTCCAACTGTCTGGGTAAAAAACATTGTGTAAAATGAAGAAATTACTTATTACAAGCAATTCAATTATTTTAAACAATGTTTTCACAAATGTTTATCTTGATGGGTGTCAAAAAGGGTCATTGTGTTGGACTGGGTTAAAACTTGTTTCAGTCAATATTGTCATTAGAACAGGGAGTTCAAGTTTCAAGTAGTCTTTCTTCTTCTTAAATTCAAACAACTTATGGAGTGTGAATGTGCAAAACATGTTTCAGTAAGGTCTTGTTAAAGTCAGAAGTACATTTACATTCCAATATAAGATAACACATTCCCACATAATGATACTTTATGACGCCCCTCAAGAAAAATATTAGGGAAAACATCATGTAAAATGAAGAGATTGCTGACAAACAATTTCTTCATTTTTCAAAATGTTATCTTCTGATAAAGTTGAAAAATCTAAAATTTCATGAACTATAAATTTTCTGCAACTCCTTTCATTTAGGAAAAATCTAGAACTTTGCCATTTGTTATTGGTTTTAAACTTCAGTCAGTCAATATGATTTCATTAGAACAGTGCTTCAAATAGTCATAGTCTTCTTCTAAATTTCAAACATCTTGTGAGATCTCAACTCTTGTCATGCTGAACAGTAATATTCCAGTTTTAGCAGGAGGTATAGACAAAGATCAGACTTCACATAAGTGCAGTCTGATCTTAGTCTACACCTCCTGTCTGTCCTTTTGAAACCAGAGTTGTTTATGAAATTAATATTCAAAAGAAGTATTGACAACTGAACAACAAGTACTACCAGTGCTTTTAGCCCTTTTATTTTATACAATTCTGAATCAGAATGATAAGGGTTAATGTCCAAACATGTTTCAATAAGGTCTTGATAATTTTGTTAATCAGTTGAATTAACACATTCCAACACAATAATGTTTTTGAAATAAAACCAACAGGGCAACCATCGTGTAAAATGAAGAAATTGCTTGCAACAAGCAAATTCTTCTTTTTCATGTTTTCTTTTGAGAAAGCTGAAAAATTATGAGAAAAAATATAAAATTTCATCAACTGCAAATTGTTATCTATGACTCCTTTCAATTCTGACCAGTCTAAAATTTTGCCATTTGATAATGGGTTAACACCTGGGTTAATCAATGATATCATTAGAACCAGGAGTTCAGGTTTCAAGTAGTCATACTTCTTTTAAATATCAAACTTCTTAAGGATGTTTATGTGCAAACAAGTCTTGATTATGTGAGAGATACATTTAGCAAAAAGTGTTGCACTTAAGGCTTTTCAGAAATCAAAGGAAACATGAATAACCCTATTTACAGTCAAACAAAATTTTGAATTTGTCCAATTTGAAAGATGTTGCAGAACTACAATTCTAAGAGTGTTTAAACTTAACAATAGGTGCCAAAAAGGGTAGAATAAATTGTAAGATAAGTCGAATCCCCCTTGTGAAATAGGCTGTGTCCTGTAACCTTGATCTATACCTTTAACCCGTTACAAAACAACAACATTTTACACAAGTCCAACTTGGGGGATTGCAGACCACAAAATGAAGTTTGTTTAAATTGAAAAATAATGACCATAATGGGTAGAAAACATTATGAGAAAAGAAGAAATTGCTTGTTTTCTCACAGTTTTTTACAAAACAAAATTCTTTTGGTAGTATTGTGTGGTAATGAATCATTGAAGAACAGCAGTTTCTGTGTCATAATATTTTGAAATTAATCCATAAATGAAAGTGTTATGCTTAAGACAATCTCAATTTCAACATCAGTCCTTAACATATGACATTAATGCTATCTAGAAAAAATGTCGCGAATTACACATCTACTCAAGTTCGAAAACAACTCTACAAAATTAATTTAAGCATCCATCCAAAAATATATGAGAATGCTTGCATTAAGCCAAATTAATCATCTGACCTTGACACATGGACATCCTATAATTTATCTAAAATTTGCCAGTTTACTCATAATGAAAACAAAGTCTGCTAGGTTTTATATATCTTATAACAAGGGTAATAGGCTGACAAGCCCTTTTGACATTTGACCTATGACCTTGAAGCTATCCCAAAAATTTTATTATATAGCACATCTACCAATGTTGGGAAACAACTTTGCAAAGCATTTTGAAATCCAGGATAATGTAGGATAACGTAGGAGTTATGATCTGTATAAGCTTGCTTGGCTGAACACCTGCTGGATTGGATAGACTTACAAACAACACTAAAATAAAATCCTTAAATTCTGATGATAGCAGTCAAAATTATGACAAGAAGCTGAGGTGACAATTTCAAGGTGATGAAATTTTGAAAATCACTGTGTTTTTGGATAGAAAACACTTTGGATAATAAAGAAATTGCTTGTAAAAACCACAGCCTTTCTTCAAAGCCTTTCTTCTTGGGGGCATCAAAAAGTGTCATTGTGTTGGAATGGGTCAACATGTATGAAGTTTGAAGTGTGAACAAAAAAATCTGGTTTTTGTAGCTACCTAACATTTAATTCACTACAGAATCATAAAAGCAGGATGTTTGACCAATCCAATAACCCTGACTAAAAACATCTACTGATGAATGAAGTCTTTGACTATATGGATCAAAAATAATATTTTTTCTCTGGAATAATGACCAAAATTCTTAGACGGTATCTGAATAAATATTAGAATGAATCTGGCAAGACAATACTCTAATGATTGTCTTGGCTTGTTACACCGTTCCTGGATAAACCCGGGATTTTACGTCTCTGTGATTTTATACTTGAGAAAACATTGTGGAAAAAGGAGAAATTGCTTATAAAAAGCAATTTCTCCTTTTCCCACAATGTTTTCTACCTCATAGGATGGTTTTATTTGGAATTGCATCCAATTTTCATTGTCATCTGCATCCTCTTTCAATTTGGAGTAGTCTAAAATTTCAAAAACCAGGAAAGGGTTAATCAACCCTTATGATGCCGAACCAAGACTATTCCTGTTGTGGTAGCAGGTATAGAAAATTGATTGAATGGTGTTTAACAGCAATATTTTTAAAGCAATAATGAAAAGGATCTTATTCAGCATGAAAAGGGCTAAGTTTATTTCATAGTCTGTTCTCAAACAGAAGTTCCCAGAAGGCTGTTAACAGATGGCGCAAGTCTAGTCATTGGCTTCTATCTCTCATGTGTACCCATTTATACACCTGGGTGGAGTCAGGAGCAACATGGGGTTAATTTCCCACAATGTTTTCTACCTCATAGGATGGTTTTATTTGGAATTGCATCCAATTTTCATTGTCATCTGCATCCTCTTTCAATTTGGAGTAGTCTAAAATTTCAAAAACCAGGAAAGGGTTAATCAACCCTTATGATGCCGAACCAAGACTATTCCTGTTGTGGTAGCAGGTATAGAAAATTGATTGAATGGTGTTTAACACAACTTTTAACATTATTTCAGTCATGGCTGGAGCATCTAATCATGGAATCCTGGTATTTCTCTTACCAGTACTACCACAAATTCCTTCCAGAGCATTTAGTTACGTAAGAGATGAGAGAAATGTTTTTTTTTTCATGGAGGTATGGACCGAAAAAAACTAAATACACTGTATGAATCTGAAAGGCGGATTCATTCATAACTGTGATTAGGTTTTTTGGTTCACAACTCTATGAAAACAAAAAGCGTTCTCTTCATTTCTTATTCTGTAACAGCACGAGCAAAAAAGGAAAAAAAAATTATAAATTTTGATATGTTTTTGTATGGAACTATTTGTGTGGAAGCATACAAAACGGCTGCATGCTCAAAATTTGTTCATGAAGGTATGAATATTTTTTTCAACCCATCAGAACACCCGTTTTTGACAGACGAAACTTAAAATTCAATTATTACTAGGTATAGACAAAGATCAGCTTGCACATATGTGCAGTCTGATCTTAGCTAACACCACATGCTTGTTCCTTTATAGCTAGATTTGATGCCACCTTAGGCATTTCAGGGCTTCCAGCCCTGTTTCTGCACAGGAAATCATTTTGCCAATATAAGCATTTTAACCCTGGTCATGCTGAATAAAAAATCTGTGTAAAACTGAATGAAAAAAAAAGGGATGAAAGCACCAAAAGTACTTAAATTGTGGGTAAATATCTCTTTTAAAATCTAAATTTCTTAAAAAAAATCTGGTTTGAAAGGGAGAAACAGGTGGTCTAGACAAAGATCAGACTGCACATATGTGCAGTCTGATCTTTGTCTATACCTCCTGCAAAAACAGGAATATTCCAGGTTCAGCATGACAAGGGTTACCCACTAGACCCATAAATCCAGTTTTCAATTTGACTGACATACAGCACCTATAACCTAGTCTGATAAAAAGCTGGAATTTAATATGTTGAAAGCTTTGCTTATCAGCTTCTTAATTCTTAAACTTTAACCCATTATCACATTGGTAAAATCTTAGACTGGTCCCTATTAAAAGCTATTGCAGACAGAAAGTTCATTAAATTCTGAGGAAACTTGGTGGTAAGCAACACTTAATAATACCATATCTTCAAGAACATAAAAGCTCTAAAACACTTTTTATGCTCTTGAACAATATTACATTACAGAAAACATAGTGAGAAAAGGAGAAATTGCTTGAAATATTACTTGCTCCATTTATAAGACTGTTTCTATCATATTTGGCACTCAGTTTTCAATTCATACCAAATTGTTATGTGAAACTTTTTTCTAATTGTATTGTTCTAAATATTGTTGTCTGGTAATCAGTTTAACATCATAATGTTATTTTGTGTCTTGCCTAGAACTGCTTTCTGTTATTTGTATTGTGGAACTACATTTTATTCTTCTGTCATGAAAGTAGGTAATAGCCATGTAATTATCAATCTCATTTATAAGTCCTATCCTTTTAGTTTCAAAGGAAATAAACTTCATAAACATTTCTACCTTAATCAGTAACACCAAAGTCACTGTAACATTGACTTTGCACTAGTCAAAACAACATTTTTCTACTTTCAATATACAGTTAAACTATTCCCACAAAATCCTGCCTCTACAATTTTCAAGAGAAGAGTTGGAAAAGATTACTGGAATTCAAAATGAAGAAATTACAAACCATAAAATCATAATAAGCAATTTCTTGATTACTATTTGTTGTCTGCAACTTCTTTCAAATCGTTTTTTTTTTTTTTTTTTTTTGGTAATGCGTAGAACATATCTAAATTCTGGAATGTTAATCTTCAAGGCCATGATAAGCTTAACTGAAATCAGGCTTATCAGCTTCCTAATCCAGTTATCATGATTCACAGCTCATAACCCTTTCCAATACAATATCACTTTTTAAAGCCCCTAAAAAAGCTCCAAAAAACATAGTGAAAAAGGAAGAAATTGCTTGAACTTTAACAATCAATTTCTTATATTTTCTTAAATGTTTTTCAATAAAAAGATTTGAAATGATAGGGTAGAGAAAGATCACAGCATAATCGACTGAACAATGTCAAGGAGTTGTAAGTGTATATATATTCGTATGCACTTACAATAGTCTTGTGTAAATCCCCTGACTGACCCTTACACCCCTCATACTGGTAAATGATCATTTAGTTCAGATGTAATCATCAAAGATTTATGATTTAATACATTGACAAAACTCAAGACTGGTCCAATCTAAAGAAATTGCAATGACAATTTCAAGTAGATGAAATCTAAAAAAATCTTTGTATTTTGAGGTTAAAAACATTGCAGAAAAAAATTGCTTGAACAGGCAATTTCTTCATTTTCCACAATTTTTTAATGAGCTTGAAGCAAGATTGTGCAGGGATGCCTTAAGCAGATCTAAGAAAAGGACTATCACCACATGGAGCAAAAATTATAATTGTTTTGTCTTCAAAGTTATTTATTTCAGCATGTGCATAACCTATGAGAGAAAGTTTGCCTTACATTAACCTTTATCATGATAAACCTGGAATAATCCTGTTTTATCAGGACACAAAAATTGCTCGTAATGATTTCAGGAAATGAAGAAATTGCTTGTTATGATTCTATTGTTTGCAAGTGCAGTCTGATCTTTTTACACAAACCCTGTTTGTCCTTTTCAAGGGAGAGTTGTTTATACAATAAATATTCAAAAGAAGTATCGATGATCACACAAAGTACTAGCTACCAGTGCTTTGAGCACTTTGATTTTAAAGCAATAATGAAAAGGATCTTATTCAGCATGAAAAGGGCTAAGTTTATATCATAGTCTGTTCTCAAACAGAAGTTCCCAGAAGGCTGTTAACAGATGGCGCAAGTCTAGTCATTGGCTTATATCTCTCATGTGTACCCATTTATACACCTGGGTGGAGTCAGGAGCAACATGGGGTTAATTTTTTGCATAGAAAAATTCCCATGGCGCAGGTGGGATTCAAACCTGGGACCCTCCAATCCCGAGTCCTGCATCTCACAGACTCAGTCAAATTAATAAGGAAAAAATTCATAATTAGCTAAAAATAGGAAGACAAATAGTACTGCAAAATCATTTTTGCTATTTATTGAAAATGCTACACTTACTTTTTTGTCAGCCAATGAGAAAAAAATTCTAACCTTTCTAAGTTTGGTATATGTAAGACATGCAGTCTTTTTAACCTATTCCCACTCACTGACGCTTTTGGACACCCTTCAAGAAAAACAATTGGGAAACATTGCGTAAAATAAAGAATTTGCTTGGTACAAACAATTTCTTCATTTTACACAATGTTTTTTAACCAAAAAGTTGAAGAAATTTAAAACTTCAGATACTTTAAATTATTGTCTGCAACTCCTTTCAATTTAGACAAGTCTAAAATTTTGCTAGCTGATAATGGGTTTAAGCTTTCAGAATTCATCAACTCAACTTAGTTATTCACTCTAAAAAAGTATTTAACAAGATACAATTGTACAAGAGGACCATGATGGTCCTAAATCGCTCACCTGAGGCATCTGCAAATTACAGTTCTTTTTAGTATAAAAAAGACACAACTTTAGCAAAATATAAAATTTTGGGCTTTGTACAAAACAATCCAGCAATGCTTTACAATAAGAATGAATTCCTTTGGCTTTATAGTTTGATCCATTACCAAACTATCCAAGAATTTGTCAGCCTCAGGTTTGAAAAAAAACATAGTGAGAAAGGGAGTGACAAGCAATTTATCCATTTCTCAGTGTTTTCTACCTGAACTTCTTTGTATTTAGATTTCAATCAATCTCTAATTACTGTCTGCAACTTCAATGGGTGTTATTTTAGCAACTTTGGTAGAGAACAATCTGGATGTACTTTAAATCAAAATATGAATGCATTACAACTTATACATGAGGAGTGGAAGATATTTGAACATGCTCTTATTGAGCGTATTTCATATCTTTGGATGCCTTGGGAAGGGCCATGTTTGTCCAAAGGCTATAAACATGGTAGATAACAATAATGTTATCCTATGTTTTTAATGTAAATGCTCTAGAACCCATATTTAAGAAGAAGAATCCTTTCAATGCAATTTACGCAATTTTCAACCCCAGGAGCAGAGACATTTTTTATCCTAAGAGCATATTTTCCAGTTACATAGTACAAAATCATTCAGTCATGCTACATACCAATTATGTATGCCCATCATCTTATATTTCAGAAGGAGAAGACTTTTCATGTTGCTATAATTGGGTGTTTTCCAAAATTTTTGCCCTCTGGGGCAGTGCCATGTTTTATCCCAGGGCTAAGATTTTAGCTAACATGGTAGAGAACCATCTAGATATGCTATATACAAAATATGAATGCCTTAGACTTTGTAGATCTGGAGAAAAAGACTATTGAACATGGTCTAATTGAGCATTTTACAAACTTTGGACATCCAGAGAAGGGGTGTTTATTAACCTACAGGCATAATTTAATCAAAACTGATAGATAACAGCCAGGCTATGCTACACTCAAAATATAAATGCCCTCCTCCTTAAAATGAAGATTTTTTTTTAACATACTCAAATTTTGCGTTTTTCCGAATTTTGGACCCCTAGTGCAGGGCCGTTTTTGACCCGAGGAAGACACCTTTTGGTGATATAGTACAAAACTATCTAGTTATGCTACATACCAAACAGGAATATTCTAGACCTTATAGTTAAAGAGAAGTCTTTTGAAATCGCTCTAGTTAAGCATTTTCCAAACTTCGTTCCCCAGGGGCAGGGCCATTTTTGATCCCAGAGATTAAATATTTAGAAACTTGGTAGAGAACAATGTGATTAAGTTCAATGAAAAATATAAATGCCTTTGGCCCTGTAGTCTGTGAAAAAAAAAGGCAACAAAGATTTTCTAAAATTTCCCATTTCATATGCCGCAGTAACAAGAGTTTTTCATGGAATGAAATTCTTTTAAAATCTTTTGAAGAGCTTCACCCAAGGAACATCACTGCAAAGTTTCAGCTTGATTGGCCTACTGGTTTAGGAAGAGAAGATCTTTAAAGATTTTTAAAGATTTACTAAAGATTCTCATTCTAAAATGCCGTGGCAACCAGAGTTTTTGACAGAATTAAATTCTTTTAATAACTTTTGTAGAACTTCACCCCAAGAACATCCCTGCAAAGTTTCAGCTTGATTGGCCGACTGGTTTAGGAGAAGAAGATTTTTAAAGATTTTCTTAAGATTCCCCTTTTCAAATGCTGCGGCAACCAAAGTTTTTTACGGAATTAAATTCTTTTAACAACTTTTGTAGAACTTCACCCAAGGAACATCCCTGCAAAGTTTCAGCTTGATTGGCCTACTGGTTTAGGAAGAGAAGATCTTTAAAGATTTTTAAAGATTTACCTAAGATTCCCATTTTCAAATGCCGCGGCAACCAGAGTTTTTGACGGAATTAAATTCTTTTAACAACTTTTGTAGAACTTCACCCAAGGAACATCCCTGCAAAGTTTCAGGGTGATTGGCCTGGTGGTTTAGGAGGAGAAGATTCTTAAAGAAATTGTGGACGGACGGACAGATGGACAGACAGACGGACAACGGACAACGACCGATCACAATAGCTCACCTCGCACTTTGTGCTCAGGTGAGCTAAAAAAACAAGTGCCCCAATAAAAACATTTTTTCCAAAAAGTGAATTTCATAAATTACCTTGACCTAGTCAGATGACCTTGTAATTTGCAGATTCTTTTCCATGAATGTTACCATCCTTTCAGGCAAAATACAAGCATTGTATGTGAGATAATGTTGAAGATACAGGAAAATAATAAGTTTGGTAATGTTTTCAACATAAGGATATGGGTTAAATTATGGCCTTGGCTTTTGTCATATGACAGGTATTAGATGCACATTAACCCATTCCCACTCAGTGATGCCTTTAGACGCCCCCAAGGAAAAAAGCTTTGAAAAACAATGTGGAAAATGAAGAAATTGCTTGTTACAAGCAATTTCTTCATTTTCCACAATGTTTTCTACCCAGAAAGTTGAAAAAATCCAAAATTTCATTAACTTTGCATTGTCGTCTGCAACTTTTTTCAATTTAGGTAAGTCTAAAATATTTCTGTCTGGTAATGGGTTAAGCAAAGTTACATGTACAAATGTATATTTATAATATCAAATATGAGCATTTTAACTTTGGTAAACTTCAAAATACAGAGAAAGATTCAGCTCACAAGCTAACTTTTTACAGACAGAAAATGATAGGAATAAGTGAACGTCGCTGTAATATAACTTAAAGGTTGTTTAAAGTTGCATTAAACCCCTGTCACTTAAACAAAGCCTGCCAATCTTTTGATGTAATGGAATATACAGACTTTATCCAGACAATGATGTGTGACCTGAACAAATATCTAGGCCTATTTGCACCACAAAAACAGAAGAATTTGATTGATCTATATAAAAAAGTTTTTGCTCAATCAAGGCTCAAGATAAGAGGAAGTGATAATGGTATAAATATGTTATTTCTTATCCAAACCCTATATTGGGTGTATTCATTACAATTGTCTGGACCAGACAATTCCAATGAATATCCAAAATATAGGGTTTGATACATAAGTAGTATATAATAATATTTTGAAAAAGAAATCACTCTCTCTCTCCCCAGCTCTGTTCCAATATAACAGACTAACATGAACACCCCACTGATAGCTGTTGGAATGTCAGTAGGAACATTATTCCCATTTCCCATGGGAGATCTAAAGAATGAATGGAATCAAGTCTACCCATGTGAATTGTGTAATAACTGTCATGTACTCTGCTGACATGTTTGTTTTGTAGGAAATGCATTATTCATAGATAAAAGATAAATTGCTACAGACAACTCATATTAATTAACATTTATTGCCTACAATACAGAATTACTTGATTTTTGTTGGTTTTCTAGTTCCATAGACTGATGATTATTAGTTCAAGTTAAAGAATGGTAATTTTCATTCTTTTTTATGAAATTTTTAAGAAATTGACTGAAAGCAGCTGTCAATCAAAGAATAAATTGACCAATCAAATCATTCATTAAGACTAGAAGTCAGAGCTTGAAACTCCAACATTGGTCCATATTTATGTGAATCATTAGTATTGGTTTGGTAACTTAACCCATTCCAACTCAATCCCTCCTTTTTACGCCCCTCAAGAAAAGCTTTGGAAAACATTGTGGAAAATGAAGAAATTGCTTGTATCAAGCAATTTCTTCATTATCCACAATGTTTTCTATCCAAAAAGACAAAGAAAATTTAAATTCCACCAACTTGAAAATATCGTCTGTAGCTTCTTTCAATTTGGACCAGTCTAAAATTTTGTTGAGTTGGAATGGGTTAAACACTGTAGCTACAGCTTATCCTATCTGTAGTTATGATGTTTAAGTCGCAAACCAACCATTTTATTTTTTTGTAACATGATTCTGGCTATAAATTTTGCAGAATAACGGCATTCAATATTTAACCCTTTTCTGTTTTGCAAAATATTATACCTGTCCAAATTCAAAGGTTTTGCAGACGAAAATTTAAAGTGGCTTTAATTTGAAAATTATCATTCAGTATGGTAGAAAATATTGTGGAAAAAGGAAGAAATTGCTTGTTACCAGCAATTTTTTCTTTCTCCACAATGTTTTCTCAAGAATAAAATTACAGGGACATGAAAAGCAAAGATTGTACAGGAAAGGGTTAAGTGGAATTTCCTGTTGGAACTTAGTTGGCGTGGCCAGTGGTCAGTCAGTCATAGACAAACTCCCCTATAGGTGATCACATGACTATTTAACCCATTTCAAAAGTTAACCCATTCTCACACAAAGGCACTTTTAGATGCCCTAGAAGAAAAGCAATTGAGAAAACATTGTGTTAAAGGAAGAAATTGCTTGTTGCAAGCAATCTCTTCAGACCCCCCAGAAGAAAAGCAACTGAGAAAAATATTGTGTAAAATTACTTGTTGCTAGCAATTTCTTCATTTTCCACAATGTTTTCTCCCCAGAAAATTGAATCTTAAATTCCATAAACTACAACAGACTTCAACTTCTTTCCATTTGGACCAGTCTAGAAAATTTGCGGTCTTGTAATTGGTTAAAACAAAGGGAAGAAAAAACTCAAATGTCTACTTTTCTATCACCTCTCGATCTCCAGCAAGACATACCTAGGTCCTATTTCTAGGTTTTGGGCATAAGAAAACCAAAATCAAATGCCAATCTTTATTGCCATATCATCCACTTTTAATGAGCCCTCAAGAAAACAAGAGGACCATGATAGTCCTTAATCGCTCCAATGAATTATCTGCTGTTAGAGAAAAATGCATCTTTGGCTAACTAATTATGAACAGTTTCATAAAGATTGAGACAAAATTGTGGCCTCTAAAGAGTAAACAAAGAACTTATCATTAAGGCCCCATTTCCAATAGAATCTTCCCATAATCAATAGAGCTCATCCTTATGACTGAACAATTATTCTGAGCATGTAAGTTCCATGAAGACTGAGTAAAAACTATGACCTCTTAAACTGTTGACACCCCATGACAGACAGTCAGTGGTCATAAAAGCTCACTATGAGCATGTTGTGCTCAAGTGAGCTAAAAACTTTTGAAAACATATTGTAAATTCAGCATTATCAGCAATGTTGTCTACCCAAATAGAAAAGGATTTTCGAAATTTAACTTTCTCAAACCTGTTATCTACAACTTCTTTCAGTTGAACCAGTCTAAAATTTTGAAGTCTAGTTTGGTATTAACGCTTTGCCCATCACTCAACTGCTCTCCCCCCTCTCTCTAAAACCCATTCTTCCTGTTTTCTCTATTACAAGCTTGTCTTGGTCTGCAGCAAGACCCATCTAGTTCAGACTTAATCAAATCTATAGCTTTTCATCCTCTTATTTAGACCAAGTGCCCTTAGTAGGACATAAAGAATGTCATCTTGATCTAGAAAGACAGTCAATGGCTTTATCTACCTCTTCACAGGCGACAGGAGAAAGATCTGTCTCAGTCGAAAGTACAGCAAAGTATGGATTAAAATAGAACTTGTCAGAGGAAAAGTTCAAATATAAACCTGTTACCTACAAAATCCCACTTTTTTAGAGCCCTCAGACATTTAATCAGGTAAATATTACAGGATAAGAAGAAATTGAGTGTAAAACGCTATTAATTCCACAATGTTTCCTACCCTAAATGATGGTTGTTTTTCAGTAACAGCAACCTCTTTGAATTTTGAACAGTCTAAAATTTTGTTTACTAGGTAACCAGTAAAAGGGAAAGGAAAGGAACAAAATACATGTATTTACATGTATAAACTAATGTAATGACTATCCATTGATTACATTGGGTTTTATGCCCTTTTTAACAATCTTTCAGTTATATCATGGCAGAGTTTACTCATTCATGTGCTTCCTGGTAATCACCAGTACAAGGCTGGAGATCTGAATGTCTTGTCCAAGGACATACCATTGTGACCAGCTGAGTGGCAAGGATTCAAACCTGTAACCGGCAATTTCTCTTTCAGATTACAAGTCTACCACCCAAACCAGTGAGTCAATAATGCTGGACTCTTAATGACTATTGATGTCATAGCAACCAATTAAAGGTAATGTAGCCATAACATATCATTTCTCCCTTGTGTTCCCTTGGAAGGTCTAAACAAATTTCTATAGGAGGCCATGAATATAGAACTAGATTAAAATGAATACCTATACATATGTTTGCTTCTTTTCTGGGTAGAGAGGATGCAATACTATTGAATACAAAATGTATACTTGAAGGATTAACTATTACCAGAGCTCAACATTTTGGACTGGTCCAAACTGAAAGTAGCTGCAGACAGAAAAGTAAAGACAATGAAATTTTAAAAATCTTTCACTTTCTGGGAAGAAAACATTGTGGGACATGAAGAAATTGCTTAGTACAAGCAATTTCTTGATTTTCCACGATATTTTATAAATCCCTTTTAGGCTGGCCCAAATTGAAAGACATTGCAGATGACAATTTGAAGTTTATGAAATTTTGGATTTTTTCCACTCTCCGGATAGAAAACATTGTGGAAAACGAAGAAAATGCTTGTAACAAAGCTTTTTTCCTTGGGTGCATCTAAAAGCGTCACTGAGCGGAAATTGGTTAAAACTTTTATATTGTATTCTGCACCCAAACAGCTAAATTGATCTATTACCAACTTACCTATATTTGAGTGGGTACTGCATGGACACAATAGCATGACATGCCTCTGTGAGCCTTGAGAAACTTTGTGAGTGAAATAGTATCTTGTGGTCTGTTAGAGATAGGGCAAACACTGTTAACACTGTTTGTATACCTGAAAATAGATAGAAACTTTGTGATGAGTGAAAAAGTACCATTTTGTCCATTGGGGACAGGGGCAAACACTGTTAACACTGTTTGTATGCCTAGAAATACATAGAAACTTTGTGATGAGTGAAAAAGTACCATTTTATCCATAAGGGACAGGAACAAACACTGTTAACACAGTTTGTGTACCTAGAAATAGATAAAAATTTTCTGATGAGTGAAAAAGTATTGTTTTGTCCATTGGGTACAGGGGCAAACTCTGTTAACACTGTTTGTATACCAAATTTCAAAAATGTCTGTTATAATCTAAACTATTTAACACCTGTCATGCTGAATAAAAACCTATTTCAGAATATCCCTTTAAATCAAAGGACTGAAAGTACTTATTGAGGGTCAATATTTATTTTGAAAATCAGTTATTCAAACAACTTTTGTATTAAGGGGACAAACAAGGGACAGGAATATTCTTGGCATGACAAAGGTTAAGCTTGGTAATTTAAATCTAAGGTAAGGCATTACCAAGTGTATACTTCTTTTCAAAACTTAACCAGGATTTCCAAGATATGATCAACATTTGATCTTTGATCTCATTCCCAAACCTTTTCTATTGTTCTAGTTTTCTAGATGGTGATGTTCAAATCCTCTCACCGAAGTCGAGTTACATGTGTGAAATATCTTGATTATTGAACCAAGGAATGAGTAAATGTAGCATAGACCACAATTTAACTTTTGATACTTTACTGTGTCTTTGATGTTTATTGATTATGCAACTCATAAAAATGGTCATGTAAGTGTGTGATATAATTTGAAAATCTGGTGCAAGGTTAATTGGGTAGTCATATGGAGGGATAGATAGATGGACATGCAATGGAGCCATTTAATCGTAATCATATTGATGTTAGGGCATGAAATAGACATTCAGTGCTAAATGGAATTGGCTCACAGTTCTTACCTAATTGTTCAAACAGCATAGACACTGCCTGTTTCGTGACTGGTATGGTGGCACACAGTGGAGGCTGGAGGGCTTGTCTGTCTCCAGCACCTATGGAGAATCGAACCTGTGGCCCACCTGGTGTTGGAGCCTGAACACAACCAATGATATTACCCACTAAAGTTTCTATATCTACTGGAAGTTTGTCCACATAGGCTGTGTAAATTATACCTAAACAGTTCTGAAAAAGAAGAAACACAGTATTGTTAACACATTTAAAAATTTTAACCCTAATCATGCTGAACCCGGAATATTCCTGTTTTGACAGGAGGCATAGACAAAGATCAGCCTATACATAAGTGCAGTCTGATTTAATTCTACACCTTCTGTTTGTCTCCTACAAGCCAGAGTTGTTTATAAAATAATTTTTCAAAGTGAAAGTTGATCTAAACTACTGCTTCTTTTACTTTCAAGTCTTTGATTTTAATACAAATTAAGTAAAGGATTTTATTCAGCATGACAAGGGTTAAACTGGTCCAAGTTGCAAGAGGTCGCATACGACAAAACGAAGAAAAATAATAATTGAAAAATTAGGGCCATATGAGATAGAAAACATTGTATTAAAAGAAGAAACTGCTTGTTTCAAGCAATTTCTTCTTTTCTTGCTATTTTATCTATGGTTTTATTTCTTCTTTGGTTAGAAATGAGGAGTTGTGTGATAATTGGTTAACTATTCAAAAACAGTCCTTTTCATAAACAAAAGATGAAATATGAAAGAGTGAAATGTCGGCAAAAGAACAAGCCAGTACCAAGAAATTGCTATGGAAGCCGGACACTGTAAACATGACCGTTTTTTACTGAGATGTACAATCCGGTATAAGTTTTTGAAACTCAGATAAGGTGTTTAGCAGTTTGACTTTTTATCCAAAGCCTTCAGTTAAACCGTTCCCACACAATAATGCTTTCAAGAAAAAAAAACTTGATACAATTTCTTCAATATCTACAATTTTTCCAATCTTAAATGGCAGAATTTTTCCAAATTTCAATGATTTCAAACTTTTGCCAGTAACTTCTTTCACTTTGGACCAGTCTAACATTTTCTTTTCTATGTGGTACTGATTAAAGACCTTTGATGCAGGAGCACCAAGCACAGCATCTCACAAAGATGTACAAGATAGTGAAATATTTAGACCAGAGGTTGAGGCAAATAAAAGTCAAAATTTACCTTTGGCCACATCTATTGAGGATTAGATAATAGATACATCTTGTATGATCTCTGCCTGCTAATCAACTGACTAAGATGTACAAGCATAATTATGAAATATTTTGAAAATTTGACCAAGGTTTCATTTAGGAGATACAAAATTTGAAACCAACTGGTCCTGCAGGCCTGTGACAAAATTCAGTTTAAGTGTCAAACCCTAAGAGACTGATACATGCCTAAAGCATGGGTCAACAAAATGTTAAAGTGTATTAACCCATTATCAGATGACAAATTTTTGGAAATTGAAAGGAGTTGCAAACAAAGTTTATGAAATTTTAGAATTTTTCAACTTTCAGGGCAGAAATTATTGAGGAAAATGAAGAAATTGCCTTTACAAATTTTTCTATTTGTCTTTCTTGAGGGCCGCCCAAAAGTGCCATTGTGTGGGAATGGGCTGAATAATTATTTTGAACATTGGACCATTTTGTCTTTTTGGATAGAAAAAATCTAGGATAATGAAGAAATTGCGTGTATCAAGCAATTTCTTCATTTTCCACAATGTTTTCCAAAGTTTGTTTTTTTGAGGGTCGTAAAAAGGAGGAATTGTGCGGGAATGGGTTAAAGTTTATCATGACAAAGACAACCTGAACCAAATTTAGACAGAAAAAAAGTTGGCATAATACAGTTCCACCATTTTGAAAGACAAAGACATTGTAGCTTAACCCATTGCCAGATGACGAATTTTACATAGATCCAAATTGAAAGATGTAGACAACAATTTAAGTTTGTGAAATTTTAAAGATCTTTACCTTCTAAAGTACAAAATAATTGCGCCATTGAAGTTCCTTGATGGGTGAAAAAAGTAGGATATTGTGTGGGAATGGATTCAATGGTTATAAAAAAAACTTGTTAGAAAGAAGAAATTGCAATTTCTCCCTACCTCACAATGACTTATGTCTTATTTGGTATTTATTTTCTGATTCCAGTGCATTTGGAAATGTTGTCTACATCTTCTTTGAATTATGACCATTCTAAGATTTTATTGCCTGATAATGGGTTAATATGATTAACATGAAGTTTCCTGAGAAATGAATGGAATAGAAATAACAGTGCATATTTTTAAAAAAAGTTGATGTAATATTTGATTACTCAAATCTCTTAGGATGTTGACATATCTAAAGATAAAGGTTATCTTACATCAGCATTAAGGACTTAGCATCTGGTTTTCAATCAAATTTTGTGATACACTGTGCCACTTGTTAAAGTTTTACCTATTTATCTTATTTAATTGAATTATTTGCTCTGTTTTTATTTAACCCATTCCCTAACCACAAAATTTCAGAGTGGTCTAAATTGAAAGGAACTGCAGACAACAAAAGATTTTTATCAACTTTCTGGTTGAAAAACATTGTGGAAAATTAAGAAATTGCTTGTTACAATTTCTTCATTTGCATTGTTTTCCTTATTATTTTTCTCGGAGAGCTTCAGAGAGCATCATTAGGTGGGAATCCCTTAAGCCCCAATGACCCCTTTTTGTTAGTCACTACCTCTATTCAGTGTATTTCTGATCCATCACATGAAAAAAATGTGACCATTTAGTGAGGGAGAAACATATTGACTGTGGTTGGTATGTGAAAATTGTGCAAATAACAAGAGTTGAAATTTGTTGCCATGCTGTACTCTTGAGGGACATAAAAAGGTAAGATTGTGTTAGTATAGGTTAAGTATTAAATGACCAAATTTTCCCTTTTGCAACTTAAAATGTTGCTAAGCTTACAAATAACCTCTACAAGCACTTTACCATAGAAGCAAAGTAGAGAAGGGAACTGATTCAAATACAAAAAGTATTTGTGACCTTGACTTGTGACATGTTTGTTCATAAAAACCAATGGGTAACACTTGCATCAAGTTTAAAGGTTCAATGTTAGAAAAAAAAATTATTTAGAGTACAGAAATAGCCATCAAACAGAAATCAATAATGATATTAACATTTGAATTCCGTTACCCATAATAAATAGGTCATTTCTTTGGTCACATGCAATATTTGCAAGGTCTTGTTATGTAAATGGCTCAAATTAGAGAACAGAGACAGGTTTTAAAACAGGAGCACCACAAGTGGATCCCAACTCTCAGCTGTTCAAGTGCTTGATAGTTGGTGAAATTTCTAAGTCGAAAAAGGGGTGTAATTCATTCAAAATGCATTTAGAATTATCCCCCTTGATGGTATAGATTACTCTTTAAATAGTGAAGATTTTTTCCAAATTTCAAGTAAATGCGTTCTGCAATACCAGACATATTACAAACTACCAGTGATAGTACAAAATGTCAAAGTTTTGGGATGACAATGATGCTCACGCAGACAAAAACCAGGCCATATCTCAGGTTTTGTCCTAAAAGACCATGATCTGACACCTACAAAATAATAGGGTACTTCCTTAGGTCATGGGCATCATTTTATAAGTTTAACCCATTCCCAAACGATAACATCTTAGACTGGTCCAAATTGGAAGAAGCTGCAGACAATAATTTCTTTTGATAGAATTATCGCTTTTTTAAACTTTTTGGATATCAAACATTGTGAATAATGAAGAAATTGCTTGATATAAGCAATTTCTTCATTATCCACAATGTTTCCCAAAGCTTTTTTTTGAGGGGCATAAAAGGACGAATTCCTTGGGAATGGGTTAAAGATCCAAGGTAAAATGCCTAGAGTTGAGAAAACACAAAAAAGTTTTCAATCAAAGTTCAGGTTTGACCTTGACATTAGGCCTACATTAAACCAAAACACCTTCAGTCTCAAGTAACAATTGCATTAAGTTTCGTAGTTCTAGGTAAAACAGCTTTTGAATTAGAGCACTGAACGATCAGAGGGACAGACATTTTTTATTAGAAAATCATTGTTGAATTACTGGCACTGCCCACTGACTCTGACAGGAGGTTAAATATTAAACAACGTTCTGTTACAAAACCAATAGCTAGAACCATGTGAAAAAAACGTAAAATGGTTGGTTGGACAATTAAATATCATAACTACAGCTCATTCAAGCTGTAGTTATGACATTTAAGTTGCCAACCAACAATCCTGATATGCTGTTCTATGATTCATAGCCACGAATTGACAATTGAAATGCGTACCGAAAAACTGAGGTTCTGATTCAAGAACTTCAAGGGTTAATTGTGATACAGTTCTAAGTGTCTATACACAATTTAGAAGCTTGGGACAGTACTGCAATTAACGCTTAACCCTTGTCATGCTGAATTAAAATGCTATGCTGATGAAGGACTGACAGAACTGGAAGATCTAAATGAGGGTCAATATTTCTGTTGTAAATTGATTATTCAAACAACTCTGGTTTAAAGGGGTCAAGCAGGTGTAGGCCAAGATCAGACTGCACTTATGTGCAGGCTGATCTTTGTCTATAACTCCTGCAAAACCAGGAATATTCCGGGTTCAGCATAACAAGGGTTAACTTACTCTATAAGTTTCAAAATAGTCATGGCGAGTGATAAGCACCAAACTTTTGGGTGCAAACATCTGTGAATGGTGTGGAATTATGGGCTCTTGGTCATCTAGCTCTTCGTCATCTGGGGTTGTTGTCATGGCAACTGGCTCGTAAAATGTCAGACATGCGCAGTAGTGGCGGTCTGCATCAATGTCTGTGAGGACTGACACAAAATATGTTGGCTGTTGACGCTGACTGGATAGTAGCCATCCTGTCGGTTGGCAAAACTAGAAAAAAGAAAATGTTACAATAAACCATACTTTTCCATCTTTAAAGGATAATTGTTTGTTTCAGTGTAAGACCATATTTTTCATTAGGTTAACATTAAAAGCTTTATTTTCACGCATTGCATAATATATCATTCTTACACAAAAAATCTTTTCTTAATTTCATGGATGGCATAATATATCTATCTTAAACAAAAACAAACAATTGCTCTATTTCTTAAATGTGAAAAAAGACAAAATATCTATTTGGAGAATTCTCCAATAGCGAGTCATTTCAGATGTGAAACACATGTCAACATATAACCTATAAATTCAATATGACAAAATTTTAGACTGGTCCAATTTGAAGAATTTCAGAAGACATTTCAAATTGTACTTACAGTTAAGATTAAAATAAATCTAGAGTTCCATAAACTTTAAATTGTCATCTGCAACTCCTTTCACTGTGGAGCAATTTTGCTGTGTGGTAATGGGTTAAACCCTTGGTTCTAGTAAATGATGAATACCCATTGAGATGAGATTAACCCATTACCAGACGGCAAAACTTTAGGCAAGTCCAAATGGAAAAAAAATTGCAGACAACAAAACAAAGTTGGTTCAAATTGAAAAACAAGAGGGCTGCTGGCCCTGGGGTGCTTACCTGGTATATAGGCTCTTTATCTTTCAACAGTCTAATTTCATGTTAAGGTTAGGATTACGATACAAGTTGCTGAAGTGGGCCATACTTTCATAATATAGCCTATGTATCTTGGGATCCGAAAGTCTAAATTACAAATTCCAAGGCTTTAGGGCAAAATTGAAAGAAGAACCCTTTTTCCTCCCTCTTAATCCATGGGTTATTATTTCAGAAATTAGAAAGAAGGATGTGAACTAACGCTTCATGCCTATAAACCCCGCCCCCTGGGGCTCCGCCCCCTGGGGACCAGAGGATCAGGATTTTAGCTATTTTGCAAGAAATCAATATACTGATGCAAAATATCAAGGCTCTACACCTTCTGGGTCAGGAGGAGAAGATTTTTAAAGTTATTTCAAATTTCACTTTTCTTGCCATGGCAATCAGAGTTTTGAACGGATTTCAATTCTTTTAGCTATATTCAAAGCGGAACACCTAAGGAACATTTCTGCCAAATTTGGTTCAAATTGGCCCACAGGTTTGGGAGGAGATGTCTTTTAACAATCCTTCCTTAATTCTATATAAACCCCACCCCACTGGGGCTCCTCCCCTGGGGACTCCAGAATCTTTATTTTAGCTGCTTTGTAAGAGGTCAATATACTGATGTTTCATGCAAAATATCAAGGCTCTACGCTTTCTGGGTCAGGAGGAGAAGATCTTTGAAAATTATTTTAAAATTTCACTTTTGTTGCCATGGCAACCAGAGTTTTTAACAGATTTCAATCCTTTTAACTTTTTTCAGAGGGGACCACTTAAGGAACATTTCTGCCAAATTTGGTTCAAATTGGCCTAGTATTTTGGGAGGAGATGTTGTTTAAAGAAATTTATGAAGGACAACGCATGACAGAAGACTCATGACAGACAAAAGGTGATCACAATCGCTCACTTGAGCACTTTGTGCTCTGGTGAGCTAATAACGGCCGTATAAGGGATAAAATATAGTCGGAAAGAAAAAATTGCTTATTACAAGTAATTTTTTCTTGTCTCACAATGATTTCTATATCTACATTTCATTTTTCACATAAAAATGTGGGATTATGTGGGAATAGAATGACACATTACCAGACAACAACATTTTAGACAATTCAAAGTTTTTGAAATTCTACAATTTAAACTTTCTGAGTAGAAAACATTGTCTGAAATGAAGAAATTGCTTGTTTCAAGCAATTTCTTCTTTTTACACAATGTTTCCTAATTGTTTTTTGAGGGGCATCAAAAAGCATCATTGTTTTGAACTGTGTCATTGCTGTCAGACTATAATTACATTTACACTGGACAGATTGAACCAGCCAGAAGCTATATTGGTTGTATAAATGTTATTTGTTAGAATGGGGTTTAATGCCACTTTAGCAGTATTTCAGTCATATCTTGGTGGCTGGAGCACCTAACCATGGAGTCCTGGTATTTCTCACCTCATTATTACCTCTACATCCTTTCCGAGCCTCCAGCTGCTCATCTCACTTAGGTTTGAAATAATCCAACCATTGGTGGAAGACAAATTGTCGGAAAAGAAAATTGCTATGACCACAGATCGAACCCAGGACCCTATGATCACAAGTCCTATGCACTACTAGCTGTGATTTGGCAGCAGCCAGTTGTATAAATGGCAGAAAATGGCAGATTCCTAGAGTAGTAAATGATTTAGTTTGGGGTTACAAAGACAATAAAGCCTACGTCCTGGTTGAATATCGGTTCACTTGTACATTGACAAGAAACATCACCTCTGTGTAAAACCTTGGGATTCAAACCTTGGATCCTAAAATTTACTATTTGTAGCATGTACATCAACTTAAGCTGTATTTACAATTCTTGGTGTCAGACCATTAATTTCTTATCTTTCTATAAATTGCAAGACAGTCTACAATAAGGGTTAACCCTTTCCTGCTTTTTTGAAATTTCAGACTGCTCCATATTGAAAAGGGCTGCAGACGACAATGAAAATTAGATGCAATTTGATATGACCGAATCCTATGTGGTAGAAAATATTGTGGGAAAAGAAGCAATTTCTTCCACAATATTTTAGTATAAAATTGCGGCGTAGTAAAATCCCGGGTTTGTACAGGAAAGGATTGATCTGGCAACTTGTAAATAGACCTAGAAAAGTGGCTTTTGATGAACGGTGTTAATTGCCAAAACAGATGCTCTGAATTGTTAAACAATTTTTTACCTAAATTCATAAGGTAACCTTTTTATCTTCTCGTAAAGCATGCTAATGGAATTAGACAATTTCATAAAACACCATGCGTTAGGTATGTAGCTGGATTGTCTCTTTACAAGCCATTTCTTTAATCATTATAATCATTTGTGTTTGTGTTGTAGTGATCCTGTTTTAGGTAAAAACGCAAAATATGATGTTGCTTGCAACCTGGATTAACCTAATTGACGGAACACTGGCCCACCTACTTGATTCCGCTGGCCACACCCATTGACTCTGACGGGAAGTTCCTCTTTGATATTAAAGGGCATTATTTTTCAAAATTTATAACTAGAACCATGTGACTGAAATGTTACTTGATTGTTTGAAGACCAAAATGTAGTGACTATAGCTTGAATATGTTGTAGAGATGATGTTTAGCTTGGCCAATGTCGGAGTTCAAAGTTAACTTCTGGTTTAAATAAATCATCTGATTGGTTGATTGGTTCTTTGACTCTGCAAAAGGTCAATTATACGCCTAAAATTCAATAATATTCAAATATCATCATTCCAGAGCCTTAGAATTATTGTATATTAGTAAACCTAGGTTTTATTTATGGTAATGAAAGGATTCACTTTTAGCATAGAGAAGTAGAAAGGCTATATAGTCCCAGTAGAACAGCAGCACCAATTAAGAGAGAGGATACCTAGATGATAGGATAAGCCACTTAATTATTTCAAGACCTGCTAAACCCATTACCACACACAAAAAAAGAACCGTCGGAGACCGATTATGCTCCCCAAATAAGGCTTTGTCACCAAACTGTATTCCAATATTGGACAAAAAACTTCTTATTGAATGCAACTATAGATTGAGAGTTCAGTTCAAAAGAAATTTGGAAGTTTGACTAACATTTAAGGAATCTATTTGACTTCACAGGCCTGATTCTAGTAAAATTCAATATCATTATATGGTAAAGGGTTAAACATTGTCTACATACAAACAAGAGGACCATAATGGTCCTAAATCACTCCCCTGAGTATGATGGTTCATGGCTTTATGATATAAACAAAATAGCAAAGCCCTCTGTCTAATTATTTTGGAGAAGATGTTTAAGGATTTTCTCTTTTAATCCTAAATATATTGATGATCCCACAATATAGCACTAATTTCCAGAATATGGTAATCCTTTGAAGTATAGACATCAATTCATACCAAATATCAAAGCTCTATGCCTAATGGTTTAGGAAAAGAAGGTTTTCAAAGATATCATTCATTCTTTTTTCCTATCTAAAATTAGGGATCTCACAGAAAAGGGCTAATTTTCAGTATACAGTAATTCTTTTATTCCAAGGTGAAAAGCCTCTAGTCGATAGAATAATGTAGAGGTAAATTTAGAGTTTTGTTTGAATGGGGTTTTACGACACTTTCAACAATCTTTCAGTTATATCGAGGCAGCTGAAGCACCTAACAATGAATTCCTGGTATTTCTCACACCAGTATCGCCATCACATCCCTTCCTAGCCTCCAGCTGCTATCCCACATAGGTCTACGATTATCCACCCATTGGTGGGAGACAAATAGTCGGAGAGGATGAGTGCTGCATTCGGGGATCAAACCGGGACCCCTAGATTGACAGTCCATCGCGCTACCAACTGCGCTATGACGGCAGCTGGTAAAGGTAGAGGATAAATAGCCGTTGATACATACCAAAAATAAAAGCTCTAGGCCTTATCGTTTGGGAGAAGAAGACTTTTAAAGATTTCCTTCTTTATTCTTATGTAAAATAAGGGATTGCACAGAAAAGGGCTAATTTTCAGAATACAGTTATTCTTTGAAATAATTTGGTAAGGGGTCAATAGGTGATATGTACCAAATATCAAAGCTCTTGGCCTTATGGCTTGGGAGGAGAAGATTTTTTAAGTTTTTTCACTCTGTTGCCGTGGCACCCAGAATTCTTCATGTATTTCAATTCTTTGAAGTATTTTGAAAAAACATGACCTAAAGATCATTTCTGTGAAGTTTGGTTAAAAGTCCATGGTTAGTTTAGGAGGAGAAGATTTTTGCAATTGTGAACAGATGGACGGACGATGAACAATCACAATAGCTAACCCAGAGCACTTCGTGCTCAGGTGAGCTAAAAATACATCTGCATTATATCATAGGGAAATCACATGGTAAGTTTCATGTGATTTGGTCCTAGGCTTTCGAGGGCTGGACAGACGGACAGATGGATTGACGGACAGACACATGAAGCGGTGGCTATATGCTCTCTCCCTCTGGGGAGTATAAAAATTTAAGACTGGTCTGAAATGAAAGGATTTGCAGACGACAATTTAAGGCTTATGAAATTATATATCTTTCCAACTTTCTGGTTAGAAAACAGTGTTAAATGAAGAAGTTGACCAATTGTGACTGTCAATCAAACAAACAATTGACCAATCAAATAATTCCTTTAGACTGTGAGAGAAGTTTGAACTCAGTCATTGGCCACATTTTCATTGGTTTAATGACTTTAACATCGTAACTATTCAAGCTTATTCAAGCTGAAGTTACAATGTTTAGGTCCCCAATCAACCTGCCTCGATGGTCTAGTGGTGTAGGTGCTTGACTCGTGATCTGAAGGTCACGGGTTCGAGTCCAACTGTCACCGGGGTGTGTTCATGGGCAAGACACTTAAAAGCCAGCCCCAGTCTACCCAGCTGTAGAAGTGGGTAGCAGTGGGGTTAAACCGCTGCCTCTCTTTCAGGGACGTGAAAACATCTGGTTTGTGTGTTCGAGAGCGACTCAATAAGCTAAAAGCTTTCGTCGCAATCGAACTAAAATAAATTAGTATAAACTAAACTAACCATTCTACTTTTTTTGTTTCATGCTACTGACCATAAACTTTGCAAAATAATGCTGTTTAAATCAAAGTGGAACTTCCTGTTGAAGTCAATGGGTGGGGACGCTGGAGTAAGAGGGCAGGACAAGGATTGGTCAATTGCAGACACCCATGTCAGCTCAAGATCGTTTATACATTCCATACTTACTAATTCAATGCCTTGAGTGAACGGACAATCAGGCCAATCTATTTTGGGGAATCGCTGTAAAACTTTTCCAAGACTGGCACCATTTCCTGAAAAGAAAAGGAAAATACAAAATCAGATATTTTCAACAACCTCAAATGCCATTGACCTTTGACCTACATAGCCCAAAAAGAATGGGCATCTTGTTGGGTCATAGACAACACGTGTAAAGTTTTATGGTCCTAAGTAAAAATGGCTTAAGAGTGCAATTGTGACCTTGACTTTTGATCTAAGTAACCCAAAATCAATAGAGCATCTCACTTGATTCTGGACAAATGTCTATAAAGTTTCAAGGGCCAAGGTCAAATTGCTCATGAATTAGAACACAGAAAAAGTTTTCTGAAGTTCAATTTTGAATTTGACCCTTGACCTACAAGATCAAAAATCAACAGCATTTCCTTGGGTTATGGGCAACAACTGTATGAAGTTTCAAGGTTGTAGGTCAATTGGTTCTGGAGTTAGATCATGAATATGAAAAAGTCTACAGACTGATGAATGGACAGACAGACATGGTGAAACCAATACCCCCCTCTACTAAGTAGGTGGGACTTATAATAAACTGATTTACCCCTCCCAAACAAACACCATTTATGCACCTCACAAAAAACATGGGAAAACATTGTGGAAAAAGAAGAAATTGCTAGTAAGAAACAAATAGACAAAGATTCTTAGAATTACATCAACTTTAACCTGTTGTCTTCAAATTCATTCAATTTGGACCATTTTAACATTTTGTTGTTTAGGAGCGGATTAAGGGAAACTATGAATATTCCCTATTGTATTATGGATCATAGATCATGAATTAATTGGCACTTTCTACAGCTGTGGTCAAACAGCTGACAGGGGTTTAGGCCTGGTAGAGAATCCTCTAAATTGATTATCTAAAGCTTCCATAAACTCTGTAGATCATTCAAATACCAAAGATTATCCCTTAACCCTTGTCATACTGATCCAGTAATAATCCTGCTTTGACAATGACTTTGGCGATTGTATAAGCTAAGATAAGCCTGCACAGACAGGCCTACACTACCTGCTTATTGTTGCCATCGTTAGATAAATCTTGAATACAAGATTCATCTAATAATGTCAAAGTTTTCTAATAAATTGAAAAGAGGAAAAAATATTCATCAAGACAAGGGTTAAAACAAGAATATATTTGAAAGGCATCAAAGTTAAAACAACTCCAACAAGCTATCATAGATGAATCCTCCCCTTTTCACTCTTAAGTCTTTTGTATGATAATTGGAAATGAATGTGTCCTTCAGCTGCTTTGCTTTTAGTTTAAACTACTGCAGCTAAATATCCCATTACCAGATGATAAATTAAAAGGAGTTGCAGAGGACAATTTTGAGTTGGTGGAATTTAGAAAATCATTGCCCTTTAGTCTAAATCAAAGTACTGAAAGTACTGTAAGCTAGCATAGCATGGTTTTTTTTGTTTAGTAATCCTCTTAGTCAAAGGTTTTCATTAACAAACCAGGCAGATGACAATTTCAAATTGGTGGAATTTGGAAGAAAACATTGTGGATATTGAAGAAATTGATTGTTACAATTTCTTCATTGTCCACAAATTTTTCCAAAGCTTTTTTCTTGAGATGCTTAAAAAGCGGAATTGAGTGGGAAAGGGTTATACAGCATGCTTTTGAAACAGTTCACAAAAATTTGAAAAGAGTTTGTACATACTTAAAATAAACCAGAACTACTTTATGTGGCGTAGGCATTCAATGGATATAGGGATTAAGCCTCCAGTGGAAGTTTGCACTCCTTGAACTTGGCGAAGACATTTAAATTTTGTCTGTTAACTTAAGCTATCAAAGCTGACACTTTGCTAGCTAAACACATTGTTACAAGCAATTTCTTCAGTGTACCCTATTATGGCATAATGATGCTTTCAGACGCCCAGAAGGAATACGAGCATGGAAAACTAATCAAGAATAGGAGAAATTGCTTGTAACAAGCAATTTCTCCTATTCTCACCATATTCTACCCTATTTGGTACTTATTTTCTACTTTTGGCCCAATTTGAAATTTCATCTGCAATTTCTTTCAATTTGGAACAGCCTTAAACTTTGTCAATTGGTAATGATTAACCTATCACCAGAAGGCATAAATTTTACACAGGTCCAAATTTTAAGAAGTTGTAGACCACAAATTAAAGTAGAAATTTAAGATTTTTTCAACTTTCTGGACAGAAAACATTCTGAAATATGAAGAAATTGCTTGTTACAAGCAATTTCTTCATTTTACAAAATGCTTTCCAAATCATTTTTATTCAAGGCGTCAAAAGTGTCATTGAGTGGGAACGGGTTAAAGAGGATTGTTGTGACTAACTGATCAACCATGAATAATTGTTTCAAGAAGAAGAAATGAATTTTAATTTCCTCATGCTTCTTGGATGAAATATATTATTATATAGACCAATTTTCATGCTAGTTAACCCATTCATATACGCCAAAAATTCAGACTTATCAAAATTCAAAGAAGAAGCACATGACAAGATGAAGTTCATAAAATTTTTAACATTCTGTGTCCTTTGGGATAGAAAATATTGTGGATAATGAAACCAGGGAGATCAGGTCAACCGAATGGCAATGATTTTATATGTAAGCAGGAGGGTTACAAATCAAACCAGACAGAAGATACTACTTTAGTTCAATGAAGGTTAGGAGAAAAGTAATTACACCAGTGGTCAGATACACTACATTTTACCAGGATGGTTTGTTTGAACGGGATTTTACGCCGCTTTCAACAATCTTTCAGTTATATCGCGGCAGCTGGAGCACCTAACAATGGAATCCTGGTATTTCTCACACCAGTACTACCATTACACCCTTTCCTAGCCTCCAGCTGCTATCCCACATAGGTCTACCATTATCGACCCATTGTTGAGAGACAAATAGTCGGAAAGGATGAGTGCTGCCGTCGGGGATCAACCCAGGACCTCTTGATTGACAGTCCGATGCGCTACCAACTGTGCTATGACGGCGGCTGATAAGGGGCCAGATAGATTACAATGGTTTTATACAATACATGTTATTAGGAAGGTAATCAGGCCAGATAGATCATATAAGTTTAATGCAATACATGTTCTAAGGAAGGTAGTTAGGCCAGAATCAACTGGTTATTCAAGATATCAACAAATATTTCACGAGGATGCGTTGTTAGGCGTTGAAAAAACGAGTGCGCAGCACGATTTTTTTTTACGCCTAACAACGCATCCGAGTGAATATATTTTTTCATATCTGGAATAACAAGTTGATTATTCTATTTATTATATTCCTTATTATTTTATCTTTTTATTAAAATATCGAAACCAATCTTTTTGATAGACTCTTTGAAAAAAAAAGTAGTTCCTAAATAACGGCAGAGAGTGAAACTGAAAAGTGTTTACGTCACTGCAGTGAAGTTATCAAAATTTATTACACTGAGAAATCCCAAGATTTCACAGCAAGGTATATAATAAATAAGTTTAATACAATACATGTTATTAGGAAGTAATCAGGCCAGACAGACGACATAAGTTTAAAACAATACATGTTGAAAGGAAAGTAATCAGGCCAGACAGACGACATTAGTTTAATGCAATACATGTTGTAAGGAAAATAATCAGGCCAAATAGAGGACATTGGTTTAATACAATACATGTTGAAAGGAAAGTAATCAGGCCAGACAGATGACATTAGTTTAATGCAATACATGTTGTAAGGAAAATAATCAGGCCAAATAGAGGACATTGGTTTAATACAATACATGTTGAAAGGAAAGTAATCAGGCCAGACAGACGACATTAGTTTAATGCAATACATGTTGTAAGGAAAATAATCAGGCCAAATAGAGGACATTGGTTTAATACAATACATGTTGAAAGGAAAGTAATCAGGCCAGACAGATGACATTAGTTTAATGCAATACATGTTGTAAGGAAAATAATCAGGCCAAATAGAGGACATTGGTTTAAAACAATACATGTTGAAAGGAAAGTAATCAGGCCAGACAGACGACATTAGTTTAATGCAATACATGTTGTAAGGAAAATAATCAGGCCAAATAGAGGACATTGGTTTAATACAATACATGTTGAAAGGAAAGTAATCAGGCCAGACAGACGACATTAGTTTAATGCAATACATGTTGTAAGGAAAATAATCAGACCAAATAGATGACATTAGTTTAATGCAATAAATGTTGTAAGGAAAGTAATCAGGCCAGACAGATGACATTAGTTTAATGCAATACATGTTGTAAGGAAAGTAATCAGGCCAGATAGAGGACATTAGTTTAATGCAATACATGTTGTAAGGAAAGTAATCAGGCCAGATAGATGACATTAGTTTAATACAATACATGTTGTAAGGAAAGTAATCAGGCCAGATAGATGAGATTAGTTTAATGCAATACATGTTGTAAGGAAAGTAATCAGGCCAGATAGAGGACATTAGTTCAATACAATATATGTTGTAAGGAAAGTAATCAGGCCAGATAGATGAGATTAGTTTAATACAAAACATGTTGAAAGGAAAGTAATCAGGCCAGACAAACGACATTAGTTTAATGCAATACATGTTGTAAGGAAAGTAATCAGGCCAGATAGATGACATTAGTTTAATGCAATACATGTTGTAAGGAAAGTAATCAGGCCAGATAGAGGACATTAGTTCAATACATGTTGAAAGAAAAGTAATCAGGCCAGATAGAGGACATTAGTTTAATACAATACATGTTGTAAGGAAAGTAATCAGGCCAGATAGATGACATTAGTTTAATGCAATACATGCTATTAGGAAGGTAATCAGGTCAGATAGATGAGATTAGTTTAATCTATTCCCACACACTGACACTTTTGGACACCTCTAAAGAAAAACAGTTGAGAAAACACTGTAGAAAATGTAGAAATTGCTTGTAACAGCAAATTCTTCATTTTCCACTATGTTCTCTATCCAACAAGAGGAAAAAATCTAAAATTTTATCAACTTTAAATTATGATCTGCAACTCCTTTCAATTTGGACCAGTTAAAAATTTTGCCATCTAGTAATGGGTTTAGACAATTCATGTAATCATGAAGGTAATCAGGCCAGATTAATTACATTTGTTAAATACAGTACAATGTTCCTTAAAAGATATTCAAGCTTCAAACAGGCAATTTGCTCATTCTCACAAACTTAAAATTATCTGTTGTCGCTATTTCAAATGTGGACCAATCAAAATGCTGTCGTCCGGTAAAGGACTAATATGTCTTTCTTTAAAAACATATGAAGCAACTCCAAAGAGCAAAGGTTCTCGAGTCTAGAAATATTACAAGGGAAGCATTGATATGCAACACAGTTAACCAGTCCAGCAGCATAATTACTTCCCTTACATGTAAGGCCCATTAAAGCATTCCCACACAACAAAATTTTAGACTGGTCCAAATTGTCAGACAACAATTTAAAGTTTATAAAATGTTAGATTCTTTCGACTTTCTAGGCAGAAAACTTTGTGTAAAATGAATAAATTGTTTTCCCAATTGTTTTTCTTGAAGGGCATCAAATTGCATCACTGTGTGGGAATGGGTTAAAGCATTAACTTTAACTGATAAATATCTTTTTAAAAAATCTAATCCATTGTCATCAAAAAAACATCCATGATTATTCATTTTAAATCTAATCCATTACCAAACGACAAAATTTAAGACTGGTCCGAATTGAAAGGAGCTGCAGACAATAATTTAAAGATTATAAATTTTATATTTTTTCAACTTTCTGGGTTGAAAACAATATGTAAGATGAAGAAATTGCTTGTTGCTTCTGGAGCTTCAAAAACCATCATTGAGTTGGAATCAATTGATATGCATTTGCTCAGGAGAAAACTTTAGCTATTTCTCTGTGCACCAAAATAATATGAAAATAATGTCCCTCCCCCCCCCCCCCCCTGTAAGTTTTTTGTCCATATTTTCCTTCAAGGATTATAAAAAAGGGCCTCTCAAATTCAATATCATTTCTGTGAAATTTTGAAACAATTTAGTAGGTAGTTTTAGAGAAAAAAGACTTTCAAGGTTTTTACTATAAATATATGGAAATTAGTTCTGCCCATCCATTAGAGTCATGTTTTTTATCATTCAAAATCTTTAAAAGAATCTGATATAGGGTCACCCAAGGATCATTCAGGTATAATTTAGTTGAAGTCTGTGCAGAACTTTTTGAGTAGCAGATTTTAAAAGTAAATGTTTACTGACAAATACACAGTGGGACTTCAAAAGCCATGACAATAGCCCACTGGCTGAAACCAACTGGCTTTCAGTAAGTGGAGCTGAAAACAAACAGTAATCATCTACATAATTGAAGTTATCGGCTAGAGTGCATCATGACAAAAGAATTTATCATTTTCCCTGTAGTCTAGTCGTGCCTCATTCTTGATCATACATCATTCTCCAAGGTATAATAATTTCATTGTAAGTTTCTTCTATCAAAAACGAGCAATCTGATTGGTCGAAAAACTTAATTTATGCCTCCATGAACACAATTTTGAGCACGCAGTCATTTTGTATGATTCCGCACAAAAAAGTTCTAAACAAAAAGGTATCAAATTTTTTAAAGTTTTGCTTTTTTTCGCTCGATGCTATTACATTATAAGAAATGAAGAGAATATTTTTTGTTTTCATGGAGGTATGAACCAAAAAACCTAATCACACAATGTATGAATCCGCTTTGCGTATTCATAGCGGATTCATACAGTGTGGTAAGTTTTTTCGACACACTGAAGAAAAACAAAAGGACCACAATGGCCCTAAATCGCTAACCTGAAAATTATTTCTCTAAGTCTGATAAGGCCAGCCCTGCAAGGCCCACATTTTATGCGAATCAAAGTTTCATGAACAAGTTTGAAAGGGTCACCCAAGGAATATTCCTGTCAAGTTTTGTCCAAATTGTCCTAATTGTTTAGGAGAAGATATCTAAAGAATTATCAAATGAATTCTCCAAGTCTGATAAGCGTTTCCCTGCCATGCCCACATTTTTAGCCACTCAAAATTTCTTGAACAAGCTTTTAAAAGTGGCACACAAGGAACATTCCTGCCAAGTTTGGTCCAAATTGGCACAGTGGGTTGGGAGGAGAAGATGTGGTAGGAAATTATTGACAACAGACTGAGTGATCCTAAAAGCTCCCCTTGAGCTGAAAAGGATATTTTATCATATGGAATTAACCAATTACCACATAACGTCTCGCATTTTGACCAACTGAGGTAAATACAACATTGGAAAATATTGTGAGAAAATGAGTAATAGCTTCAATTAATCTCCCTTTGGCACATTGTTTATTTATCCTGTTTGGCACTTATCTTTCAGTTTAAATGCAATTTAAATTTTCCTCTATATTTATGTTTTCATCCACACTAGTCTAAAGATTTTGTAATGGGTTAAGCACCACCAAAAAAGGTCACCATATAACAGCACTGAGGCTGTTAAAGGTCAACCATTTTTTGCAGTTATAAGGTTACTAATCACCTCTCATTAACTACTTCACCATAATGGGAAATAATACTTAACACTTATGTGCCTGGCCATAGGAAATTTCCTGCTTTTGTTAAATACATTTTTTATCATTTCCTATCCTCGACTTCACTAAAACCCTCCTTTTTATGCCTCTTAAGGAAAAAGCTTTCCAAAACATTGTAGAAAACGAAGAAATTGCTTGTATTTGTACTTGCAATTTCTTCATTATCCAAAATATTTTCTTATCCAAAATATATTAAAATTCAATCAACTTGAAATAGTTGTCTGCAACTTCTTTCAACGTGGGCCAGTCTAAAATTTTGTTGTGTGGGAATGGGTCAACCTATATAACAAGTTCTATACCAAATTTGTAGACTGGTCCAAATTGAAAGAAGTTGCAGACATCAATTCCAAGTCAATGATATTTGTTCATTTATCTTTTGTTTGTTTGTTTGTCATCAAAGAAAAGATTGTTGAAAATGGAGCAATTTCTTCAATTTCCACAATGTTTTTCAAGGCTATTTCATAAGAAGGGAAAAGGTTCAGGGGCTATATTGTATGAATACCAATGCTGAGAGTCCTCATAAAATCTTCAGGGTAAAAAAAAACATTATATAAGACCAGGCACACAAAACTATACATCATAATCTTGCCTTGTCACAGTGGGAAGAAGGCATCTGCATCTTCCTATATTCAGGTTACAGGGAACTATTCCGTTTTCCATAGGCGACCATTATAAGAAAATTGCACATAGCTCATCCCAAAAATTGCAAGGGAGTCAAACCATATATCAAATTCAAGAACAATCACTCATCCGTCAAAATAACTGAATTGTGATATGGCATGATCCCTTTTATCAATGACTTATGACGTCATTTTTAAGATAACCCTCTTCGCGCAGCTAGTTTTACTTCATTCTCCGAAAAATACCCCAGGATATAGAAACTGCCCCTCAAGAGGCAAAATACATTAAAATGTTATCCTTTTCGTTCCTAAGTTATTAACAGAGTATCAATTTATCGGATCAAATCGTTAGATTTCGTCTGGATATTATATGGACCAATCAGAGGTCACTTTGATCTTTGTTTACATCACCGTAGTATCCCTAGACAAAATGTGATAGATGGCGGGAAACTGTATTAGTTCCCTGTAACCTAAAAGTTATAAAACAATTTTTTATTATTGCATTTTATTACATCATAGCATAAATACATTTATTCCAGAAAAAATGCCCAAGTTTCAGTCGGTTACGTAATACGTGTAGTGAGATATGGCCACAACCCTTTACTCAGTGAACGGAAATTCATAACAGAAATGTGTTGAGATATAAAATTCTTCCTAAACAGAAGAGACGCCTTTAGCGTTCAAAAAGTGCAATGTGAAATCAGTTTAGAATTTATTGTGATACAAATTATCGTTTATCAGTTTCTTCTTAACAGATTAGATATCGATATTTACAAGGAAATCGGTATTTCGATTTTTTATGATTTTTCTTAAACATAACCCTTATCCTTAACAGAATTTCACTAATTCCAGGCATTTAATAGCCTCCGGTACAATTGTTTTCCAACAATATTTCTTAAATAAGGTATTAAGTTATACACTTATATATTGGCAATTTACATATTAAAATTAAATGAATTTGGTCGAATAGATTCGGCACAGATAAGCCCGCACCCTTCACACTGGTCGGGTGATGCAATATGCATGTACGCACGATAAACATGGTCGACGCAGCCAAGTATTATTAAAACCTGCGGTTTGTTCATGTGATTGTGTCTGTCTGACTGTAATAAACATTCTTAGGTCATATCTTTCTATTGAAATAGTTTCAATGAATTCTAAAGTGCAGATAACCCTTATCTTTGAAACAATTTGGGTACCTGTCTTACGTCTTTTTAGACTGATAGACCAATTTTTATCGGAAATGTTCCTTTAAAATATCATTTTCTCACACAAAATTATTTTTTTACCTTTTCCCGGTGATTCTAAAAGCGTTAGGTGGAATAGATTTTTGACAGATAAACGCCAATCCTTTACCCTCGTATGGCGCAAAATTGGGGTTCCCGCACTAGAAAGCTGCCGAACGTCACATAGAAATAATGAAATCAACGTTTTTCTACTCGGAATCGTGTTCTCCTTTAAACAATGAAAATTCCACTGGGGCATTTCACTATTTGAATTATACACAGATTAATTTAAGAGTAAAATAACCCTTATCTTTAAAACAATTGAGTTTTTTTTCCGATTTCTTTCTGATAAAATGATGCTATCTAATTAAAAAAGATAAAACAAAAATCATTTTTCTTGCATGGAAACACGTCCCAGATATGCATTAAACTTCAAGTTAGATTTTAAAGCAATTTTGTGAAATTGATATTGGGTAATAAAGTGATTAACGCTTCACACCAGGAACGGAGGAAATGTTGATGTATTCCGTCCGTCACTGTCGGATTTCACCAAGAAATTGACAAAATAACATTTTCTACTCCGAACGGGACTCTCTTATTTCTAAGGAACATTCTGCTGCCGAATTTCATACACAAAATCTATTTTCACATTATTTAGATTAAAGAAATAACCCGAAAAACCCTTATCCTTGTTACAGTTTTGCCACATTTTTTATTTCTTTTAGACTGAAAACCACATTTTTATCCGTACTTTTTCTTAAATAAATCATTTCATTTCACTTAAATAGATTTGACTCTTCGACATAAGTGTATTTAGATGCATTTGTACCCATAAGCCTTTATAAACAAGGACACAACCCTTTGCATCGGTTCCTAGTAAAAGTCATGTCCGTGTACACTATACTTACCGAACGACGCATGTGATATTAAGAATTGGACTTATTCGCTTTATTCAGGTCTCTGTTCTATATTAAACACTTTTTCTGCCTGACTTGAAGTAATGAGAGTCCCGAAAGGCGAAAATTTGAACACAAAGGGTTTCAAAACAATGAAAAATATGACCTCAGCGTGTTGTTTTATCAGCTGATTGACAGTAACTATGGGACGAATGGTCCCTTTTTGCTTGACATCCCATTGAATTATCTTGTTTTTCTTGAGCATTTAAAAAAGAATTTGTTAAGATAGATTTCATCAACCGGAAGAAGAAATAAATTGAAGGTCAAAAAGTAGATCGACCGTAGCTACCTAATCTAATGCATTTAGGTTACAGGGAACTATTCCGTTTTCCATAGGAGACCATTATAAGAAAATTGCACATAGCTCATCCCCAAAAATTGCAAGGGAGTCAAACCATATATCAAATTCAAGAACAATCACTCATCCGTCAAAATAACTGAATTGTGATATGGCATGATCCCTTTTATCAATGACTTATGACGTCATTTTTAAGATAACCCTCTTCGCGCAGCTAGTTTTACTTCATTCTCCGAAAAATACCCCAGGATATAGAAACCGCCCCTCAAGAGGCGAAATACATTAAAATGTTATCCTTTTCGTTCCTAAGTTATTAACAGAGTATCAATTTATTGGATCAAATCGTTAGATTTCGTCTGGATATTATATGGACCAATCAGAGGTCACTTTGATCTTTGTTTACATCACCGTAGTATCCCTAGACAAAATGTGACAGATGGCGGGAAACTGTATTAGTTCCCTGTAACCTTCAGAAGTATTTCAGACTAGAAACTTTACCACATGAGAAAATTCTAGACTTGTCTAAATTGAATGCAGTTGCAGGTGACAATTTCTAGTTGATGGAATTTAGGAAATCTTGGTCATTTAGGTTAGAAATCGTTGTAGATATTGCTTGTTACAACCAATTTCGTCAAATTCCACAATGTTTGTCATTTAGCTTTTTTATTGAGTTTTGTCAGAAACAGAATTGTGTGGGAATGGGTTAATTGATACAAGAAGCAGTATAAAACTGTTGCTCACAAGACAACACCTATGGCTGCCTGACGCTTAGCTGTTGGGTGCTGAATAGTGCATAAAAAAATCTAAGCAGAAAAAGGGGCATAATTCTTTCAACAACATGCAATTACAGTAACCTCTCTTAATAAATTAGCTTTCTCTTTCATTAGTGAACATAAAACAAACAAAAAAATAGATGTGCTTGAGTCCCTGATTCACTCAACCAGCCTAAATTTACTTATCATTCCTGAGAAATTTGGTTGAAAACAATACTGCAGTTTGCAAGAATAGGATTTTCAAAATTTCACCATATATGGAAATTAGCCCCGCCAAAAAAAAAAATTTTTTTTGGTCCTATCAAAATTCTTTGGAGGAATCTGATTAAGGGTCACCTAAGGATCATTCCAGTGAAATTTGGTTGAAATCCATCCATTGGTTTCTGAGAAGAAGATTTTCAAAGTTTTCACCATATTTGGAAATTAGCCCCACCCAATTAAAGCCATGTTTTTCATCCGATCTTAATTCCTTGAAGGAATCTGATAAAGGGTCACCCAACGACCATTCCTGTAAAATTAGTTTGAAATCCAGCTATTGATTTCTGAGGAGAAGATTTCTAAAGTTTTCACCATATATTGAAATTGGCACCGTGCATTCAAGCCATGTTTTTCATCTGATCAAAATTTTTTTATTGAATCTGATTAAGGGTCTCCCAGTGATCATCCCTGTAAAATTTGGTTGAAATACATCATCTGGTTTCTGAGAAGATTGAAGATTTCACTAAATATGGAAATTTGCCATGCCCATTAAAGCCATGTTTTTTATCTGATCAAGCATTAAAAGAAATCTGAGAAAGGGTCACCCAAGGATCATTCCAGTGAAATTTAGACAAAATCCATCAACTGGTTTCTAAGAAAAAGGTTTTCAAAGCTTTCACCATATATGGAAAAGAGCCTCGCCTATGAAAGCCATGTTTTTTCGGGGTTTTTTTTATCAAAATTCATTCAAGAAATCTGAAAGGGGTCACCCAAGGATAAGTTCTGTGAAATTTAGTTGAATTCCATTCAGTACTTTCTGAGGAGAAGATTTTGAAAGTAAAGGTTATGAGGGGGCCAGATGGACGGAGGCACGACCAACACAACCCCATGGTATATTTGTTATGGTAAAGTGTTGTAAACAAAGACCAGTAATGAATTCAGTAATAATTTATCTTCACATTCCTTAAATTTTCACTAAATGATCACATTATTGAGGTTACAACTTGACCCTATATTAAACCCAGCATCTGATAACAGTTCAGACAATATCAGGTTTTGTTTTTACTTTTTTAAGGTCTAGGGGTAGGAATTGTCAAAAATGTACAGTAACAATGCCCATTTAATAGTAATACTATTATAGACTTATTGATAAATCAAAGAATCATTACAAATAACAAAGACCCCATGAGATCAATAACGAGGGACAGTCAGAAAATATCAGGACTTTTGACTCGTTCTAAAAACCATTCAACATTTTATAAAAAAAAATCTACTTTTATTCAAAATATGCTCCACTTATACTGGCTACATCTAAGCACTTTTGCCATTTTTGTGGGAGCTCCAAATTCCCTCTGTGAACCATGATGTAGACCTATGTTTTAGGTACCGTGTAACAGCAGATATCAAAGCTGCCCTGGTCGTATATTTCGTTCCAGCAAGCAATTTTTTCAGTTCTGGAAACAGCTAAAAGTCACAGGGGGCGAGGTCTTGGCTATAAGGAGGGTGAGACAACAATTGCAATTTGGAAGAGTTGATAACCTCTACTGTAGCTTAACCCATTCCCACACAGTGACCCTTTTTGACGCCCCTCAAATAAAAGCAATTGGAAAAGCATTGTGTAAAATGAAGAAATTGCTTGTATCAAACAATTTCTTCATTTTACACAATTTTTTCTAACCAGAGAGTCCAGAAAACCCTAAAATTTCATTAACTTTAAAAATGTCGTATGCATTTCCTTTCAATTCAGACCAGTCTAAAATTTTGTCATGTGGGAATGGGTTAAAAGTTCTTTTACACTGGTTACTCTGGTTGCCTTTTGATTGGCCGACAGCTGTATAGGCACCCACCTGGCACTTTCCTTGCTCATACCTAGGTGTTCGTGTAAAATATTGTGTGTTGATGCCTTACCAATGCCAAACTTGTTGGCAATCTCCTCAGAAGTTACTTAGCTTTTTTTTGTTGACACAAGCTTTAACATTTGCTACCACTGTTGGGGTCAATGCCTCAGCTGGCCCTCCAACCCTAGGCCTGTCACAAACACTTGTTCTACCTTCACGGAACTTAGAAACCCAGTTGTAGAAGGTTGAATGATATACAAATTTATCAAAAAATCTTTTTTTAAGCCTCTGAAAAATGTGGCAGGGCTTTTCACCTTCTGCAACCAGAAACTAAATTACAGTGCGTTGTACCTCTAACAAAGAGTCCATGATAGATGAAACACTTAATCATATATCAAAGTGCAAAATTCTGTGTAAACACAACTATCATTGAAAATAAACTGACCAGTTATTTGCTAATGAATATAGTTTTCACCAAGATATAATGCGTGTATATAGCTGCATGTAGAGAGAGGAGCATGAAAAGTCCAGATATTTTCTGACCATCCCTTGTATCTACACCCAATACAGTGTATAACATATTATATAACAGGTGAATTTTAGACTCATAATGACGCCAGCATACATTCAGTGGTATTGGTGTCATTTCTGGAGAATATCCTGTTCAGGCCAGTTAGCTAAGTCAGTGAGATTTTGAGGCTTGAAAAAGTCTCGACCAACATTCCTTCTAACATCTGACAAGTCATTGTGACTTGGATCATTTGCCTCTAACTAACGAAAGAATATTGTGTTCATATTGGAACTGGAATCCATGATTGAGTGCACAAGCCACAATAATGTTAGTTGGTTGAATGGGTTTTAACACCACTTTTAACCATATTTTGGTCATATTGCAACTGCGGGAGCTTGTAACCATGGATTCCTGGTATTTCTCACACCAGTGTGATTATCCATGCATTGGTGGGAGACAAATGTCGGAAAGGATATTTGCAGCCCAGAAACAATCTCTGGATTAGGTGTCCTATATGCTACCTATGCGCTATGGCCGCTGCCCACAATAACGTAATATTTTTTAAACTCAAGCAATCAATCAATCTGAAGGTTATCCTAACACAGCTACACAGCAATATGTCAGGATAGGTCCAATCAGTAGATTGTCCTGTATGTCATCAATTAATCATGTTTGTAACAATTCGATACCATTTTGTCCTGTTTTACATCAAAACTGACACCAAACACAATAATGATTCAGCTTATATGTTATTTGAACTTATCTCTCAAAGGTCGTTTTGAATATATTATTAATGTAATTTTAATAACTTCTGTTTTTTTAGGGTCAAAACCCTTGTTTACAAGTCAAACATATGTTCTACTTAGGTTAGAGTATGATTGTAAAAAGTTGGGGCTAACTGAAGTATATGCTTGGTATGCTCATATTTTCATCCACTGAGAAAGGGTTTTCAACAAGAATGTCAAAGTTATTACTACAATTACTGGCCTAGATCTACCCATGACAACAAACAATTATCTTACAGTTTACATAGTTAGACACCAATAGTAAAATTTAACTTTCTAACTATTATTATTATTCAGGTTAAAGGCAATAAAGAAATCAAAAGGTAACAAAACAATTGAACAGTATAGATGTACAAGTTATAGTAAGTGATCATAGGTCAATTTGTATATACATGTATAGACAAAACTGACCTTTGATCACTCACTATAATGTTTACAACTTCAATAAAGGTGTTTGACTGTTTTCATCTTCACAAATAGATCTGTATTTGCAAAGAATTGCACAGATGGTTGATCTGACATTATTTATAATAATCATTTTCTTATTTCTTTAACCCATTATCACACAATGACACTTTTGGACACCCCTCAAGGAAATCAATTGAGAAAATCTTATGGATCTGAAGAAATTGATTGTGACAAGCAATTTCTTCATTTGTCACAATGTTTTCTACCCAGAGAGTTGAAACAAGAGGATCATGATGGTACTATATTGCCCCCCCCCCCCCCATGAATATGATGGCTCAAGGCTTTATGATAGGTACAAAATATCAAAGCCCTAAACCTAATTATTTTGGAGAAGATTTTTTAAAGATTTTCACATTTAATCCTAGATATATTGAAAATCCTACCACTTAGAGCTTATTTCCGGAGTACTGTAATTCATTGGAGTAATTTGGTAGAGGGTCAATAGGCATTGATACATACTAAATATCAAAGCTCTAGGCCTAATGATTTAGGAAGAGAAGATTTTCAAAAATGTCCTTCTTTATTCCTATGTAAAATCAGGGATTGCACAGAAAATGCCTTATTTCAGAATACAGTTTTTCTGTGAAGTATTTTGGTAAGGCAAATATTAAAGCTAAAGACATTTGGTACGGGAGAAGAAGATTTTCAAGAGTTTCCTTCTTTATTTCTATGTAAAATCAGATATCACACAGAAAAGAGCTACTTTTCAGAGTACTGTAATTCTTTGAATTATTTTGTAAAGTGTCAATAGATGATGATTTATAGCAAATATTAAAGCTCTAGGCCTATGCTTTGTTTGAAGAAGATTTTCAAAATTTCCTTCTTTGATTCTTTGCAAAATCAAGGATCATGCAGAAAAGGGCCTATTTTCAGAGTACAGTAATTCTTTAAAGAATTTCGGTAGAGGGTCAATTGACATTGATACATACAAAATATTAAAGCTCTAGGCCTTATGGTTAAGGAGAAGAAGATTTTCAAAGATTTCCTTCTTTATCTTCATGTAAAATCAGGGATCACTGAAGGGGGCTAATTTTTAGAGTAAGGTAATTCTTTGCAGTATTTTGGTAGAGGGTCAATAGATGATTTTTCATACAAAATATCGAAGCTCTTGGCTTATGGTTTGGGAGAAGAAGATTTTCAAAGAATTCCTTCTTTATTTCTATGTAAAATCAGTGATTGCACAGAAAAGGGCTAATTTTCAGAATACAGTTAATTTTTGAAGTATTTTGGTAGAGGGTCAATACATGATGATTTATACCAAATATCGAAGTTCTGTGCCTTATTGCTTGGGAGGAGATTTTTTTAGTTTTTTTCACCTGGTTGCCATGACAACCAGAGTTCTTCATGGGTTTAAATTCTCGAAGTATTTTGAAAGAGCATGACCTAAAGATCATTTCTGTGAAGTTTGGTTGAAATTCCATGGTTAGTTTTGGAGGAGAAGATTTTTTTGTAATTGCGATCGGACAGATGGACGGACGCGAGACGATGACTGGTCACAATAGCTCACCCAGAGCACTTCATGCTCTGGTGAGCTAAACAAAAGTCAAATTATCAGATAAACACACTGTTTAGTTGATTTAGTCCTGTTTTCCTTCATTAAGCACTGCTGAATGATAGAGATTAAAAACATTCAAAGGGCTTAAAGTTGAAGGTCATTTAGTAAATTGATTGATTGACTGAATGGGGTTTAACACCACTGTTAATAGTATTCTGGTCATATTGCAGTGGCTGGCGCACATAACCATGGGTTTCTGGTATTTCTTACACCAGCACTATTACTGCATCCTTTCAAAGCCCTCAGGTGCTCATATGATTATCAATCTACTCATTACTGGGAGACAAATATCAGAAAGAAGGTCAAAGTTCAGTGTCAAGATTACAGTGTCACCGTACTTAGTTCCAAGTAATATCGCATCAAATGAGTAAGTATGCTTTGTACAAATAATGACATTTTTGCTTTTGAAACTTTTTATAAAAGTTGATCAAGTCACAAGGTCAAGGTTCTTGGTGCTGAATATAAACCTTTACCAGTGTTCAATCTAGAGGGGGCCATGGCTAAAATGGCCCTCTAAAATTCAAAATGACCCCCTTTAAAATGAAGACTGGGCCCAAATGGCACACTTGAATCACACATTAAATAAGACTTCTCTGAATGAAGTCATGGAAAAAATGTCTTAACTTTTTCTAGTAGATTTATTTTGTTCAAAACAATGTATTAATTATCAAATTGTTATTGTTTGTTGAATTTAAAACCTTGTAATTCAATAGCTTGTCTATGTATTTGTATTGCATGACCCCCTTGACCAAGAGCCATGGGCCCATTGGGCCCCCTATGATACAAAGCTAGATTGAACGCTGCCTTTACTAGATGACAATATTTTAGTCCAACTTCAAAGAAACTGCAGATGACAAATAATAGCAAATGAAATATTTAGAATATTGTCTTTTGGGGTAGAAATATTAGTGACAATGAAAAAATTGCTTGTAACAATCACTTTCTGTAATTCTTTTCAACACTTCTACTTGAGGAGCATAAACAAGTGGGATTGTGTGGGAACAGGTCAAGGGACATTTCCTGATGATTGCATGAAGAATAGGCTGTACACCTAGCTTCATGCAAAAGTACATGATTAAAAGATACTTCTAAGACAAACAGCACCAGGCAAGCATACATTAGACTGGCTATGGGAAAAGGTTCAAATGTAGTAACAAGTTTCATCAGAGAAAATTGATCTAATTGAAACCAGATTCTGTCTTGGTTAAAATTACATGTTAAAGGCAGCTGACATACAATACATCACACTTGAAAATAGCTCAAAATGTAACACAACTTTTACTAACTGGATAATTGGATTTCAAACTGTCTGCTACATTATTTTGTCTGCAAGATGAAAAGTGCTATCTTCAATTCAAAAAGTATTGTAAATCACTAACAGAAAAGATTTTAGACTGGTCTTAATACAAAACATGAGCACCACCTATGGGTGCCTACGCTTGGCTGATGGGTGCTGGATAGTGGACAAAATGTATCTAGAAGTAACTCCCTTGATAGTATAGGTTGCTCTTTTGATTGTGAACAAGTTTACCAAGTTTAAAGTGAATGCCCTAGGTAGAACCAGAGAAATCACAAAATGTCAAAGTTTTCGCAAGGCAAAGACAACGACGATGATGACAACAACGGCGACGACGACACCAAGGCTTTTGCAATACCTCGGGTTTTCTCCAAAAACAGCCCAGCTAAAAATTGCAGGTGGCAAACTATTGTTCATGTTTTAACCCATTCCCAAACAGTGACACTTTTGAATGCCCCTCAGGAAAAACGATTGGGAAAACATTGTGTAAAATGAAGAAATTGCTTGTGACAAGCAATTTCTTCATTTTACACAATGTTTCCCCCAAGAAAGTTGAAAAAATAAAAAAATTCATAGACTTTAAATTTCGTCTGCAAAACTTTTTGTTGTGTGGGAATTGGTTAAATAAGATGGACGTTTGTCATAATGTGCTCACCAACACAAGAAATGTTTTACTTGTAGGGATACGAACCAGCAATGCTTGTAAAAACATCTGTAACCTTAAAAAATATCTAGTATATAGAGATATATTTAATTTTTAAAGTTGTTATAAATTCCGAAAGTCCATGATTAGGGATAGGAATATAATACAAGTTTGCCTAATCATACTTTATACATATACAGTAAAACCTTTGTAGTTCGTAGCGCAAGGGACCGGGGAAATTTATACGAATTAAGCGTAGTACGAACAAAACGGAGGGCAAGAGGTCGGTTGTTTGCGATACACGGAATCTGACACAATCTTGTTTTGTCTCCCATTTAGGAATTGATTCTAAATTGCTTATTTCTTCTACACAAGACCTGCAGATATTAATTGAGGAATACATAAAAATATATTAAAAAATACTCGTCTTCTATTTTTATGCTTTAATCTCTGTGTTAATTTTTGGCATTTTTTATGCACAGTGTCTGTATCAAGTGGTAGACTCCATCTGAGTGATTTCCCTTTACAATACATTGGATCAAAATACTCTGTGTATTCTATCATTAAATCATAAAATGAAGGACCGACGATTGTGAAGAAAGTAACCGCAGAATAAAATTAAGTGCTAGAATCTCTTAGTGAGCAATAATACCGATACTAATGGGTGTGCATCATTTTAGAATAAATTTTCGGCGATAATTACGGGAATCTTTATTCGATTAGTTACCCATCTTACAAACCAAACAGCCCCTTTTAACTAAAGGTACATGATAACACATAATTGTCATATTGATCAGCAGGTGTGAAAATCAAGGTAAGTGGTGATTGGAGACAATTAGTTTATCACACCTACGAATTAAACATAGGAGTTTGTGCTATAATCCTACTTTCGGGACCTGAAATAGCCTACGAACTACGAACTACTGACGTTCGAATTAGACAGAGTTTTCTAACATAGATAAAGAAGGAAAAAGATCGGGACCGCATAAATTATACGAACGAACACATACCTACGAACCAGTGACGTTCGAATAAACAAGGTTCTACTGTATTTAGGCTTCTGAACCTGGGGATCTAAAATCATGATTTTAACAAAGTTCATAATTTAGTTATTGTCAAAGAGGACCTCATAAGGAATATTTCTGTCAAATTCAGTTGAAATTGGCACAGTTGTTTGAGATGAAGTGCCATTTATAAACCCTTTGTTTCTATATAGCGCCACCCACTCTTCGGCTCCACCCCTGGGTACCTGCCTATAATGATTTTAACACCATAGAAAGAGGTCAATATACTGATATTTCATGCAAAAATTCAAGACTCTACACCTTCTGGCTCAGAAGCAGAAGATAATTAAGGAACTTTTTGAAAACTCACTTTTGTCACAGTGGCAACCAGAGTTTTTCAACAAGTTTCTGTTTTTTTAGCTATTGTGAAATAGAAACACCTGAAGAATATTTCTGCCATATTTGGTTCAAATTGGTCTGATGGTTTGGGGAGAAATGTCCTTTTAAAATCCTTCTTTATTTCTGCTGGGAACCTGAAGGTAATAATCTAATCTGTTTGAACGAGGGCAATATACAGATGTTTCATGCAAATTATCAAATTTTGATTGATTGAATGGGGTTTAACACTGCTTTTAAAAGTACTTCAGTCATATTGCATTGGCTAGAGCACCTAACAATGGATTCCTGGTATTTCTCACACCAGTACTACCACTACATCCTTTCCTAGCTGCTATCCCACTTAGATTTACGATTATCCATCTATTGGTGAGAGAAAAATGTCGGAAAGAATATTTGCCGCCGACAGGGATGCAAATTATCAGAGATACTAAAGATTCAGCTACTTAAATTTGTCGCCTGCAACTTCAATGAATTCGAGCGTTGTGGGAATGGGATAAATTGCACATTCAAATCATAACAAGAGGCCCAGTGGGCCTTAACGGTCACCTGAGTAAAAGAGCACCAAGACAAGTGATTTTGTTTGAAAGAATTAGGAAAAGGTTTGGTTGAAATCCCCTCAGTAGTTCTTGAGAAGAAGATGAAAATGTTTAAAAGTTACCAAAAATGACCCCCTTTTGGTCCCCATTTTAGGCACCCCTGACCTCCAGCCTTTTAATTTTCACAAATCTGTATAATCAGTACCCAATGATGCTTTTCACCAAGTTAGTTTGAAATTGGCTTAGTACTTCATCAGAAGAAGGTGAAAATGTGAATTTTTTAACATGATGAACTTTGACCTCTGGGTGTGGCCCCATACATGACCCCAGGGACATGAATTTCACAATTTATAATATACCTGTCCTAGTTGTCATGCACACAGAATATTTAAGCTCTGGCATTAACGGTTTATTAGAAGAAGATTTTTAAAGAAGTACCAAAAATTACCCCTTTTTGGCCCCTATTTGGGCCCCTATGACCCCCAGAACCCCTATTTTCACAAACTTGAATTGGCATCCCCCAATGATGCTTTCTACCAAGTTTGGTTGAAATCCGCCCAGTAGTTCTTGAGAAGAAGATGAAATATTTAAAAGTTACCAAAAATTACCCCCTTGTGGTCCCCATTTTAGGGCCCCCTGACCCCCCAGCCTTTTTATTTTCACAAATCTGAATAACCATTACCAAATGATGCTTTTCACCAAGTTTCTTTGAAATTGGCTTTGTACTTCATCAGAAGAAGATGAAAATGTGAATTTTTTAACATGATGAACTTTGACCTCTGGGTGTGGCCCCATACATGACCCCAGGGGCATGAATTTCACAATTTATAATATACCTGTCCTAGTTGTCATGCACACAAAATATTTAAGCTCTGGCATTAACGGTTTATTAGAAGAAGATTTTTAAAGAAGTACCAAAAATTACCCCTTTTTGGCCCCTATTTGGGCCCCTATGACCCCCAGAACCCCTATTTTCACAAACTTGAATTGGCATCCCCCAATGATGCTTTCTACCAAGTTTGGTTGAAATCCGCCCAGTAGTTCTTGAGAAGAAGATGAAAATGTTTAAAAGTTAACGGACGACGGACGATGCACGACGGACGACGCACGACGACGGACAAATGATGATTGCAATAGGTCACCATGACCATTCGGTCAGGTGACCTAAAAAGACAACTACAAGTGTATCAAAGACACAGATGACCCCACTTAAGTGCTGGATACATGACCTTCAGAATGACCTCGAGAGTGGGAATATCTAACAGCACTTTGTGCATGCCACTAATACTCATCAAGGGGAATAAGTGTGCTAGTTCATTTTGAACTCCTACCATTATCATAAATTGATTGAATTGGATTTAGTGCCTATTTTAAAATTATTTCAGTCATATCGCGGCAGCTGGAGTACCTAACAGTGGATTCCTGATATTTCTCACACCAGTGCTACCACTATATCCTTTCCAAGCTTCCAGATGCTCATCCAAAATAGGTTTATGATTATCCACCCATTGGTGGAAGACTAGTGTTGGAAAGGATATTCGCCTCAGCCATGGATCAAACACGGAACCCTATTACTAGGAGTCCCATGCGCTAAAACTGGGTTTGGCTGTGGCCCCCATTATTGTAGAAGATATACATACATATATTACAAGGCTGGGGCATGATAACAAAACAAGAGGACCATGATGGTCCTATATCGCTCCCCTGAGTATGATGGCTCAAGGCGTGATGATATAATATACAAAATATTCAAGCTCTACACCTAATCATTTTGGAGAAGAAGACTTTTTAAAGATTTTCTCCTTTACTCCTTCAGTATAGTGAAGATCCAACCATATTGAGCCAATTCCAAGAGTGCAGTAATTCTTTGAAGTATTTAAGTAGAGGGTCAATAGGCATTAATACATACCAAATGTCAAAGCTCTAGGCCTAATGGTTTAGAAGGAGAACATTTCTATGATATCCTTCATAACTCCTTTCTGGGATTGCACAGAAAAGGGCTTATTTTCAGGATACAGTAATTCTATGAAGTATTTTGGTAGAGGGTCAATGGGTATTATTACACACTAAATATTAAAGCCCTTGACTTAATGGTTTGGGAGAAGAAGATTTTTAAAGATTTCCTTCTTTATTTCTATGTAAAATCAGGCATCACAAAGAAAAGGGCTTATTTTCAGAGTACAGAAATTTTATGAAGCATTTTGGTAGATGGTCAATAGATGATGGTTTGTACCACATATCAAAACTCTAGGCCTTATGGTTTGTGAGAAGAAGATTTTTAAAATTTTCTTTCTTTTACTCAATGTAAAATCAGGAATCACCCAAAAAAGGGCTATTTTCAGAATACATTAATTCCTTGAAGTATTTTGGTAGAGGGTCAATAGATGATGATTTGTACCAAATATCAAAGCTCTAGGCCTTATGGTTTGGCAGAAGAAGATTTTTTAAAGTTTTCCCTCATTTTCTATGTAAATTCAGGGATCACAAAGAAAAAGGCTAATTTTCAGAGTACTGTAATTCTCTGAAGTATTTTGGTAGAGGGTCAATAGATGATGATGTATACCAAATATCAAAGCTCTAGGCCTCATGGTTAGGAAGAAGAAAATTTTTTAAAGTTTTCCTTCTTTATTTCTATGTAAAATTGGGGATTGCACAGAAAAGGGTTAATTTCAGAATACAGTACTTCCTTGAAGTATTTTGGTAGAGGGTCAATAGATGATGATTTGTACCAAATATCAAAGCTCTAGGCCTTACTGCTAGCGGGGAGAAGATTTTTTTTTTAAAGTTTTTTCACTCTGTTGCTTTGGCAACCAGAGTTCTTCATGGATTTCAATTCTTTGAAGTATTTTGAAAGAGCATGACCTAAGGATCATTTCTTTGAAGTTTTGTTGAAGTTCAATGGTTAGTTTAGGAGGAGAAGATTTTTTTGTAATTGTAAACGGACGGACGGATAGACGGACGGACAACAGAAGAAGACCGATCACAATAGCTCCCCCAGGTGAGCTAAAAATCAAAACTCAATAATCTTTCATAACCTAGACCTCAAAACCTGTCCTGTTTTATTGTTAATTGTCTGTCATGTAATTGGCATTGAAAATTGTATGACTAACTTTCAAACAATCATGACATTATGACTGAATTCAAAATTAAATAAGGTGTCAAATTATCACAAGATATACCCGTCACAATTCTTGATGTCAACTTGGGGAGAGGTTTTGAATAAAAGTCTGGTAAACAATAAAGGGCAATAAATCATAAGGTACAGTTATGGTTCTTGTGCATGTTATTGTGATCATGATATTTCATGATCATGGCTACTATACTTTCAGATATATGCTACAGACAAAATTCAAGTCAGAAAAATAACAAAGGGCAATAAAATAAGTATGGTAGAGTTATGGTTCTTTTGCAATGCACGTCTCCTTAGTTAGATCTATCCACAAGTAAATTGATTGATTGAATGGGGTTTAACGCCGCTTTTAACAGTATTTCAGTCATATCGCGGCGGCTGGAGCACCTAACAATGGATTCCTGGTATTTCTCACACCAGTACTACCACTACATCCTTTCCTAGCCTCTAGCTGCTATCTCACATAGGTTTACGATTATCCACCCATTGGTGAGAGACAATTGTCAGAAAGAATATTTGGGGATCGAACCCATGACACCCATGATTGATGATTAGGAGTCTGGCGCGCTACCGACTGCGCTATGGTGGCGGCCAATCCACAACTAAAGTTTCTAGAGTGGCTATTATACTTTCAGAGATATACTACAGACAAAATTCAAGTCTAAAAACGACAAATGGCAATAATAACTCAAAATATAAGAACAGTAGTTATTGTTCTTATGCACCGCATTGTGTTATCTCATAACACAATGCGGTGCATAAGAACCATCATACAATTAATACAACTGCTAAGTTTCAAGTCAATCAGATATAGGGTGTCAGAGTTATGCCCAAGCCAAAGAGCTGGACAGCACCCACCAGCACAAGTGCCATGGGTGATCCAATAAAAAGTCCCCTCTTACGACGGGCATATAATACTTCAGAGATCAAGAATTATGTCTAAATATATATGCGAATCTTAATTTGATGGATTAAAACTTTTTGGGGGAAACTAGTAAGTGACTACTCCATCAATGTTAGGTAGTACCAGTATATGCAGTTGAAAGGCATTTGAACACAGGTAGCAAGTGCATCCAGGCTAGGATTTGTTAGTCCACTTGAACAATTTCTCTGCGTAATTCACTTATTCCCATGCTTTACCCTATCAACAGTAAAGGGATATACCATACATGTACACAAGTGACCAGCAGAGAGGACAGGATTCGAAAATCCAAACTCAGCTCCTCTAAAATTCCTAGTTACAGCCCTATTTGACCAAGCGGGACTGTAAATCAAGGAATTTATCGACCAATCAAATTAAGACTCTGACATTTGGCACCACTTTTGTCAATCATTTTTGTGGTTTGTGACTTAAAAACCATAGCTCCAGTTTATTCAAGCTTTAGTAACAACGTTTAGGTAACCAACCAACCATTCTAGCCTTTTTTGTTACATGCTACAGGCTATAAATTTTGCAAAATAACGCCATTTAACCAATTCCCACACAGTGACGCTTTTGGACGCCCCCAAGAAAAACAATTAGGAAAACATTCTGTAAAATTCATTTTCGACAATTTTTTCTACCCAGAAAGTTGAAAAAATTTAAAATTTCATCAACTTTCGAATGTCTTCTGCAACACCTTCCAATTTAGACCAGTCTAAAATTTTGCACTCTGGCAATGGGTTATTCAAAGCAGGACTTCCTATCTGAGTCAGTGGGCGTTGCCTAAGGAGTAAGTGGAGGTGGGCAGCAAATGATCAATTACTGAGCAAGATAGGACCCCTAAAGGTAGTAAAGTACTTGAAAATATAAGCAATTTTAGGTTTCTCAAGTTGCAAGTGGAACATTGAGCCTGCTTGGGGCCCTTGTGATGCCAGGTTTGATACCAATGAGGTAGCTGGATAAACATATCATTATAGCTTAAACAACTTAACCCATTACCTGATGAAAAAATTTAGACTGGTCCAAACGGAAAGGAGTTGCAGATGACAAATGAAAGTTTATAAAGTTTTATTTTTAACTTTCTGTGTAGAAAACATTTTGAAAATTTTTTTATTGTTTCAGGCATTTTTTTCATTTTCCACAATATTTTCCTAATTGTGTTGTTGCCTAAGGGGGGTGAAAAAGCTTGACTGTGTGAGAACGGGTTAAATAAATCATAAACAGCATTTTTTAAAAACGATTTTTAATAATTATCAAATTATGAGATTGTCGTCTGTAATTTCTTTGAATTTGAACCAGTCAAAAAATTTGTCACTGTACCAGATAAGGCCCTTGATGAAAACCTGATGAGTTGTGTTTTGTGATCTCATCAATTGTGATTTCATATGCATGGATTAAGTCAGTCTTGGTGAATAAATCAAGAACCCTTCACTGAACTTAGCCCATGCCCACACAAATAACTCTTTTTGATGCCCCACAGAAAAAAAACTTTTGTTAACATTGTGGAAAATGAAGAAATTACTTTTTACCAGCAATTTCTTCATTTTCCATGCTGTTTTCTACCTAGAGAGTAGGAAAACACATCTATAATTTCACACCCTTTTACTGTCATCAAATTAGACCAGTCTAAAATATTGGTGTCTGGTACAAGCTTATACTAGCCTTTGAAATCAAGGAGTGAAATTAAAGCGGTTTAAACTGTTTTTGAAGGGCTCAAAATGACAAATAGAGCAATTTTCTTTTCTTGTGTGTGTTGAACAACATTTAAAACTATCTGAAAAAGATATGAATTTTTTCTTTGTTTGAATGGGGTTTAACACCACTTTTAAAATTTTTTCAGTCATATCGTGGCATCTGGAGCACCTAACAATGGATTCCTGGTATATCTCACACCAGTACTGCCTTTAAATCCTTTACTAGCCTCCAATTGCTATTTACAATTATCCACCCATTGGTTAAAGACAAATGTAAGAAAAGATATGTGCCAAAACCCCTGACATTCCATGAATGAAGTTTGGGAGTCTGATGCGCTACCAAATGCACTGTGACAGCAGCTAAAAAGATATGAAGTTAGGGATAATTGATATTATTTTCAAAAATACATAAGATCTATCACATAAAATTTGCACTTATATTCCTGTTCTAACTCAAAATTAGGACATTTTCAGATCTATCACATAAAACTTGCACTTTTATTCCTGTTCTAACTCAAAATTAGGACATTTTCAGATCTTTTTGGGTTAAATTCCTGGTTTAAAGCAGCTATTGAAAATTTGATTTAGGTAAATCATCTGATTTACGAATAATTGTCATGTTCACAAAATATGTTCTCTCTTGGTGTTAAATCAACTAAATTCTAATTTAATCTTGTGTGATATATTTCCTATGTCCTATTTCAAAACATCTGAATTTAACCCTTTTCCTGTTTTTAGAAATTTTAGACTGGTCCAAATTGAAAGAGATTGCAGACGACAATAAAAAATGGATGCAATTTAAAATGAAACCATCCTATGTGGTAGAAAATATTGTGAGAAAAGAAGAAATTGCTTGTTACAACCATCCTATGTGGTAGAAAATATTGTGAGAAAAGAAGAAATTGCTTGTCACAAGCAATTTCTTCTTTTCCCACAGTTTTCTCGAGTACTAAATCACAGGGACGTAAAAACCAGGGTTTGTACAGGAAAGGGTTGAAAGGTGAGGTTGTTAGTGTTTGGGTGATTAAAGACTGAATTGTTAATGGAGACCAGTGATGGAATTAACCCATTACCACACAGAAAGAATTTAGACTGGTCCAAATTGAAAGAAGTTGCGGACGACAATTTAAAGTTTATGGAATTTGGAATTGTTTCATCTTTTTGGATAGAAAACATTGTGGATAATGAAGAAATTGCTTGTGACAAGCAATTTCTTCATTTTCCACAATGTTTTCTATAGCTTTTTTCCTTGAGGGCGTGTAAAGGCGTCTCTGAGAGGGAATGGGTTAATACATCATGAGAACTACAAATAAGGCAAATGTCTAAAAGCATTACAGTTAGGAATTTAAAAATTATCAGCCAAAATCTTTCTTTCATACTCTAAGAAACTTTAATTTTGAGTCAAACCACACTTGATCTGATTTTCGCTTACACACTTGATCTGATTTATTCACCCAATCCTCCTGCCCAAAATAAAAGCAAGGTAGAAAAAAACATTGTATTGAGGACACTGAAGATATTGCTTTTAACAATTTTGAATGTAAAAGAATTTGGTAATCATGTTTAGAATTCCATGGTAAACTAGATGATTATATAAATGCACTTAAAATCAAAGCAAGGGATGTTTCACTCAAAATTCAAGAATTCCAAGTGATCACCTTGAACATTACATTATATGAACTACAATATTAATTTACAAGTACTATTATTTGTTGATTCAAAAACTTTTAAGTCTGTTTCAAGATAACAAAAATAAATACCAGCCAAAAATGAATTGAGGTAGATTTCAATAATAATTGAAAAGAGAATATCCTTATGTTGCATCCTGTATTGGTTTCCTGTCTTTAGAAAAATTACATTTCAAAAACAATCACAGACAACCACTTGACGGGATAAACAATAAAATCACTAAAGGGGAAAAGTCAATTAACTTTTTGACTCAAATTGATAGCTTTGATAAATTTGAGGGTGAGTAGCTTTGTTAGACCATGATTATTACTATTGGAAGGTTTGAGGGAGAAGTAAAAAGTAGTAATTTGAGATGCATTTCACTTTGTCACCCACTGTTATTTTGTCATTGCTCATCAACCTATTAAAATACAATGACGCTCTCTGATGACTACAGAAATACAATCATGGGAAACATTGTGAGAATAGGAGAAACGGCTTGATACAAGTAATTTCTCCTTATTGCAAAATGTTTTCTAATCTGTTTGGCACTTATTTTCCAATTTTAGCCCAATCTGTAATGTTGTCTGTAACTTTTTTTGATTTGGACCAGTCTAAAATTTTGTCGTCAGGTATTAGGTTTATGCTTCAGAGTACTAAATTTCTTCTTTCCAAAATAACAAAATAAATCTTTTATGAGTTGAAATATTTTTTCCTAAATATTACAGAATTTAACTTTGTACAAGTTAGTCTACTGCCTTTTCATGCTTCATAGAATAATGTTAAAATTTTCCGAAACAACAAAAAATATATGTCAGTGACTCAGTGCAAAAACATCAGTTATAGACACATTTGGTGCTCAAAATAAGGATCTATTTCAGGAATATGAAAATTCCAAGTTTCAATTTCAGGAAAATGACAGATTTTTTTTCAAACCACTGACAACCCCCTCCCCAAAAAATATATATATAAAAGAGAGAAATGAAAATAGATCAAGCCTACAGTACATTCTTTCCATCCTTTACTATAGTCCCTCAATTTTATGTCCCTTTGACTTCAACAAGAGAAAACATTGTGGTAAAAGAAGATCTTGTTTCTTGCAATAATTTTTCCTTTTCCCACAATGTTACCTCTCCTTAAGCTCATTCTTTTCTCAACTTTAGATGGGTACATTTGGTAATTATTGTTTAACGAATCTTACAGGATTTGGACAAATTTCTGATTTGAAGAATGGGGAAAAACCATTTATATCAACTGACTCTGGTCGACTTGGGTACAACAAAATCAAGAGTGGATTATTCTCAAATGGTCACATCATAGATGTCCATGTCATGAATTTCACTTACATGAATTAACCTATTCCCATGAAATTATGCTTTTGGACGTCCCTTTATAAGAAACACAATTGAGACAACATTATGTAAAATGAAAAAAATGCTTATAACAAGCAATATCTTAATTTTACACAATGTTTTCTATCCAGAAAGTTGAAAAAATCTAAAATTTCATTAACTCTACTTTCTGCAACACCTTTTAATTTGAACCAGTCTTAAATTTTACCGAGTGGTAATGGGTTAACCCATTCCCACACAATGACGCTTTCGGACGCCCCTCAAGAAAAACAATTGGGAAAACACTGTGTAAAATGAAGAAATCACTTGTAACAAGCAATTTCTTCATTTTCCACAATGTTTTCTATACAGAAAGTTGAAAAAATTAAAATATCATTAACTTTAAATAGTCATCTACAACTCCTTTCAATTTGAACCACTCTTAATTTTTTGCCATCTGGTAATGGGTTAAAATAACAGTACAGAAAGTAATTTAAGTTTTAGCACAGTTGTATCTCAAAAGAGTTTTGTTGAATCATTTCTAATAGTTGGTGTTTACAGACAACATGTTTGACATCATTGAATAGAACTCTCGGAAAATGGAAAATGAAAATAAATATATATTGTTGAATGTCTGCAGATGTTGTAATTATTTCTACTTTTCTTTGTCTACAGCCAAATGTCTTCGGAGGCTCTATTTTCCAGCTTTAGCTACAGCAATTTTCAACTCATAATTTCACCATACCAACAGGCAATAAAATTTCATGAATCAAAACTGACCAAGAACTTCTGACTGTTAAATGTCTCAACAATAATTTGATTAAACCAATGACCAGATGACAAACTTCAGGGAAAAAGACTATTAATTTCAACCTAGGGGCCCAGCCTGCCAATATTTAATATTAGAGGTGTAGGCATTTTCTCAAAAGATCTAGGGGCCCAGCCCAAAATCTAGGGGCCATGGGCAACTGGGCCCCTGCTAGTCTTTTTCCCTGAACTTTAAGACTGAAACCAGAAATTGCAGACAGGGTTTTCCCTGACCCTCTCCTTCTTTGGATTTGGACCCCCATTTTTCAGAAATGACCCCCAAAATAGCTAGACAGCCTTCTTTATCTTATTTGATAGGGGTTATAATGTGGCAAAATGACCCCCTGTTTTGAAAGTCGAGGGAAAACCCTGGCAGACAACAATTTTAGTTAATGAAGATATAGATCTATTCTTTTTTTAGGTTAATAATATTGTGGATAATATAGAAATTGTCCAAAATTTTCCAAAGCTTTTTCAGGGGCTGTCAAAAATTTTTTTAGTGTGGGAGTAGATTAAAACCATTCCCACAATGTCCAGTACATATATTCAATCAAGAAAAGATCTTTCAAAACTTTGTTAGAAAAGCAGAAATTGCTTTTAACAAGCATTTTCTTCTTTACTCACCCTATACTGACCTAATTTTTCAAGTGAATTCAAAAGTACTTAGAATGTCCACAACTTCTTTTAATTTGGACCAGTCTAATTTTCTATTGTCTGGTAATAGGTATTTGTCTTGTTAAGCTAAGAGTTCCAATTGCTTCCTGGTATCCTCAATGTATTTACAACAGGTGAAATTCCAAAATCAATCCCAGCTTTTCAACAGGTAACTAGGCCAGAACGCCTGCTTCTGTTTAGAATTTGAATATTTTACCCTTCTCCCCTTTAATAAACGTTAAGTGATGTCCTGCTACAATAACCCTTGTCATGCTGAAAAAATCCATAGAAATGCATTGAACTAGAATGGACGTAAGCACTTGGTACTCTATTCATCAGTGGGTTGAAATCTATTTTGAAAACTTATCTTACAGACAACTCTAGATTAACCCTTTCCTGGACAAATCTGGGATTTTAAGTAGCCGTGATTTTATACTCCAGAAAACATTGTGGTAAAAGAAGAAATTGCTTGTGACAAGCAATTTCTTCTTTTACCACAATATTTTCTACCACATAGGATGGTTTGATTTAAAATTGCATCCAATTTTCATTGTGGTCTGCAACCTCTTTACAATTTTGACCAGTCTAAAATTTTAAAAAATAGGAAAGCGTTAAAAGGGTCAGGTAGTAAGTGTTGACTAGCAGGGGTTGAAATTAACTTTTTATGATACTTGTAAAAAATGCGAAAAATATTGTCATGTAAGGTTTAAAAGTTGCTGGAAAAGAAGTGATTAAAAGGGACATTCTCCTTTCCCATAAATGTGTTCCCTAGAGAAATTCTTAAGAAGCGTGAAAGTAAGAATTGTGTAGTGATATTGATATTTTAGAAAATGATTTTCAACAATCAAATATGTTGAAGTTTTCGGACCAGAAACATGTTCGTAACTTAGATGTTGGAGATTCTCCAGGGGTGGACACTAACAGTGTCCCTGGATCCTGAGGATCCCTGAAAATTGGAAGGGACCCCAGCAATCTCGGGCTAGGGATTCCGTGTTTCTCCAGTACAAGAGATCTTATATTATAAACTAATGCTCCTGATTTTTCTGTTTGCTTGACTTTTAGAAACATTGTCGATAATGAAGAAATTGCTTGTAACAAGCAATTTCTTTATTTTCCACAATGTTTTCCTAAGCTTTTTCTTTCAAGGTTGGGCTTAGAAGGACAGGATTGCGTGTGAATGTGTTAATGTATATCAAGGAGGGATCCCTGTGTATCTGGAGGAAACCCTGGCATAATAAGTAGGGATTCCTGTGGGATCCCATTGAAGCAAAGTTAGTGTCGATCCCTGTTCACAGCTTTCTACTAGTGTGTTTCGTTTCTACTAGTTGATGTTTACAGACTACACGCGTGACGTCATTGAAAAGGGACAAAACTCTAGCAAGATCAATCGGTTTACGTCGATGTTTCTAGGAAGGACGTCATGTCAAGTTACGAAATAGAGCCCCTGTGTCATAGACATATTTAGAATGCAAATTTGACGCTCTGTTCTGTATTCGCCGCGAACTTGAAGACGGGACAAGACATTTCGGGTGAATTCCTGCCCTGAACCAAGTTTACATAAATTCGACCAAACAGCGATATTTCACGAAATTTAGTCTGCCTGACCTTTGCCAGGCACGTTATTAATGAGTGACTTCCAAAGAAATGTTACAAGATGCTTCTACGACTCGGTTACCGAACCTGCTATAATCGAGTACGCTCTATGTAAATTTCCATCTACATCGGTCGTCATGGAGACATTTCCATAAACTCCTAGTGGATTCAATTTTACCCGAGGGTATGACCCGAATAAACATTCTTATGTTAGTTAAACCCTTTATATCTTAACTTCAGCAAACGTCCGAGTCATGAACACAGGACGTCTTCCTAGAATCTCGGAAGTTAATTTACGTCCGGATCTCATTTTCCGGACTTTTTTTCTGATTTTCTGGACGTAATATATGTCGATGTCCGCTTATTGAGAGCACTTATATAAGGACAGAAAGCTGTTAGAAAATGATGAATAGCTTGTGACAAGCTATTTCTCCATTTACCTAAATGTTATTACTAACTATTACTTTGCCATGTCAAAATGCAAGGTTATACAAATCACTATATACAATATAAGAATATTGCACACATTTATTTCAAAATGCATATTAACAGAACATAAAATAAAAACATTTCTTCTTGATTCTATTGTGCAAAATGGACAATCATTATCCCAGGAACAAACAAATAAGTGACTTTGGAGTCATATTCATAGCTTAAATATCCATCAGGAAACTAAGAAAGCTTCAGAGACCAGGAGACCGGGTCAAATTTGAAAGTTGTAAGGTCATTGTAAGGCTTATTATGAATCTAACTAAACATACACAGTCGTAGTTTAAAATTATTTTCTTGATAACTAGAGCCGGTTACTGAATGCACCTGCAGATTTTTGGACGCTCTAACCCCTCCCACTTGAGCCTTCATGCAAAAGCGATGAAAGTGTCGATAGCTCCAGATTTATTGTTGTTTTCCTATACTTTTACCGGGAATAAATCTTGAATATTTCAAAAATAGAAAGAAAACTTACTTTCTTTTTCGTGATCATATCCTATTATAGCAAAATAGTCCGCCAGTCGCGACATGACAAGTAAATCCAACTCAATCACTGCTCTAGCACTACGTCGTCGCCATTTTGAATCAGCACATTACTCACATTTCCGGGATACTTGTCTAAGGGAAATAACTCGATTTGTCCTCTATCTGATTGGTAACCATTATAACTCATTGTGATTAATAATCGTCACAACTTAAATTTTCGTTGTGACGCTTCACCATCACAATCTAAATCTAAAAATAGCATCAGAGAGTAGGACGGCGAGCTGTCACTGGTAAGAAAAAAAATAGTGGCGTTTAATCATCACAAGTAGGAACTCTGACAGTTTAAGACTCTTGAGATTTATCTGTATAGGAGAATTTTTTAAGGCCCTATCGAAATTTGCGTCATATTCTTGAACACCCTGTTAAGGAGTGTGGGTCATCGTTTCAGTCGTTAAATCGATTCTGACAAAAATGTTTTAACCCTTTCCTGTTTGGCAAACTTTTAGACCTAACCAAAATCAAAGATTTTGCAGACGAAAATTCAAAGTGGATTAATTTTGAAAAATAACTATTAAGTAGGGTAGAAAGCATTGTGGGAAAAGAAGAATATGCTTGTAACAAGCGATTTCTTCATTTTCCATAATTTCGTCTGAAGAATAAAAACCCAGGGACGTAAAAAACAGGGATTAAGTAGGAAAGGGTTAAGGCCCTATTGAAATTTGCGTCATATTCTTGAACACCCTGTAAAGGAGTGTGGGTCATCGTTTCAGTCGTTAAATTATGTCTGACAAAGAAATAAGGCATGGTTTTGATTCCGGTTGAAGTGATTTTCGTAAGCTTCAGGTTGGCGTCATAAAAACGTGATCAAGGGTTTTGACAGGGGACAAAATCCATTTATATGGACAAATTACGTTGTGACGTTTTGCCACGTCAACATGTGACGGTTAGCCGTCAGGTTCTGGACTGATGGCATTACCATTATGTAAATTTGGTGTGAGCAAGTAATTTTCGAACTAATCCCAGTAAATGTTTTAGGGGGAAAGCAGCAAATTAAATCGAACAACAATCAAATACTTTCGATTCAAGTATGTCGTTATAAAGAATGCATTTGCTTGTTCGTTCGATAGTTTTATTTAATCGAACAAGTCTTGAAACTTTCACACAAAATTATATTACAAAAATAGTTTCGTGCATATGCAGACAGGAGGTTCGTGAAATTCTAAAACGCTTTTTTTTCTGGGTAGAAAAAATTATCAAAATCTTAGCCCAGTATATAATCAAATGAAAACGATTGATACTCTTCTTCGAGCAAATTCTTTAGACAGCTGCAAAGCAATATGATCAAATTTTATCTCCAACAGTAACACTTCTTTCAGTACTTTGATTTTTTTTTCATTTTTTATGATTGACTGGCTGGCATTCTATTTGTTTGTTTCTTTGATTCTCTGATAGATAGATAAGTAGCTAGATAGATAGGTATGTATGTATGTAGGCCGATTGTTAATTAATTGATATATCGATTGATTGATTCATAGGCTGACGGATTTGTTTCGATTTGATTTTCCGCGATTTCATTGATTTTATATGATTTTTCCATGACCGAATCACGGTGATGAAGCTGCTGTGCTTGATTTGTTGATTTGGTTTCATAGTTTTTTTTATATGAATCAATGCTTGGGAATCAAGTTTTGTAGGACACCAAAATAACAATCATGTGATAATACTACATGCTCCTGTTGGCACGTTTTATGTATAGACGAGTAGTGCATACGTGGACAATTCTAACGAGACTTTCTCACAGGGACTCGGCACAATCATTTTTATACTATACAGCATTCCTAGGATGAATATCTAACTTATATTCAGCGAACCTATACAGTTTTGCTGGGATAGGGTACAGGAGGAAATGATTGTCGATATTTGTCAAATAATTTGTATGTAGTCGCGTCAACAGAGGTTTTGTTTTGTTTTTTTCCAAAGGGTATTAAGACACAGAGTGTGTATTTATAACAATTTAGTCGCCAATAATTGACTAACCGCTCTCAAAGAGTGTAATCTTAGGCCTGAAAAAGATTTTAACCGGTGTTTATCCGTATTATTTTTGCTCTATCATCTCTTGGATTTTTCTATTTTTCCTTTAAAATATCAAAAGGAAATGCATTCTCGGTAATAAAGCAACAAATAAACACAAACCTCTGGAAAAATGACGAAAGGAAAGATGTACATTGAGAAAAGGGAATGTATGTCGAATAATGAGTTCGCAGAATCTTTTGAAAAATCTATTGCTAGTATCATGTAACAAAAAAGTAAAATGATCGCTTGGCTACTTAAGCGTCGTAACTACAGCTTGAATAAATTGTAGTTACGACGTCTAAGTCGCTAAACCAACAAAATAGGTTAATGAAAATGGCGGCCAATGTTGGAGATTAAAACTGATTCTTGTCTCATAGACTGCGATTGGTCAGTTCTGAATTATATGGAGAAACTGGTAGATACCCTAACTTGAAATATGAGTTTACACACTATCATATATTCTCTTCATGAACTTGTTTTTGGATAAGGGGGAGGGGTACGATGTCTACTAGAATAACGTGGGTTTAACGACGTCAGGATTTGTCCAAGCTTAACAAATATTAACCCTTGTCATGCTGAACCCGAAATATTCCGGTTTTGGCAGGAGGTGTAGACTAAGATCAGACTGCACTTATGTGCAGGCTGATCTTAGTCTACACCTCCTGCTTGTACTTTTTATGCCAGAGTTGTTTATGAAGTTGATTTCTAAAAGAAATATTTTATGAACAATAAGTTCTACCAGTGCTTTCAGCCCTTTGATTTTACAGCAATTTAGTATGATGATTTATACAGCATGACAAGGGTTAATTGTTTTAATCCGCTATCCGCAGACGATTGCAATATATATATATTGATATATGGTATATGAATATTTCTATAAGATATGTATATTGATACATAGCAAGGGGTTCTTTCTAATAGAATATCACTAGCTCTGTATAAAAGTTTCGAAATCGTCATTTGAACGATCCAATTATCTCGACGAAACAACAAACAAACAAACTACTTTTGGCACGGTAACGATTATCTTCACGTGGTCTCTCTATAGAACAGGGAGATATAGAAATACAACTCGAAATGAATTCTATGTTTGGTACGCAAAATTAAGGAAGAATTCATTTTATTTTAATTTGTCCATCAAGTGACCCTTTGTATATAAATTGATTGAACTTAATAATAGTGATAACCAGAAACAAGAAAATAGTTATAAGTGTTGCTTCATAATATTCTAACAGTTTTTAAAGGTTAGAAAAGAAAGTTTAACCTTTTCCCGTTCAATCCCTTTTTTTACGTCCGACAAATTTGATATGTTAACCTTTCATAAAGAAAAAAAGTAAATACTATATAACCTACATCGCGAGAGTAATAAACCAGTTCGATATTTAACCCTTGTCATGCTGAGCCCGGAATATTCTTGTTTGACAGGAGGTATAGACAAAGATCAGCCTGCACATAACTGCAGTCCGATCTTGGTCTATACCCCCTGTTTGTCCCTTTAAAGCCAGAGATTTAACAACAAAAAAAAAATTCAAAAGAAATACTGATCATCATTAAGACTTCCAATGCTGTCAGTCCTTTGATTTTAGAGCAATTAATTCAGCATGACAAGGGTTAAAATATATAATGTGTGTGATATTACATAAGTGATATAACTATGCCAATGGTCTGAAGTCTGTGGTAATGTACTTTCGTTACGACGAACATGACGTCGTGTTATGACGTCATTCATAATCGGCGTTACATGTTTCGCAGAATGTAGAAATCGTTAAATTTCAAAAATTATATCGATTTAGCTATAAAAATTAAAGTCACCAAACTCGCCAAAGCCTCGATTAATTATCTGTTTATAAATGACTCATTTGATAAATTCGGGTTTTCATGATGACGGGTTACGAATCTACTTATGCGTAACGCTCTATTTTATGTAGTTCTATTCTAAGTTGGTTTTGTTTTATTTTGACAGTTGATAGACTGTTGATCTTTATCTTTTGAATGTGGTTTTAACGGACTGTCAAAAATTGACGTCCATGCTTTTTTTGTTTGATTTTTTTTTTTTTTTTTTCATCACAATTTAGATAAAAAGTAAAAAGCTGAAAATACCCCGTGGAAGAATTCCAGAGCTTTAAAATGGCAGTCTTGCAAATACTTATAGTGGAGCAGGCTTCAAGTCTAATATTTTCATGTACAGGATTTTCAAGAAATTAAGAAGCTACATAGGAAATCAGTGTAAGAGAAAAAGATCAGATATCCTTGTTGAAAGCAATTCCTTCTCTCTTTTTTTAACATTAAAAAAAAAAAAAAAATGGACAAGTTTCTAACTTTAAATAATCGCCTCAAATTTCTTTGAATTCAGCCCAGTTTTTTTCTCTCTTTGTGCGTGTGTGTGTAAGTTTGAAATGTAAAATTAGAGATAGAATGAAGAACTAATAATCATCAAAGGGAAATAACGACCAATTGAAGGCAACAAGCAATTTCTTCATTTTCCAGTATGTTTTCAAAAGCCTTTTTTTTCTTTGGGGCGTCTAAAAGCGTCACTGACCGGGAATGGGTTAACACTTTAATAAACGACATCACAAAAGATCTTTTTGAATTCATTTCGATGGATCAGCGCGAAACAGTTGTAACTACCTATAAACATATAGGGAGTTACAACTGCTTCACGCTGTACAATCGATTTTGATCTATCGGGCTAAAAATGACCTCCTGACCAATCAGTACTAAAATTTATATAAAAAGGAATCAGGTGCTTCATGGATGAATCCATTACCAGACAACCGCATATTACAAGCCGAAAAATATAGTTATTTAGATAGTTACAAGTAGTTCTTTTCCTTTCTCACAATACATGTATTTGCTATCATAAATATCTTTATTTTCAATTCTAACGCGTTTCTGAATGTCGTCTGATATTCCATTTGATTTGAACCAGTCTCAGATTTTGTCGATTGATTATGGGTTAAAATGGGTTAGTATTTGCAACATTAAGAATCAAGCTGTAGTTACGACATTTCGCTTGTCCAACGACGATGTCAGAAAATTTCGGTACTTGTCTGCCCGGTACTCCGCTCAGATTGGCCTAGGGAGATACTCAAAGCGGCGCTACTATTTGCGAAACGGGGCTTATATCAGATTTATAAATGAACCATCATATATGGTAATTACTGTCTAATACACTATACATTAAAGTGGAAAACGCAAAATGGAAAATTAAAGCGGTGTCAGATGTGACGTAAGAGAAAATATCAAATTTACAAGTCAGAAATGACCGATCTCGGCTGTCAATCAATTACCAGTCGACGAATGAAATCATCCATTAAGATCAGAAATGAGTTTTGAACTCCGAAAATTTACCGCCATTTTTGTTAACCTTTAAAATGGTTTGGCGACTGAAACGTCGTAACTACAGCTTTTTCAAGCTGTAGTTACGACGTTTAAGTCGCCACCCAACTGTTCGAAGTAAGTTGGCGTGGCCTGCGATTGGTCAATTTAATGTGTGCTACACTATTATCAACATAACTGATAATACTAACTTCTTTGATTGATCTATTCATTTTCATTTAACCCATTCCAACTCAACAAAATATTAGACTGGTCCAAATTGAAAGAAGCTGCAGACGACAATTTAAAGTTGGTGGAATTCAAGTTTTTTCGTCTTTTTGGACAGAAAACATCGTGGACAATGCAGAAATTACTTGATACAAGCGATTTCTTCATTTTCCACAAAGTTTTCTAAAGCTATTTTCTGTAGATACATGAAAAGGACGGATTGTGTAGGAAAGGGTGAAGTGAATCAATTATGACTCATCTCCGAAACCAGTTAGCATGCAAGCGCAGCGACTATAGAACTTGAAATCAACGATTAGAAACATACAGAAATTTATATCAAATTTACAGTTTTATGGGGATCGCAGTCATTCCCTAGAATCACTATGCTTGGATATTTTATTTCTTGTAAGAATATTCCATTTTTTCGTAAGGCACATTTTGACTTTTCCATATCTAGCCTGAGAGAACAGCTTTTGTTCTTTGTTCAAAAGACTTCACATCTCAAGGCCAGACTTAAGTAAGAATAGCTTAAGATATCGACGTTATGCTATTTGTTTAATCAAATGCGGTAGTTTTGAAGCTAGTGTGACATGTTTTGAGACAATAATGATTGGTTTTTCTTAACCCTTTCCTGTTCAGTCCCCGGTTTTTACACCTCTGTTATTTCATAATTGAGAAAACATTGTAGAAAAAAGCAATTTCTTCTTTTTTTCACAATATTTTCTGCCTTACTGAATGGTTATTTTCAAAATTAAATCCAATTTAAACTTTAAAACAATTGAATTTGGACAGGTCTAAAATTTTGGAAGACGGGAAAGGGTAAATCGCTGTTGTTTTTTTTTTCTAAATACACAAGACTATACAGGATTCTTTGTACTTAACTTCTCTTTAGCCAGGACTGTATTTGTCTGGCTCAGTGATACATGACTTACTGCGCTCGGAAATTGGAAAAAATACGATGTACGATTGTTTGCGACAATATAATGTGTTTTGTGCATAAGTTATACATTTACCATCGTTGATACCATGAAGAATACGAATAAAAAGACGTTTGACATTTTGTTTGTATTGGATGACAAAGACGAGATATCTCTTGCTGCAAGAGAAGCCGAAGCAGCGTTAATTGCTGTAAAATCGAGTCTTAAAATAGGCAGACGGTCAATACACCATTACAGTAACACGGTTATAACGAGGCGGATTTTATTCTTCTTGACTGGACAAGATCACGATATAGAATCAAGGATTTATCGCTGGATCAATAACATTGAATACGCGTTTGTTATAGAGAATCCGTATACCGTCGTTTTCCTGCCTGACGGCACCGACGACGAAGACTTTGTTGCTGCGTGTGAACAAAATGAAAAAGTGATCACAGCGGCAAGCCTGGATGACCTGTCTAGTTGGTGGCCACGTGTTGTACAGGAGCTGTTCGAGTTTGAAGGGTTTATGAATGAACCTCCGTTCTGTCGAATTCATAACGTTTCCCCTGAATATAAACAAGCAGCTGTGGTTCGAGATCGGATAAATGACCTGCTACAAGGTTAGGCAGGGTTGTTATGTATGGAATGGTTTCGTGAATACGATTCCATGTAGTATTCATAAAACACGATAGTACAACATTCTTAAAATGTTTAAATCTAAGATTGAAATATTATTTTTATTAAGCACAGTCTTACGTTTTGCTTTCAACGAAGCTGATATCATATTTTCAGAAATAGATCCAATTTAAGCCTTATATGTCCTGGCTTTACCCTTATGAAAAATAGAAACGGGCACGTGCTAATAAGATTTTTGAGTGTGTGGGTGTGATCAGAGAGAGAGAGAGAGAGAGAGAGAGAGAGAGAGAGAGAGAGAGAGAGAGAGAGAGAGAGAGAGAGAGAGAAAGAGAAAGAGAGAGAGAGAGAGAAAGAGAGAGAGAGAGAGAGAGGTGAGGCCAGTTAGCCCAGTAGTTAAAGCTATGTGCTATCAATTTTAGAATCGCGAGTTCAAGACTTGATCCCCCAACGTTCTTTGCCATCTCGATATGCGTCATTTGTCTCAATGGACGAATAAAAAAGGTAGTGCGCTAAACGATAGGATGAGCATTTGGTGACTCGGATCAAATGATGTAGTTATGCTGGAATGAGAATTGACAGGAAGTGATGGTTAAGTAATTCAAAATATATATGAAATACTGTTTACAGTAACTTTAAGCTTCATACAAAACAAAACAGTCTAGAGACATGTTAGAATCGTGTGAGAATGATTCCTGGAAGAGGAAATGTATCATTTCATTCCATTATTGATTGATAGAATGGGGTTTACGCCACTCTAATCAGTATACCAGTCATATCGCGGCGACTGGAACGCTTAACAATGGATTCCTGGTGTTTCTCACACCAGTACTACCACTACACCCTTTCTGAGCATCCAGCTGCTCATCCCACTTAGGTTAACGATTATCCATCCATTGGTCGGAGACAAATGTCGAAAAGGATATTTGCCGCGACCGGGTATTGAACCCTGGACCTCATGATTGGAAGTCCGACGTGCTACCAAATGCGCTATGGACGCGGCCTTCATTCCAAAAAACGAACATCTAACTGAAGAATAATCAATAACTTTCAGTGACAATAGAAAATACTAATAACAAGTTTGACTATGTTCAAATATATGCATTTTTATACCGAATGACCAATTTAATCGCTATTAGTATTCATTGAGCGCCAATATCTTATTCCTGCAATTATGTTATAATTCAAGGACATTAGTATTGTTCGTCAGGACAATGAGATAAATTTTGGTACTTTTTCCCCTTTAAGGACTTGGACTTAAAACTTCACCAAATGTTGATGTAGCTTGTAGTCACGGCGTTGCTATTATGCGTTATGGAACCAGAAATGAGCCAAAGACCAAGCAGGTAATCAGTGGCCTTAAACAATCTACTGACAAACTGTACGTGTTAGGGACCAATAAACGCATGCCAGACAACATTGTTACAACAATGGATTTTTACTCAACGTCAGATCTCCTCAAGGTTTCCTTATTGATACTCAATTCTGTTGGTGCCATCGATGTTGATACCCTGACCAAACGAGACGGTCCTTGCGCGAGATATCTTGGTAAGAAACCTCAGCCCTTACAGTATATACGTGTCCTTAATTCCAATCGGCCTACTTTGTGTGGTAAATGTTAAGGGCAACTGGAAAGGCTACAAAGAGCTGACAGGAAGATTTTATTTTGTGCATAATTCTATTAAGAACGAATTCTGAGCAATCTGTGTTCGTATTGTAATTTGACGCTTATATCCAGCAAACGATCAATAAAATCGGGTGTTTAGAAGAAATAGACCTCGCTTAATAGAAACACATGAATTTATTCTCTAAATTTTGTTGTCATTTAGTAATTCGATGCACATGGTTATTTAATTACAAAGTAAAGTTAATATCCTCAATAAATTTGACGGGGGAGTTGCTATTTGGGAAGGACATCTAACAGAAGAAATATGGTATATCTGCATGTTTTTCTTGCTTCGAAAGAAGTGTAGGTTCTGTTTACAATACTACACGGCTATTTTATTTCGAAAGATCACGCCTGTATGAAAATAATAGAAAATAGTTTTTGAATTGATTATGATTATTTTTGCTTTTAACCTCACTGAATGATTATTAAACCTTATTTTGGGGAAAATGGACGACCAACAAAACAATATAATTAAATGTTTTTAAAGATGCTAAAGAACAATAAACATTTATGTTACTCTTTAAAACAAAATAAAATAACAACAACAAAAACGCTCTCACTATCGATAAAAGAAGAATTATTTGATTAAACGTATAGATTAGAAACAATGGAAAAGAAGAGGAACAATCCGTTTAAATATTGCTTAGGTTTAAATCCAAGCATAAACATTACTCTTCTCATGCAACTGCATTGCTGTTTTAGTAGTAGTTTCTACGCTTACAGGAATACACATGCAAGTTGTCCGAAAAAAACATCCAAAATTGTACAATTTACGGGAGACCCGACCAGGCCTGGAGCCGCGACAGAATGTAATCAAACAGTGTTGTTCTGGTGGGACAAATCGACCACCCTGTGTTGTCTCTGTGAGTGCAGCATGTGTTGTCCTTACCGCTGTGGTTACCTTCCTGGCTACGTGCGCCATTATAGGCGGGATGTATCTTCTTACAGTAAAGGTATCATTTTCCCTATGAATGAGATTGTTGTATTATTTTTTGAAACAGATTGTATTATTTAATGGAAAGTTTCTATCAGAGGAAATAGGGAAGTATAGTACTAGTAATTCTCAAAAAAGTACTGATAATACGAAAATACATATGTAGTCATTTTGGATAGAAAAAAGTTGCAAACTTTTTGTCAGTTTTGTTAGAAATATATACATACATGTATTTTAAGCTTTTAAAAAAAAAAACTACGTGTATATAATAGATGCTGCTAGTAATTCAGATCGTTTTATCGAAGTATTATCAAATTAAATCATACAAGTACAAATTAAAAAAGAGCAATTATTCCCGTGTTTAGTTTCTACATGTACTGAGTAATTGCAGCATGTTCTTCAAAGTATTGCTGGTTTTGATTTATATTCCTATAAGATCCAACGCCTCTATCACCATATTTTACATTTTTCTAGCACACGAATGATGTTCAACGACTAAAAGGTGAGTGACAATAAAGTTTTCTCAACTCTTGTCATGCTGACACGGAATATTCCTGTTTATGCAAGAGGTATAGACAAAGATCAGCCCGCACACATGTGCAGTCTGATCTTAGTCTACGCCGACTGCCTGTCGCTTTCTAACCAGAATTGTTTATAGAATCAGTTTTTACTTACCTGCAACTAGTGCTTCAATTGATTTCAGTCCTTTGATTTTTGGTTCAATTCTGAACCGAATTTTTATTCAGCATTGCAAGGGTTAAGTTAATGTGTAAATCTGTATCATGCACGTGATAATACTATGACAGAGTCACTGGTTCTTGAAATCTTGAATCGGCATTTTTGTGCTTCTAAAATAGAAAACCGGTAATTTTCAATTCTGTGTGAACTTGAATCTGTTTTTCTTTTATTTCAAATTGGAGAAAAGGGGAATGTGAAGCATGGTTAGGATCGTTAGTTGACTGTGAACTCAGTTACACTTTGTATCAGGTTTTGTCAGTATTACTTGTGTTGATAAAATTTATTTTTATCAACTCCACACGATTTTATTTGGCATTTGGCAAAACATTTATGTCGTTAGCCATTTACAAAGTTTTTCATATGAAAGCATGGCAATGACAGAATAAACATTAATATTACAGATTGTATTCAACCAAACAATTAATCAAAATTATAGTGAAGTACTAAACAAGATTCCCTGACTTGAAAGTCTTCCTTAATGAACTTTGCAGTATCGATTTTTATTACATACCTATAAAAGATATGGATTAAAATCTGGCTGTCTAATACAACTCGACAGAAGAAAAATCCGTATTCGGCGTGTACCCAATAAACGTATTCGTTGAGTACCGTTAACACGGACTACTTTTTTGTGTATTGACGTTCTTTTTTGGGGGGTGGGGGAGTTGGTTATTTCTTAATCAATTAAGAGAATTTTCTTAATCTCATGTCCTAAAAGGTATATAATAAAAGTAATATTACAACAGTGTCTTTTTCAATTTGTTGTTATCGTGTTCTCGGATCGTGTGTAGGTATTTTTTATTGGGTTCGACCTTCGGTCTCATCCAATAAAAAAATACCTACACACGATTCTCGAACACGATAACAACAAATAGAAAAAGACACTGTTGTAATATTCCCTATGTATCTTCTTGTATTTAGACGATTGAATTCTGATAAGATTTAAAGTGTATAGGCCATGTATATGGAATGTACTTATGTCACTAAATCTATCATATATACATAGAAAATGATGATTAGAATCAATTAAACAACGACCGTATAGCCGACAAATCGTGTTGTTTTTTTCTATCGTCGTTCTCATTCTAAATCGTCGTAACTACAGCTTGAATCAAGCTGTAGTTACGACGTTTTAGAATGAGAACGACGCAATGTTATTAATTCAATCGATTTCAATTTCTAGCGGGATGATAATCTAAACTTTTCGACTTTTATTCTAACATTAACACAATTTAACATAAACAAATAATTGTCTCTGAGTATAGTAATCTTTAAGATTAAGTGTTTGACCCGAACGCTTACTGTATATTTGTTATTCGAGTAAAGACCTCTTGACTTTTTCATATTTTTGAATTCAAAAATATTCGTTTGTACATTTTAATTAAGTATTGTCGTAAAAATGTTAAAAAAAATATGAAGTTTTTAGAGCCCGTTATCTTTCGAATAATCTATTTGGGATATAGAATTCCGGGAACTTTGACCCATTTCCACACAACAAAAATTTAGACTGGTACAATTTGAAAGAAGCCAAAGGCGACAATTCAGGATGAAAACATTTAAAAATCTTATTGAATTAGGGTAGGAAACTTTGTAACATGAACAATTTGCTTGTAACAAGCACTTTTTTTCATTTTCCATTGTGTTTTCCAAAGATTTTTCTCTAGGGAAGGGGGGCGTCAAAGAGTGGGATTGTATTGGAATTGGTTATTAAACATTTTGCCATGTCCCTAACAAAGCAGATTCAAATTTGGCGTTGAATTTAGTGTTACTCTCCAGTGTTTTGCCTTTTTATTTATTTATTCATTTATTTTTTTTGCGATTTCTGAGGAACGGATAGCATTAGCACATGTTTATGTCCTTTTTTCTCTCCTCTATTTCGACCCCCTCTCTTTCAATTGGTTGGTTAACCGAAAGTATACATGCCATCTAAAATAGAGAACATAAATAACAACAGAAAAACACACACACCGAAGCAAGGACGTTTTCTACCCCGTACTTCTTTAGAAGGAGTGCTTCAAATACTTTAATACTCATGGGAAAAATAAAGATGGTTTTGTTGATTGATTGATTGAATGGCGTTAACGCCACTTTTAACAGTATTTCACAGTCATATCACGGCGGCTGGAGCACCTAATCGTGGATTCCTGGTATTTCTCACGCCAATTCTACCACTACATCCTTTCCTAGCCTCCAGTTGCTATCCCACTTAGGTTCACGATTATCAACCAATAGGTGAGAGACAAAAGTCGGAAAGGATATATGCCGCCGCCAGGGATCGAACCCATGACATCCCATGATTGAAGATTGGAGATGATTTTTGTAGATATATTAAAAGAATTATGGAAAGCGGCCTTAAACACAATACATCAAATCCAGTTAACAGACCTAAGTTTAGTATTATCATCTAAAAATCGAAAAACCTAGACCTTACGCCAAGTAGGTAAGTCATCGTTTACTATAAATAAAGGGCAATCCAAACGACTTTCTTCTTTTTGAAAATGTTAAGACATTCGTTAGTTCCTTGTTAACAATTGCTTATCTACAACAACAGTAAAACACATGATATAGCCGCCTTCAAAATCGCTCACATTTAAGAGATGAAGAGAATATTTTTTGTTTTCATGGAGGTATGAACCGAAAAACCTAATTGTGAAGCGGATTCATACAGTGTGTTCCTGGGGTTTTCGGTTCATACCTCCATGAAAAAAAATATCTTCTTCATTTCTTATAATTTAATAGCATCGAGCGAAAAAACCAAAAGCTTTACAAATGTTGATACCTTTATGTATGGGACTATTTTGTGCGGAAGCATACAAAATCGCTGCGTGCTCAAAATTTTGTTCATGGAGTTATGAATAATTTTTTCGACCAATCAGAACACTCGTTTTTGATAGACGAAACTAAAAATCAAATTATAAATAAATGTTCAGCTTAACAGTGTCTACGAATATGATGAGGTACATGAACTGTTACTAAATTATGCCGTTGATCATATCTCTCTATTACCAAGATAATAATTTAATTGTTAGTTTCGTCTATCAAAAACGAGCGATCTGATTGGTCGAAAAATTTTATTCATACCTACACGAACAAAATTTTGAGCACGCAGCCATTTTATATGCTTCCGCACAAGATAGTTCCATACATAAAGGTGCTCGATGCTAATAAACTAAAAGAAATGAAGAAAATAATTTTGTTTTTATGGAGGTATAATGTGTGAATCCGCTTCGCCTCTTCATACAGTGTGATTAGTTTTTTCGGTTCATACCTCCATGAAATCAAAAATATTCTCTTCGTCTCTTAATTGAAACAAAATTCGTAAACTATGTTAACAGTCAAAACAGCTTCACATGTCTTCGAAGACAACTCGTTATCATGGTTTATGCCCCTCTTGACTCTACCAGCCTATGTTCTTATTTATTTTAGACGTTATAAAGGAACATGAAAGAATCATGGATCATCTTGAAGTCGAGGCTTTGCGAAAGTTCAGAGGTAATTACTTTATAAATTAGCCTAATATTTGAGAAGTAGTCCTGATAATGCACACTATTTTGACATACATTGCGAAACTCTTTGAATTACGCCGTCTTATGAAAAAAGTTAAAATGATTATACCAGGGTAAACAGCAATAGATAATCTTTCAAAGATTGAAAAAAAGACTTATTATTGTTTTATATATGTTATTGAGGTCGAAACAAAAGTGAACGTCACAAAAACGTCGCGTTACATTTTTGCTTTCGTTAAAAAAACCCCAAAACTTTGCCGCATCTGTGTTAATGTTGACCAAGATTTTACTAACCATGATCTAGTTTTAGATCGACCGGACGAAGTCCAGCGGGATTTATTTCATAGCATGTCGTCCGTCATGTGTCTGTCTTGCGTTCGTCCACTTAGACCATATGGGCGGGGTTTATCTCCGCAAAATTGAACATATAGTGAAAAATAAGTAAACCTTTTCCTCTGACACGATGAGAAGTTAATTTCACGTCGACACAAAAAATAGTCTCGAAGTAGGTTTCAAAAATTGACGTCGAAATCGTGCGCAACGTCACATTCAAAATAGAGTTTGGAAATTATTTACTAAAGAAATTAAGAGAATATGTGTTTTACATTGAGTTATAAGATGCAAACCTAATCACACTGTATGAAGCCGCGAAAGGAATTCATTTGGAAGTGTGACTATGTTTTCCTTACAAAAGATAATTTGAAAACAAGTCATTTTTCATGGAAACTTGTTTTCCCATTGGTTTTTATGTCTTCTTCCGTTTAGAGTTAGACTTCGAAAGAAATGGGAAAATGCATATTTTGTGTAAAGTCATTTTAGGAAAGGGGCGGTGGTCAAAAAATCAAATATTTTTATCGTTCGCCTCCAGAGGCGGGAGTAACTAAGCTTTGTCTGTCCACCAATCCATCCGTGAGTTTTTCAATTACTTGTGAATGCAGATCTTTGGGTGAAATTTCCACAGAATGTTCCTCGTGTGACCGAGCTTATTCCATTAAAAAAGTAAGCTTCGTTTAACATTTCTTGTTTATGCAACTTCTACATTTTATGACTGGTATCGGGGGCATTTTCATATACTGTCTGCCTTTGCCATTGTACAGATTTTGTACAGATTTTGTGACATTTTGCTATTTCATGTAAAGCGAGACCTTAGTTAATATTTTTGTGAACACTCCTGCTGCACATCTATTATAAATAATAAAAAATATATTATACTATCAAATTTTTAAAGATTTGTCACCATATGATTTTTTGAATGTGTTTGTATCATACGTCTTTGTCGCAGGAAAAGGGGCTAAATCTGTTTTTTTTAATGCAACTCCTACAACAATTTAGATAGAATTGTATAATTTCTTCAAAGAAAAATTGTCATTCTGTGACCAATTTGAACGGATTTTGTAATAAACTATGGTGTCAGAAGAAAAGGGACCCTTTGTGTAAATGGTTTTGTAAAAGTTACGTTTGCTTCACAGTAATCTAGACTTTATCAAACTCCCCCCCCCCAAAAAAAAAGTTTGCTGGAAATCCTACTACCTTAACTCTTGTCATGCTAAAATCTGTTTCTAAGAATGCTTGAAATTAAAGGACTGAAAGCACCGAAAACCCTTGAAAATTAATTGCAGAAACAATTGCCGCTTAAAAGCTGCAAGCATGTGGTGTAGACTAAGATCCGACTGCACACATATGCAGGCTGATCTTTGTCTATACCTCCTGTCAAAACAAGATTATTTCGGGTCTCTCACAAATGGTTAGATAATCGTAAACCTAAGTTGGATAGCAACTGGAGGCTAGGAAAGAATGTGGTGTTAGAATTGGTGTGAGAAATACCAGGAATCCATTGTTAGGTGCTCCAGCCGGCGTGATATCACTGTGAAATACTGTTAAAAGTGGCGTTAAACCTCATTCAATCAACCAATGATTTGCAAATTACCAAATGAATAATAAAGGTATTGCGTTATTTATTCAGAATGACAAGTCCTTGTTTTAGAAGTAACTGTGAATTATTTGAATACATTGTTTTCGTCATTGTAGCGGCCAATGAGACATTCTATGAAAGGATAACTAATCTCAGAAATGAGACGGAGGAACAATTCAAAGGTAAACAAATGTTAAATACTTTTATTAAATAGCTGAACTTGACAAAGAATTATTACCGCAAGCACCCTTACAAAACTGAATAGAAAATACATGAACGTAGAACAGCAATAAAGAATAATGATAATGATTTGAAAAACACATAGTGACAATATTCATCGAAATAAATCTGCAAGTTTCTTTCATTTCAAAAATGACAGAAATTAACTGTATTTATACCACACCAATTGATAAAACAATAAACTGAAATAATATGACACTTTGACAAGTATTTTTCGAAAAAAAAAAGAAAAAAAAAGAAAAAAAAAACTGGACCATTATTGATTTGTGACAAATGCAATCCATTTAAAGATTAAAAAATAACAGAGGCGACAATGCGAACGTTTTCATGCAAAATTATATAATCCATTCAGTACAAGTGCTGCCCTTCAACAACGAATCTTGACTCAGTAAATTGACTGAATAGTCTTTATAGTCTCCCCGTTATAAAACGATTTTTATAAAAAATATACATACCAGAAATAAAATCGATGTAAAATATGAGGTGAAAAGTATTCCGACTTGAAGTATTTCGTTTCATAGAAAATACAATTGAATTTTTTTTCCAGCCGTTCCCTCCTTTTTTATGGAAGATCTATGTCAGAAAAAAGTATTCTGTGATTATACCGATGATATCTAGTTAAAAAAGGTGTAACATATCGAAAATAAATGGTACCCCCCCCCCCCCCCCAATCATATACATCGAAAAAAGAGGCCAGAAAAAACTGTATTATTTCATGCTGAATCAGAGCACAGTAATACTACAGCTCATTGTACAACAGATTTGATATAATTCGGATATTTCAGGGTATTTATCTGCAATTGCAACACGTAGACATATTGCGCTGATCTTTCAATTGAACTGAGATAGATGTCGAATATTACAACCAATAAAATGATACAGGAACGTTGTTTGTGTGAATGCTTTTGTAAAACGTATTTTCTTTCAAAAAAAAAAAAAAGAACAATTATATTTGATTAAAATCTATATAGTCAGAGCAGCAACCTATTTCTGTGTAACTCTGTATACTTGATTTTAACAGTGTTCATGCTTCAACCTTGATGCTAGTGAAATGTGACGGACCAATATTTCTTCGTACACAATAGACATAATTTCTCGCTTCGTCGCTCAAACTTACCCGAAAGTATCCTTAGTTAACCACTTTTTTGTATATACACTGTTTAACTGAATGTTTTTCTTTTCTTTTTGTAAAATGAAAGAAAAAAATCGTTTCTTTGCTTTCTTACTATGTTTTTGCCTATGCCTGTTTCCGCCTGTGTTGCCAGTGTCTAGCAGTGTCAATTTAGTTTGAAACAACTTTTAGTTTTTGCAGCATTATTTTTGATGAATGCATTCAGTTAAATTTTGTATTGAAGTTAAATGAAAAGTAATTAATGAAACCTGGTTCACCTGATATCGAGATATTTAAACATACTGAGAGAATGAGTTATTTTTCTATATGTCGCTTCCTTCGGTTTTGACGGGTTACGGAATACAGGTCTCGTTATTCTTTGTTAACCCATTCCAACACAGCAAATTTTCAGACTGGTCCAAATTGAAAGAAGCCAAGAAAGACGACAATTTCAAGTTGATGGAATTTTGAATTTTTTCGTCTTTTTGGATATAAACATTGTGGATAATGAAGAAATTGCTTGATACAAGCAATTTCTTCATTTTCCACATTGTTTTCCAAAGCTTTTTTCTTAAGGGGCGTAAAAAGGAGGGATTGAGTTGGAATGGGTTAAAGCATACTTATTTGATATTTTGGTCTTATTTAAAGTGACGAACAAAACGATCTACTTCAACATTGAAGCGTTCCGGAATGAAACACCTCCCCTTTATGAAGGTGGGTTTGCTTTTCTCGATACTTAACAAGTCATGTTATAGTTCACTTAGAGAATGAAGAGAATATTTTTTGTTTTTCATTGAAGTAATGACCAATGAATTAATCACACTGTGTGAAATTTGCCATGAGCAAAATAATTATATTTCTTAATTTCTATATTCCTACTTGTTCCAACTTTGCAATGAGAAAAATGAAATATTTTCAATTTGGCCAAATTCCAACATTACATGCACACGATTCCGGAATTATACTGCGAAATGTAGGGATTCTTACTTTATTCTGCAAAGTGATAATTCCTACTTTGCGAATGACAATTCAAAAATTGTACCAATGTTTACTTTTCACAGTGTTTATGTACCTGTATTAGTTGTATATTGTTTTCTTGGTTTCATTTAGAAATGAACAACACCATTTTCCCTACAGCTGACCTTTACAGAAATGATACAGACGCTCTACTAAATAGTAAGTTTCGATTAACCTTATAAAGTCTGACAGATGGGTGCTATCAAAACAAGAGAGACTCTACCACTGTTACTCATTTGAGCTCTACTAAGCGACAGGGGCTTTAGTCATAGCGTAGTCGCAATCTTGCGTCCTTATGTCCGCCCACCGCCTGTTCGTAAGTAAAACTTTCCCTTTTTAACATCTTTCCTCCTAGAATGTACTGATGAGATCCCAACCAAATTTCATGGTAATATTCCGCAAGTATTCATCCCTCAAACCTTCTAAGTGGATTTCACTCTTCTTATTATTCTCAGGAAGACCTTCTGAATTAATTGTGTTTGTATCGGAAAAGAAACAGCTTTTATGGGCGGGCTTATTTTCCGTAAATGGCGTTTAGTAAAATCTTTACTACTGTTTATTAGATTTCATTATCCAGATACATCTATGTTCCGTCTCAACCAATTTATTGAAATAAAACACGGTTCTTACGATTTGGGCGTGTTTGCTCAAAATGGTAGATAGTGAAATCTTTATCAAGTCGTATTCCAAGTCAGCTCATTCAATTGCATTGTTCCTTGGGCGAAGTTCTACCGAATTATTGGAATTAATTTTGATTTGTCGAAAGCAAATAGGCTTTTATTGTTTGGGTTTATTTGCCATATATATCATAAAATGTTTGATAGGCCTAAAACTTTTAAGTTGATTTATGTTTTTTTAGTTGGATTATTCTACGGTTGTGTATAAAAAAATCCTTATAGAAAATATTACCTTTTTGTGCAAGTTTAGATTTCAATTTAATATTGTTTAATAATAAATAATCCAAAGTATCATTGACTTTGTTCAGATAACTAAAGCCAGCTTCTGTGATCTAGCAGCTATCGATGTCCGTCGTGTGTTATGTTGAACTATACAGATTATATTTTTGTCCTTTGTCTTAAAAATTTGTATGAAGTTTTCCCATACCGGTCAATGCGTTTATTGTAAAAAGAGTCTATACAAGAGCCATGTCGGACATGGCCATCCCCCGCCGTAAAAGCTTGATAGTAAATTGAGTTGTTATTTTTGTACACTGCACTTCTCCTAAAAAAGATCTATCCACCTATGAAGTTTAAGGACATGCGCCGGACAAAATCTAATTCTTTATAAAAACAAAAGGCAATAACTCGAAATTATGTAAGCCAGAGTTGTGGTTCTTCTGCACTGCACTGCTCCTTCATGAGATCTATCCAACTTTGAAGTTTCAAGTTGATAGCTATTATACTTTAAGAGATATGCCCGGACAAAATCTAAGTCTTTAAGATAACAAAGGGCAATAACTCGAAAATTTTGCAAGCAAGAGTTGTGATTCTTATGCACTGCACTTCTCCTCTATTGCTTTATGAAGTAAATGTGTTTGTTTGTTTGTTTTTTCAGAATATAGAAGACATTTATTTGTTTCATGTAAATCCCTTTTAGCTCACCTGAGAACGAAGAGCTCAATGTGAGCTATTGTGACCGCTCAATTTCGCTTGACAACCCGGCGTCCGTTTTGCGACTTCTACAATTTCTTTAAACGTTTTCGTCTCCTTAACCAGAGAGCCGACCTTGATGAAACTTAGCAGAGATATTCAATAGGTGGAGTTCTAGCAGAGCTGTTCAAAGTATTGAAACCTTCGTATAAAACAAAATATTGCGAAAATTCCGTATTGTCTGTAACCGAAAGGTTTACTAGTACATCTATGACACGAAAATCACAAAGTAAAGCTCTACTAACTTTTTTCATATGATGATCCTTGGGTAATTTTCGAGCTCAACAAGTCCCGCATGATTTTACAAAGAAATAAAGATAGAGTTATTATAAAATCTTCTCTGACCCGACAGGCCCAGATCTTGGGTAATTTGTATGTATCACCTCCTCTCGAACCTATAAAAAGAATGTTTATAAGATGACCCTGTGGTCATACTTTGTCGCCGTCTGGGCGTACCCTTTCAACAAAATGCTTTACATAGCTTCCGATATAGATGATTGATTTGATTGCTCAACCAAACTTTTAAAAAGAGTACGATCAATCAGTTGTTAATCCATTGTTTTGTGATTTACAGGTATCTTTAAACTCCCAGCTGGATTCGAGGTTTACAGTCCGACTTACAATGCCCAAGCGATAGGCGATGAAATCTCATTCTATAATTACAGGACAGATGTCGACGATATTTTGTACAAGAGTGTATATTATACAAATAATACTCACAGCTACTATGCATACATTTATTTTCGAGCTCAAATAAATGGAACTCATCTGCTTCTTGCCAATCTATGCACTGCGGCATATCGTGTTGCACGAATTGGTCTTAGAGCCTCAAATGACGAAAAAAAGTTTACATTTTATTCATACGGTGGAAGTTCGTGTTACACTATCTATGTTGTAGCTGGAATTAATGAAAAAATAGCAACAAACTATGTCGTAAATCGGGGCAGTACTCTAACGTATGTCGACCGATCTTCAAACTCCCTTTCTGGATTCATGATCAATAAAAGACCATAGAAACTAGCAGAGAGTGCACTTAATGAGATAAATGAAAAACTTGTTCATATCATTAATGGGTGAGTAAAATGTGTAAATACAGCTTAATTCAAGACAGTTTACTTGCGAAACGCCTATATGTGAATCATTGCATCTATTCACAGTGTTTTTCTTGATTTTTGGGGAAGGGGGGGTTAGAACCCATTACACGGGGAAATCTCGAAAAAAAGTTTAACAATGGGAAATTGCTTTTCATATTTAATGACATGTTCTTTTGTTTAAATGTAAAAAGTAGAACTAAATATCAAATATTACAGAACAGAACCGGTTCCTTTCTATTTACCCAGCTTTACAAAGAATATTTCCATATTTTAGAAAATTGCACCTAGGAAGGGAATTTACCACCACAAGAAGGGAAAACATATATTGATCTTCCCTTGCGAAGGCGGAACGAGGCCGATGTTCTCCGTCTATTATTATGAGAAAAGGTACTGAATCAATGAGAGTCAACCCCGGGAGATGTGCACTTAACCTATTTCCACACAATCCCTCCTTTTGAAACCACTAGGAAAAAAGCTTTGGAAACATTGTGAAAAATGAAGAAATTGCTTATAACAAGCAATTTCTTCATTTTACACAATATTTCTACCCAGCAAGTTGTGAAATTCTAAAATTTCATATACTTGAAATTGTCGTTTGCATCTCCTTTCAATATGGACCAGTCTAAACTTTTGTCTTGTGGGAATGGGTTAAACTCATGTTAAGCGACCAAACAAGGGACTGTCCAAAAGTGGTCATTTAACCCTTTACTGTTTTTCGAAAATCATAGACTCGTCAAAATTTAGAAAGGATAGTAGATCGCTTTACAAAGTACAATAGTGGCCATCGTATATGGTAGAAAAAATATTGTGGAATATGGAATACAAGCAATTTCTTCTTTTTACACAATGTTTGTTGACAGGAAAGGGTCATTAAGACTGTAATCGGCCATATGTAAAGGGGATCGTCATGCTTTGCATAATATGTCATCCGTAATCCAGGAAAACCTATAGTATTTAAATGACAAAAAGAAAAGAAAAAATAAGATCAGGAAAACGTATATAAATGATAAAATGAAAGAAAAAAAAAACCAAGATTTTTTTCAAATATAAGAATGTACTATCTGTCTGATTCATTAAAATAAAAAAAATGTAAATATCTTATTACTGACAAAGAAACGCCTTTCTTTGTACATTTGTCTATCCCCATGGGACAAACTTTGAGATTTGTCTAAATGTAGAGATTGTGCAGAAGATACTTCATATTATGTGAATTTTTAAAATGCTCCTTTTGTGGCAGAAAACTTTGTTGATAGTGAGAAATTGTTTTTCACAAGTATATTTTTTTCCACTTTCAACTATGTTTCCAAAGCTTTTTTTTATTTGGGAGCGTAAAAAGGAAGCATTTGGTTGGGAATTCGTCAAGAGCCAGTTCCTTTAAACTGAATCTGATTCTTTTTAGTAACAATTCATGACACATCTATGACAGTTTTCTAAATCGATCGAAACAAATCTATTTAAAGGCTCTACGGCTCTCGATTGGACAAAATGTGTCCCTAAAAGGAATCCTGAAATCGTTCTTAAATTATTTACAGTCCCCATTATTAATAATTTCAGAATAAGTCGCAAGCCCGCTATAAAACGCTTTGCCGATTATAATTTTGAAATTTATTTTCGTTTTCTGTTCGGAAAAGTTTGTCAAAGCGGGATAGTGACCTATTCTGAATTAATTGAAAGCGAGTTCAATTTTAACAAAAGCTTCTGTATTCTTATTTGTGAGAATATTTTTCCTAACGAGTGCTCAGACCATTATGGCGTCATCGAAACGTTAGAATAAAGTAACATCTTTTGGGCAGCGTTTTGCTACGATGCCGAAGAAGCCACGTTATGCTAGGACGCATTAGTTTGGTCTGATGTAGCTGACTATAACATGTAACAACAGTATGTGGAATATTTGAACTATAAGGATTTGTAAAGAGCGAGCTCCCCTGTAAAGGGTTTAGATCCTGTGAAAGAGGACCTTCCATCGAGGTAACTTGGTTAGCAGCATGCATCTACCAAATCATTTATTGGATTTGTTTATCATGTTTTTAGCCTGAGAGAACTTTTGTTTGAGTGTTCTGAATTTGGCCAAATTGTCAAAAATTGATGAGTGAATGGACAGAAAGAAAGGAGATATATAATATATTGGACAATTGTTAATCGTGTATATTCATATCATATTGTTATGAAAAAATAAGGAGTTTGTTTTATTCCAAAATAATATCACTTATTCTAGAGTTACAATATTGAAACGGTCCGGTAAGACGAAGTTGCTGTATAAAGCTGATAAGCGAAGCTGTCGGTTTTATGCACGATTGGAATGGCTTGTTTAACAAATTAACTGTTCATTCATAGGATCATAATCGCACTGTCTACAAATAATGCGGTCGTGCCTATATATGATTACTTTCGATTTCTACCCATAGGATGCAAAGTCTGCATATAGCTTTGGAGAGGTGTACATAATCATGTGAACTTGGAAAACGGTCGCCCGCCCTCTATCGCTCTCTTTACCTGGAGATCATAAAACGCATATTTACATAACGAAACTGGTCTGTGTGGTAGAATACTCGCATCGCACGCGAGAGCATCCTAGTTCGAACATGGCTGCACGCTCAAATTGCCCCTCCCCTCTCTCTCTCCCTCTCTAGCTCATTCTCTCTCTCTCTCTTTCACTCACTCACTCTCTCTCCCCCCCCCTCTCTCTCTCTCTCGCTTCACTGGCTGAAAGCCAGCGAGATTTTGTCACGATATGGTGGCCGTCGTCCGCCATTCAACTTTTACTTTAAAACTCTTCTTCTTCTTAGAAAGTACTGGACAGAATTCAACCAAAATTTACAGAAAGGATCCTTTGGTGACTTTTATGAGATTCCTTCAAAACATTTGATATTTTAAAGTACCTAGATTTGGGCAATACCACTATTATTGTAATACTCGATCTGTCGGCGGCGTTTAATTGACCACGACATTCTCCTTCGTCGCTTAGAACAGCTTTTCAAAATTTCTGGCAAATCGCTTGCCTGTATGAAGTCATATCTAAACGACGTCAACAATCAATTAACCCATTCCCACACAATGACGCTTTTAAACGCCCCCCCCCCCAATATGAAAGCTTTGGAAAACATTGTGGAGAATGAAGAAATTGCTTGTCACAAGCAATTTCTCCATTATCAACAATGTTTTCTACCCTAAAAGACAAAGATTTTGATGATAACATAAAACTGAATTTGTCATCTGCAACTTCTTTTAATTTGGACTGGTCCTAAATTTTATTGTGTGGGAATGGGTTAAACCCTGTCCTGCTGAAATACAGTGTACCTAAGGGTTCTGTGCTTAGGCCGCTAAAAAGTATGTCATGTACACACAACCAATCTGCACGATCTGTAGAAGCCACGATCTTGACCTTTATTTCTGTGCAGATGATTCTCAACTTTATCTTTCCTGTAAACCAAATGACAACCTTTCAAGAGATGAGGCTGTTAGGCACGTTTTTTTGTGTGTAAATGATATTTTGCACGGAAACATCTTACGAACCAAGTTGCAGAAATATATCGCTTAAAGTTGAGGCTTCTTGTGTGAGAAAAAAGTATAAGGAATCACGGTGCACTCTTTGACTCTCAAATGAACATGGAATAGTGTATACTGCTATTCGGAGCTTCACCAAATTGATAAAATCAGAAATTATCTAAGTATTGACACCACTAAGACTATTGTTAACTCTTTGGTTACCCCGAGGTTAGATTATTGTGACTCTTTACTGTTATACTTTGGACTACCAAAACATACTCAGCTGCAGATAGTTAAGAATACTTCAGCTCGTATCATCACCGTGACACCGTCATACCACTCAAGTTGCGAAAGAGTTGCATTTAATACCTGTGAAACATAGGATTCGTTTTGAAATATTAACTTTTACTTTCAAAGCTCTATATGGACAATCTCGAGGATGCGTTGCGTCACTTTTAAACAGATACGAAACTTAGATCCGGGTCGAACGGTGTACCTCTTGAGGCACCTAAATGCTGTACTAGGACGTATGGAGATCGCAGTTTCATGGCTGTAGCGCCATGGCTGTGGAATCTAGACTTTGATATTTACCCATAATTATATCTTTTAAAAGAGCACTGAAGAGTTTGCAATGTTTACAGATATGCAAAAATAGACCAAATTTTAACAACTCTAAATACATTTAGGTCCTTTTTACGACTAACATCTTTTTCGAAGAATATCGCGTTTCCTAGCTAGCTAACTTCTCCAGATGATTTTAGATGTCTTGTATATTTTCATGTTTTATTTGATTCGTATTCTCTTAACGAGTATGTATGTTTTGTTTTGTTTTTCAGTTTGTTTATGTTAAGCGCTTGTATGATAAAAAGACTAAATATATGTAGCTTATGATAATAATAAAATGGTGAACTAGTTGAATCTTCTTTGAAACCATTCATTGGAGTTTTCCCGCATATTTCTCGGGTGGACCCTTCTGATTCAATGAATAAATCTTATTCGAATTATATAAATGTTTTTATTGGTAGCGCTTCAGTTCGGATCTATTTACAAATCTTAAAACGTTAGGTATTCTTTTAAAAGAATCTTCATCTCTAAAAGCTCTTATCTGAAGAGATAATAAGCATAGCTGTCACGAGACATTTACATAAGAACATTGCCCACAAGTATCGCACAATCGTCTTCTATGAGTTAAATTCGAAAAATGAAAACTGTTATGAAAAGTCAGAATATTTTATTTGGAGAACAGGGCTTACCATAAAGTTCCTATCACGGTTTTAATTTTGAAACTGTTCACCATTAAGATATCGAAGGAAATAATAGAGTATTTGAGAAATGCTAGCTTCGAGACACCGAAAACGAATTTCATGTAAGATTACCGTATTAAAATGAGTTAAGATCAAAATCCTTCAATTCAGCAGAAGATGTCCAATTGATTGTTAAACTGATTGAATGGGGTTTAACGCCACTTTTAACAGCAGTTCAGTCATACCGCGGCGGCTGGTGCACCTAACAATGGATTCCTGGTATTTCTCACACCAGTACTACCACTACATCCTTTCCTAGCTTGCTATCCCACTTAAGTTTACGATTATCCACCCATGTGTGAGAGACAAATGTCGGAAAGGATATGTGCCGCCGCCGGGGATCGAACCCATGATATCCAATGAATGAAGATTTGGAGTCTGCCGCGCTACCGAATGCGCTATAAAGGCGGCTAGAAAATGTCCAAACATGGTTAAATTTATAAAACGCACAGAATTGATAACAAGAAACGACTTATCAAATTTGTTTTAAATCGACATCTTTTTATCAAAATGTGCAAAAGACAAAATATTTCTACACGATTGAGAGTTAATTAATTCAGGTATTCAGTGGTGTCTGTTAATTTGGTTTTATGAGATACTCTTTTAACTACACTGTTTATCCTTATGTTCGTAATTGTTATGACTCTTTTTCCAAAAGTATGTCATTTCTTTATACGAATTTGACATTTAAGTTATATACTTAATGTCTGGAACAAAATCTTTTCTATTCAGTTATTAGGTCGAAAATCTTAATTGAACATTCTTTCTATCTCTCTTCCCTCCCCTCCATGTTTTACTAGACGATTTGCTCCGAGTGTCTTGAAGCAATCTACTATGATCCGGGAAATTCAAAAGCCTTCGTCCTTCAGTTATGAACAAAATGACAATTACATGTATAACCTGTTCGGCTACGCTAGACTCGGACGGCCATCAGGAATTCCTTTCTATACTTCAAGAAAGGGATAGGATCCAGGAAGAGACGGTAAAAGATAGTATTTAGAAGATATAGTTAATTAGAATGTTAATCTACAGATTCGGAAAATTCGATCCCGGTCAGATTGGGTGGGTTGTGGTCATGTTTACATCATGCTTTGCAAGTCGATAAGCAATCCCCTGACATCTTTTAGATCTTCGAAACTCCATATTCCGCTTGATATTCAAGAAAACTTGCTTAAAAATCGTAGAAAGAAATCGAAGGTACCATCTTTCGACAGATCGCGACTGTCAATTAAAAATCAAACTACCAATTTAGTCAGTCATCTAGACCGGAAATGAACTTTGAACAGCGACATTGGCTGACATTTATGCGAATTAGTTTTTCTAGTTTGGCGACGTAAGCCTCGTACGTAGCTACAGCTTATTCAAACTGTAGTTACGACGTTTAGGTTATCAACCAATCATTTTACATTTTGCTACAAGATACGGACAATAAATTTCGCAAAATAACGCCATATAAATTCCTGTTGGAGCCCAGTGGGCGTGGTCAGCGACCCCTCAATTAACCTTATAATAGAAAGTGGGTATCACAGCTACAGTGACAGATCGCTTTACACTACTGCAGCTCGACTAGGTTGCTCGTCTCTTAGATATCAAATGAAATGATATAAAACGAAGAAGCCCGCCTACCGACGAAATGCTTTTCCTTCGGGAATATTTATCATTACTTCACAAAATCTTAATTATTTTGTCAAAATTTAGTCAACTTTGTGTTCAAATATATGTTAAGCACTATAGATTGATCGAATGGGGTTTAACGCCGCTTTTAACAGTATTACAGTCATATCGCGGCGGCCCTAGCACCTAACAATGGATTCCTGGTATTTCTCACACCAGTGCTACCACTAAATCCTTTCCTAGCCTCCAACTGCTATCCCACTTAGGTTTACGATTATCCACCCATTGGTGAAAGACAAACGTCGGAAAGAATATGTGCCGCCGCCGGGAATCGAATCCATGACTTCCCATCACTGAAGATTAGGAATCTGGTGCGCTACAGACTGCGCTTTGACGGCGGCTTCAGCACTATAGAACAAGCTTGCAATGTAGAATTAAGATTAGACTGCATGTCTGTGAAGGCCGATCTTGGTCTATACAGCTGCCTCAGCTATTTTAAAAACAGAAATATTCCTGGATCAGCATGACAATGGTTAATTATATATAACCAGTCACTCGAAAGGCATCTGGGATACCGTAACGCAATGTTTGAAAAGCGATTCAGCAGAAGTCAGTTAGAGAGACTATATATATATGCTAAGGTAGATTTTATTGATTGGATGGGGTTTAACGCCACTTTTAACAGTAATTAAGTCATATCGCGGCGACATGAGCACCTAACAATGGATTCTAGTTATTTCTCACACCAGTACTACCACTACACTCTTTCCTAGCGTCCAGCTGTTATCCCACTTAGGTTTACGATTATCCATCCATTAGTGAGAGACAAATGTCGGAAAGGATATGTGCCGCCGCCAGGGATCGAACCCATGAATCTCATGATTGAAGATTTGGAGTCTAACGCGCTACCGAATGTGCTATGACGGCGGCTGCTAGGGTAGAATGACAATTCTAGTTTAAAAAAAAAAAAAAAAAAAAAAAAAAAAAATGGAGCGTTTCGACCCTGATCAGTCTGCTTAGTCTGTATACTTTTCGCTCGTACCAGAAGGTCCTACTTACCTTCAAGAGACAGTCCCGCCAAGAGTAAATGGACTGTCAAGTACCAGAACTATGACAGGGAGCGACAACGTGGGTTAATTAAAGTACTCAAAAAGTCAAACAAAGCCTGGTATAAGGTAAAGGCCTAAGCACAAAGGATACACTAATGCTATTCATAATTCTGAACAGGCTTGGGTCTAATCACAAAGAAAAAAAACAAACTCATAATTCTGAACAGACTTAAGCCTTTGCACAAAGGATATTCAAATGCTACTTATGATTATAAACAGATGTACGCATGTAATTCATAATTCTGAATATGCTTAGGCATAAGCACAAATAATATACAATGTAATGCAAAATTCTGAACAGGCTAAGGCCTAAGCACAAAAGATGTAAACATTAAATTCGTAATCCTAATCAGGCTCAGGCCTTAGCACAAAGGATCAACAAATGGTATTCATAATTCTGTACACACTAAGCCCCTAGCACAAAGGAAATACAAATGTAATTCATAATTCTGAATAGGCTTTGCTTGAAATTTACAAAGTTCAAGATTTTTAGCTCACCTGAACACAAAGTGCTCTGGGTGAGCTATTGTGATCGGTCATCGTCCGCCGTCCGTCCATCTGTCCGTCCGTCCGTTCACAATTACAAAAAAATCTTCTCCCCCTAAACTAACCATGGAAATTAAACCAAACTTCGAAGAATTGATCCGTGGGTCAAAATATTTCAAAGAATTGAAATCCATGAAGAACTCTGGTTGCCATGGCAACGGAGTGAAAAACTTAAAAAACCTTTTCCTCCCATGCCGTAAGGCAAAGAGCTTTGATAAAAATCATCGTCTATTGACCCTCTGCAAAAATACTATAAAGAATAATCGTACTCTGGAAATTAGCCCTTTTCTTTGCGATTCCTGATTATACATAAAAATAAAGAAGGAAAACTTTTAAAAAAATCTTCTTCTCCCAAACATAAGGCCTAGAGCTTTGATATTTGGTATAAATCATAATCTGCTGACCCTCTACCAAAATACTTCATAGAATTACTGTATTCTGAAAATAAGCGCTTTTCTGTGCAATCCCAGAAAGGAATTGAGAAGGATATCACAGAAAATGTTCTCCTTCTAAACCATTAAAGCTTTGATATTTGGTATCTATTAATGCCTATTGACCCTCTACTTAAGTACTTCAAAGTATTACCGTAATCTTGAAATTAGCTCAACATGGTTTGATCTTCACTTAACCTAGGATTAAAGGAGGAAATCTTTAAAAAATCTTCTTCTACAAAATGATTAGATGTAGGGCTTTGATAATTTGTTTGTTATATCATAAAGCCTTGAGCCATCATATTCAGGGGAGTGATATAGGACCATCATGGTCCTCTTGTTTCTGAAACAAACTCTATGCTTCTTGTACTTTTTGGTATGGTTCGTCAAGTATCAGGGTAAAGGTACTTTTTGGCATCGTCTTCACGAGATTTTCCAATGAGTACCGACAACTTTTACCTTGATTGGGAAGTGAAATTTTACTCTATACAGGAAAGCTTGCTTAATGACAAAAAATAGTTTTTACTTTATTCACTCATTAAAAATTCTAAGATTATACCATCTTTCTTTTTCATAAAAAAGAAAAAGTGTCAATATCATAAAAACTGGCAGTTACAATATCTTACCAAGGTACAAATTTTAGACTGTTCCTAATCAAAGAACTAGACGACAATTTTTATCTAATTGAAATTTTAAAATCTTTACTTTGGAGTAGAAAGATTGTTCATTATGGAGAAATTGCTTGTAACGAGCAATTTCTCCATTTTAAACACTATTTTCCAAAGCTGTTTCTTCGGGGCAATTTCGACGTCATCAAAACATTTGAATTGTCCAACGTTGTATAAAGTAACGTCATGTATACAGGTTTTCCTGGATCATTCATCATTTCAATATCTAAAACCTTTTCTCTATTATACTAGACATATGGAACGCACGTTTTGCACGACAAATTCACGATATCCAAAAGTGATAATAGAAACGGATAGACTCCCCTCCGAATAGTTGTCTAATAATAACTGATATGAAGAGAATTTGATAATCAGGGAACACCAAGTATCCTACTGCAGCATTTCAAAAGTTCATATCAAAGATACAACTTCGAGCCTTGTATAATTATAAATGTTGTCCCCGCAAAGCACAAAGGACGAATAAGTATATATGTTTCCTTAGTTAATTCGACCTTTTGACTTTGCAAATACCTTGATTTTACCATTAGCCAAATTTTGAGAATGGGCATGATCTAAAATGGGCTAGACATATATACGGCAATATTAGTATATTCCACACGTGCTCTTGGAGTTATTTATATATGTCTCTTACTAGTAACTTCCAGATTTAGTCTAACATTTTTCAAATTTTACTATGCACAATGTAATGATGACAGATACGTATAGTTTTAGTTGTTTCCATTTAGACACAGAGCTGCTCTTGCACAGATTATGAAAGAAAAATTTTGGCTCTCGACCTACAATTTTCTGACTGTAATGCTTTTAGACATTTGAAAGACTATGATTTTATAATGACAATGACCATTTATAACATTGAATAAAATACTGAAAATACTGTAAGCTAGCAATGTAAGCTAACAAAGGATGTTTTTGTTAAGTAATCTTCTTTGTAAAAGGTTTTCATGTTTGGTGGAATTTAGAAAACCTTTGCCTTGTAGGGTAGAAAACAGTGTGGACAACGAAGAAATTGCGTGTTACAAGCAATTTCTTCGTTGTCCACAATGTTTTCCAAAGCTATTTCCTTGGGATGCTTCAAAAGGGGCTGTTTAAAATTTGTTTAAAGTTAATTCATGTGGCCATAAAAAGCAATGGCAGTAACACAGGAAAAGGGGCCTTGTGAAATATTCATTAAAAATCCTCGTAAACACAATCAAGTTTAGAGTTTTCATCGGATTCTTTTCAAACTTTCAAAACAATGGTTCTACACTCAAAACGAGCGTTGCTTTCGAAACTGGGTATGACTCGTTAAGATTCTTTTCAAACTTTCAAAGAATGTTTGTACCATCGGTCAAGTATCAGGGGAAAATGGACCTTTTAAAATTTTCATTTGAAAATCCCCACTAGCATAATAAAGTCCGTCGTTTTCATTTGATTTTCATTAAACATTCACAATATAATTTTATAAATGTAAGGATGGATTCCTCCTAAAATATGTATGGTACGTTAAGTATCAGGGGAAAAGGACATTTTCCTGAAAACTTGATTGAAATGTTCTCGTTTACACAATGAAGTCAACAGTTTATTGATTGTCTTCAGAGATGCATGGAATAATTTTGACATCGGAAACACGGAAAATTGGACCTAAGAGATTTCACTCAAAACATCCTCATTTAAGCAAAAACGTCCACAATTAATATCGGATTCTCTTTAAAATCTCACATGATACTGGTTCCTTCAGGAAATAGGGTGGATCCGTCAGAAAACACGGGAAAAGTAGACTTATGGATTTTCACTCGTATCATTCTTGTTTACGTAATTTAGTCCACAAATAAAATTTGATTACATTGAAACTTTCACAGGATGATTTAAGGGTTCTGGATCATGAATTTAGGGTTAAAGGGAAAGTTATTTTCGGAAATGAGGTGGATCCATTGAAAATCATTGGAAAAGGGGCCATATGGGTTTCAGCCAAATTATTCTGGTTTAAGGGATAAAGTCCCCATCTATTATCCGATTCTCTTGAAACTTTCACCGGATGGTTGTTGGGTCATAGGCAACGTTCTCTCGGAGATGGAGCGGATCCGTCAGAAAGCGCGAGAAAATGGGCCTTTTGGATTTTAACTCATTTTTTTTACGTGATAAAGTTCGCGATTAATATTAAATGTTCAAGGAACCTTTACAGGATGATTGTAGAGTAATAAGGATGGTTCCTTCTGAATTGGATTGAATCTTTCATAAAACATAGTAGAAGGTGCCTTAAGGAACGTTTCTCAAATGATATTATAAGGGATAAATTAAAGCCCAATTCATTTTTTTCTCCATTTCATATATTCTTCTTAAAATAATAAAGATCCTTAAACATTAGATTAAATAAAGTGAAAACTTGATAGCAGGAAGAACGTATCCTGTCCTCATGGGCCTCTTGTTTCTCATAAGGGCGTGAATAAGAAACAAAAGAAGGAACTAACCCTCCTTTTCAAAAGTCAATGATTTTGCCGCCGAATAAACGAGTGTTTTTAGGGTTTTTTTTTTTTTTTTTAAATTTCGGAGTCATTAGAAAACGGAAACTATTGATTTGATGTTTGAATTTGATTGTTTTGAATTCTATTCCTGTGCATTTGGGAATTCAAAAAATTCCACGTCAGCGAATATCTTTATATCCACAATGGGTTCTTCTATTCTTGGAGGGGAATTAGTTTATTAGTTTGTTTTAATGGGGCTTAACACCACTGCCAACGGTATTTCAGTCATATGTCGCGGCTGGAGCACCTAACCATGGATTTCTGGTATTTCTCGCACCAGCTTACCATGGGCACTAAATCCTTTTCGAGTTTCCAGCTGCTATCCCACTTGGTGGTGACAAATATCGGAAAGGATATGTGCCCTGACCGGGACCCCATGATTAGGAATCTGACGCGCTATCAACTGCGCTATGGCTGTGGCCGTAGGGAGAATTATACTAAACAAGATTTTCTGATTTGAAATGCTACCATAATGAATTTTGACGTATTTATTTTCATCATCTTATTTCAGACGACAAAATTCTAATTAATGTAATGTAACGTTAGGCTACGTACATGGCATATATTTCTCTCTAAGATCATTAATGATATTAAGACTCAATTATATAGAACGATCGCAAAAGCGACGAATTCTACGCACGATCGAATCTTAGTATGTTTTAGCAACATGATGATTTTTTATAAGTAGAGCATTTAAAAACAATAATCAGTTTTTGATGCCCACTCTATCATGATGACTGTCTGCATTACCAAATCTTAAAAGTGTTTGATCGTTTATAAATTAAGATATGTAGATAGGTGGATGTCATGGGCTAGATCCCCGGCGGCGGCACATATCCTTTCCGATATTTGTCTCTAACCAATAGTTGGATAATCGTCTACCTAAGGGGGGAAACAGCTGGAGGCTAGGAAAGGATGTAGTGGTAAAACTGGTATAAGGTATACCAGGAATCTACTGTTAGGTTCTCCAGTCGCCGCGATATGATTGAAAGATTGTTAAAAGCGATGATATCCCATTCAAACAAACTAACAAACGGTATTTAAAGCAAGTGCATTTCAGTGAAGAGCAGACTCAAGTCAGCCCGGGGAGCACCGTTCAAAACAGAACAAAACGAAATATAGAAAGGTATAAAATCACGAAGCGTAAAATATAATGCCATGTATCCCGCACGATAATGTTTCCGCCATCGGGTATAGTTCAGCCAACTGAGACTTACAGTGACGAAAACGGCGTATATTTATTGTCTTAACCACAAACATCCTTTTAGGTAAACAATTTATGCACGTGACTTTCAGTCTTGGGTAGTTCTTTATAGCATAAAAACCGATAACATATAAAAAGAGACAGATAGCACGGTATATTATAACCATTTTCTGTTATTTCTTTCAAGACATGTACATGTATGTCATGCAGAAACCGACCTAACTCAAATGGTAAAACATCACACTTGTAAAAAGGACATTTACAGTAAATCTTGAATTAAGCGACCACTCATGGGCCGACCAAAAAGTGATATCGCTTTTGAAAATGGTCGCTTAAAACACATTCTTGTGAAATATATACAGAATTTCTCGCTAAATCCTATGTTGTTTGGACTCTTTAGAATAACCTCATTTACAAGATTCTACTTAGTTCCAACAACAATGGATAAAGTGTAATATATTTATAGTAAACATGACCACATATTTATAAAAGCTTTTGGTTGTATGAGTTCTAACCAATGATTCTATGTCGGTCTCTTTTTATATGTTATCGGTTTTTATGCTATAAAGATTCGATAATTCAACCAGCAAGTCGGTCTCAAATATCGTGTATAATCCAAACCCCTTTAAAATCACAATATTAATGACGCCGGTGTTGTTTTCTTTCAGTCACTTATTAATTAATCAGTACTAGTATTTCCGGTTTATAAGCTATCAAACGTTTATTCAGTGAGTAAGTGGCCTTCTACACATGACATATTATCGCTGTCGGATTATACCACGAATCACAATACAGTACTCACAATATTTACACATATAGGGGAACTGTACACACGACTATCTAACATAAAAACGAAGGTGAGTTGAATTTTCACCATTTATAAGCATTTAATGGTTGATACCATGAAACCTTTTTGTTGCGAGATAGTACGTGTGGGATAGTAAAACACTGTAACTACAGCTTGGTATTTTGTATGTATTCAAGTAAGATGTGCTGATTGCCCACCGTTACATGTAAAGACATTTATGAAAGTTTACAAAATGGCATATCGTTTAACCCATTCCCACATAAACAAGACGCATTTAGACGCTCCTATTGGAAAAAGCTTTGTAAAACATTGTGGAAAATGAAGAAATAGCTTGTTACAAGCAATTTCTTCATTATCCACAATGTTTTCTACCCGAAAGATTAAGATTCTTTTAAAATTTTATAAACTTTAAATTGTCGTCTGCAACTCCTTTCAATTTGGACTGGTCTAAAATTCAATGGATTAAATAGAGCACGATATACCACAACGTTTCGATTGTTTAAACTAATCCTGCTCGAACCATATCTATTGTGTCCCGAGTTCGATCCCCGGCCGCGGCGAATATCCGATCCGACATTAGTCTCCCAATTACAATAGGTGGATAATCATAAGCTTAAGTGGAATGAACAGCTTTAGGCTTCGAAAGAATGTGGCATAACTGGTGTGAGAAATACCAGGACTAATCCATGGTTAGGTGCTCCAGTGGTCGCGATATGACTAAAATACTGTTATAAGTAGCGTAAAATCTCATTAAACCAATCTAACCATATCTGATATATGCTATTATAGACTTCTGTTAAAGTTACATATGGCAGATATTATCCAAATAGACCCGAAAGTCAAACTAGGCCATTTCGGAATGTTCCTAAAAAGCCTGGTTTGACTTTTGGGTCTTTTAACTCATTTTTTTTTTATATTATTATTTTTTTTCCGAGGATAACACGATAAAGGGTCGAAAGACTCTTACCTAACCCAAACAAGATCTTATCATGCACATATATAGAGAGGCAGTGGATTCTAACCAATGCCACCCACTTTTACAGCTGGGTGGACTGGGGCTCTGTCTGTAAAGTGTCCTGCCCAAATACACCACCCGCCTCCGGTGGGGCTCGAACCCGCAACCACCAGATTACGAGTCGAGCACGATAACCACTCAGCCAACGAGCCAGACATTACCAGGCAGCTAAATTCTAGACAGGGCCTTATTGAAAGAAGTTACAGACAATAATTTTAAGTTCATGAAATTCAGGATTTTTTCAACTTTCTGGTTAGAAAAAATTGTGGAAAATGAAGAAAGTGCCTGTAACAAGCACTTTCTTCATTTTCCACAATGTTATTTCTTTGGGGCGTCAAAAAGCGTCACTAAATGGGGATGGGTCAAGATAATATTTGGTATACGTACGATATTTTGGTAGCCAAAAGTCGACAAACCTTTGAATATGTTCATCTCATTTGGTAATATAGGGCGGTTTTATTGACCTGATCCCGGCTTTTATGCTGAATAAGATTAGACCAATGAATACGAATCAGGTTAAAAGGAAGTAAATCATTTTCCCATCACCTGTCAGGAAACTCCGGTTCATATCAACACAAGATCAAGGTAGCCTCTGATTGGACAATGATATTGGAATTCAAAATCAATGATTTTTTCATGACCTTTTATGTTCCGTTGAAAAAATACAAACCAAAAAGTAACGGTTTTGAATCATTTTGGCAATTTAATAGCGGGTTTTAAAAGTGGATACATTTTTTGAAATGCCCGTAGAAACAGCTGTGCAGAGAGGGTCATCTCAAAAATGGGGTCAAAAGCCATAGAGAAAAAGGATCATGCCATACTGAAACTTATCTTTTTGGATGTATGAATGGATTTTCTTTAATTTAAAATAGGTCTGGTCATTCTCGCAAAATCTTGGAATGAGCTACAGGCGAATATTTTATGATGGTCGTCTATGGAAAATGATTTACTTCCCTTAGACCATCTGAACTTTTGCTCAAGTTACGGAAACCCTGGAGGGCTGACAACGATTTTCATTAATTCTTTTTTTTTTCTTACTTTTTTTTTCTTAAATTATCGGTTGTTTTTCATAAATGTTCATGTGTGTAAGGCAGGAATATCAAGCAATTTGTTTGTTTATTTCTAGTTTTTGAAATTTTAGACTGGTCCAAATTCAAAGAGGTTGCAGACAACAACGAAAATTGGATATATTTGAAATGAAACCATCCTATGTGGTAGAAAATGTTGTGGAAAAGGAGAAATTGCTTGCTACAAGCAATTTCTTCTTTTTCCACAATGTTTTCTCAACTATAAAATCTCAGTGACGTAAAATCCTGGGTTTGTACCGGAAAGGGTTGACGCCGTTTGAACGGACTTTTACATGTAGTTACATCACGACGCCGAATTTCTATTAACCACGTTCTATCACCAGAACTAGGATGCATCTCTGAAATCTTTTGATTTAAACCTATTCATTTTACATTGATTGGAAATCAAGTTCTTCTTAGATTAATCCTACTCGATTCTGCTTCTTTTTGAGAATACACCAGTACTCGCGCCGATTATGTGGACCAACGATAGAATAAAGATCGATAGCCGCTCCCGGGAATCGAACTCAGGACCTCTTGACGCTCTACCTCTCAACCACGGACACCACGTAATATTTTGTCAATGGCATTACCACGGGACCAGCGGCATAGCTGGGATTCGAGCCAAAAGAGAGAGGGGTGAAATATTAAATTTGTTGAATTCACTGTTTTCCCCCCACTATGATTAAAGTCACATTATCTCCAGGCATACAAGGAGTCACTACATTTGGTTTGATTTTATTTGTGACACCACAACTGGAACTTTACAACTACCTTATGGTTCCTCTCCTGTCCGTTTTTCAACTTACTAAATTGAAAAAGAGTTAAAAGGGTCAATTAATTATTTGGGCGAAATTTCGTTGGGTTCATCGTGAAGGGCGATCATTCACCTTAAAATTCAAGCTATAACAATGATACTATTGGGGATAAAGACAACTTCACGTTGAACAGAACTTCCATCGCAATTTCCTTTGTTGAAGTACCACTCTAAAATCGGCATAACGCGGGTTGGGGGGTGGGGGATGGGATGGGTGTGGGTGGGGGGTTATTACAAATCTCACCACTAAACACCAAATAGTCCCTACAGAAATACATAAGCAAACATTGTAGAACAAAAGTGGTCTGCCATCGCAAAGTACAAGATTGTATTCTTTTCGCTTTCGTTTGACCAATCGCGACTGCCAATCAAAGAATTAACTAACAAATCAAAGTATTATTTTATACCGGAACGTATCATTGTTGGTTTGGCGACTTAAGCGCCGTACCTACAGCTTGTTCAATCTGTAGTTACGACGATTAGGTCGATCAAACATTTTACATGTTAGGCTACTGGCCATACTGTTTTTGACTCAGTGTGTTTAATATCAAAGTGGAAATTCCTGTTGGAGTAAGTGGGCGTGGCGGCGCAGTCAGTAGGCGGGGCTATTGATCCATCAATTCCACGCCTGCTAAACGTCCTAGGTATGTTCCAAGTTTTACAATAGTACCCTGGCTAGTATTAGTACGAATTATCGGGCCAGTTCTATGGCGATTGGCCTAGGTAGAGTATCCAATCAAAGCGATCTTTATGTTTAGCTAATAAAGGTTTTCCAAAGCTGGAATTCCCGACTTTCATTTTACTCTACCATGGAAACTTATCAACTTTTATGCATCCAGATGAATTAACCTTTTCCAACTCAATTCTGCCTTTTATACATCGGAGAAAAAAGTTAAGAAAACAATGTGGAAAATAAAGAAATAGCTTGTAACAAGATTTTCTTCACTACCCATAAGTTTCCTACATAGAAGATTGTTAAATTCCACTAAGTTAAATTAAGTCTGCAACCTTAGATATAGACCAGTCCAAAATTGTGCTCTCTGGTAATGGATTAAAGGAAGCATTTGGAAATAAGGTAATCAACGATTATCGAACAACATCGTTATTATTGATGCCATACTTACGAGTAACCCATTACCACACATTTACGCTTTTGGACGCCCCTAAGAAAAAACCAAGCCGCCGTCATAGCGCAGTTGGTATCGCGTCGGACTGTCAATCTAAAGGTCCCGGATTCGATCCCCGACGGCGGCACTCGTCCTTTCCGACTATTTGTCTCCCACCAATTGGTCGATAATCGTAGACCTTTGTGAGATAGCAGCTGGAGGCTAGGAACGGATGTGATGGCGGGTCTGGTGTGAGAAATACCAGGAATCCATTGTTAGGTGCTCCAGCCGCCGCGTTATAACTGAAAGATTGTTGAAAGCGGCGTAAGACCCCATTCAAACAAACAAACCAAGAAAAAAACTTTCGAAAAAATTGTGGTAAATGATGAAATTGCTTGTAAAATGCTATTTCTTCATTATCCACAATGTTTTTTACCCCAAAAGTAAAGTCAATCGAAAATTTAATCAACTGAAATTTGTCTTCTGTAACATGTTTCAATTTGGACCTGTCTATAATTTTGTAGTCTGGTAATGGGTTTAAATGGCTATTATTGGTCAAGTTGTTGTTTGTGTATGGTATATAAGAAATGTTTGAAATAATCCTTCAAAACTTTTATTTGATTTCTTTGTTTAATTGGCATAGTCTATCTTTAGATGTTAACAACATTTGTTGTTGTTGTTTTGTTCTTATTTTCTTAATGTTCAATTGTTGGTATTTCATAAAAGTCTTTAAAGAAAATTCTGTCAGTAGTAATAGATAATAGTTTGTTGAACAATCTTTATCTTTTAAATGCATCTTCTACTTTTGATATTAAAGCTAGCGGAGTGATACAAACTATTTCGGCCTCTTTTTGCTACAGAAATCGTTAATTTCCCTACTTTGTTTAATTTTGTTTTAATTAGTTTCAATAATTGCCGTGTATTTAGTTCCTATAGTTATTCGTTTGCTTATTATATTATCATATTATCATATATATTTATTTTCAGGTCGAAAAAGTATCCGATTCAAATGGATCAGAAGAGCGTCCATTTCATCGACAAAGACTGGGATGACAAATATGAATTATCAACTCTGCATTTATCCTTTTTCATCCAAACACTATTTCCTATCCATGTTATCAAGTGGGAGTCTACAAAACGTCATTACGAGAACGTGGATGCAAAACTGAAACCATTCGAAGATGACATCGCAAATTTTATTGTTACCGGAAGTATCGCAGAAGGATACAGCATTCCGCCCTCGATTTGTAGGTCGGCATCTGGTAAAACACCGGAAGTTCAAATTCTGTCTGACGTCGATACATTGTGGGTTAGTGCCCAGATGAAAGTTTCTACTGAAGAAGAATTTGACTCTACATTGAATGATTACAAGGGATATTTCGAGTACAAAAAGGACAGCCCTGGTTATGTGCGTATATGTCTTCCATCAACGAAGGAAAAGGATGAAACATTCATTTACGACCATAATAGTGGAAAATGCTATCTGAGCGGTATTAAGTTGACCGATAAAATGTTTGATTTATTGAAAGACAAAGAGGCAGTGACAAAACAAGGCCCAGCAATATCTATGATTGACCAACTTTCTACTGGTTCAAAGTTTCACGTGTCTGAAGGGATTTCTAAAGATCTTGTTCTAGCACTGCCATGTTTCCCATGGCCGAAGGTAGCAGATGATTGGGCGAAAAGAGTTGAGGGCTCTAAGTGGCTTTCATTGGATGTGGTTGGTGGTATCATCCAAGATGGCTGCCATGCAGTTGCTGTACCGTCCAAAAACACCGCATATCCCGAGTTCGAATGGAGAATATCCTTTTCTGCTTCAGAAGGGAAACTGGCCCGTGAGGCTGTAACAGATTATCAACGACAATGTTTTATTTACGTGAAAATCCTACATCACCAGAAAACTAAGCCTGTGGGAATTCTTTCTTCCTACATGTTCAAGTCGGTGTTTTTACACTGCTGTGAGAATCTCCCCGTATCTTTATGGAGAGAATATCCCGGCAGTTGTGTATTATACATATTAGACGTGATGCTTGACTGTCTACGGAAACGATATATCCCAACCTACTTCTTACCGGACAACAATCTCATACGACATCTCACTAATGATGATATCGAACAAGCTATTGCAGATGTTGAAGATATTCGTCGAGATCCAATATCTCCTGTGCTAGCTTTCACAGATGAGAGACTATTTTCACACCAATCTGTTTACTTCACATTCAGAGAAATGGTTGAACCCTTACTGAGTGATATGCAAACATTCAAGGAACACAAGAACAGAGAAATCGCAGTCTTACAAGGAATGCTTGCTACAGGCTACAGAATTTGTCATTATCTTATTGGCGAAGAATCCTCAAGTAAGGAAGCCGCTTTGTTTAAACACCAAGAAGCTGTAAGATGTTTGATCAATATTTATAACCTCTGGTTAAACCCAATGAATCTCGATGCAACCCTGTCGAAGTTTATCTACGAGGCCGGTCTAGCTATAAAAGATCCACATCTCTGTCTAGTTTACATGGAAGCGTTGGTGAGTCTAGAAGGAGAGTATCCTGAACTAACTAGTCTAAACAAAGATGTTGCGATAATGTTTCACAAGTCTGCTTGTTTACCAGATATTCCAGCAGAAAGACGCAAGTGGTACAAATCACAGGCTGAAACATTGTTGAAAAGGATTTACGAAGAAGAAAACGAAAACGTTCTTGACTATGCTCTGTTTCTTCTGGGGGAGAAACGGTTTAGTGAAGCTCAAGGTATTCTTGAAAGTTATATAAACAAATCAAATTCTAATGCAGACAAAATCGCTGAGACAGTTACTTTTACGGAAGAAGACGCATATCGTCTTGATGATTTATTGAGAACACACGTTGAAACTCATGGTAGCTTAGCTGGAGTTAAAGTGGCGTTTGCATATTATTTTCTTATTTCTGCCATTGCGTATGAAAAATGCGGGAGTTATGTCTCAAATGCTGCCACGGTTGTAGGACAGTTTGAGGGCTATTGCAAAGATAGGGCGGACGAAGGTTCGAAACACTTATTGAATCTGGCACGAAATCTTTTGGCGAAGGAAGAAGAATCTGATACCTTCTTAAATTCACTTGTTCGGTATTGCATACTGCTTTAGCCCGTTCCCACACAGCAACATTTTTAGAGGGTTCCAAGTTCAAAGAAGTTGCAGGCGAGAAATTCAAATTGGTGGAATTTTGAATTTCTTCATCTTTTTGGGTGGAAAGCATTTTGGATAATGAAGAAATTGCTTGATACAAGCAATTTCTTCATTTTCTACAACGTTTTCCAAAGCTTTTTTTGTGGGGGGGGGGGGACGTAAAAAGGAGGAATTGAGTGGAAATGGGATAAACATTAAATAAAATGGTACTTTAATCCAAATATTAATGATATAAAATGTTTTGATATTGATACCCAATTTAAAACATAAAAAGAGCGTGCGTTTCTGATTTGTTCTTCTTTGAGCGTAGTCTTATTTGGAGAATCTATAATAAGCTTTTCTGAAGCGACCACCTATATAAAGCGACCACTTTCATTAAGCAACCGGAATCAAAATATCATTTCCAAAAACAAACGATTTTCATAAAAAAACCTAACTATTACGTTGCTGGCTCTCATTACAACCTCCTCAAGGATACAATTCAAATAAGTTTCAACAACATAGAATTATGTGAGAATTCTGCAATAATTTATTTACCGATTAAATCGATCTTCATATTTGGCACAAAAAGTGTATAAGACGAGGATTTAGAAATTTTTTATCAACTAACAATTAGTCATTGGGCGTGCAGTTAAATCTGTATTTAGGATAGTTTGCACGCCCAACGACGAATTGCCGTCAAATTAGGAGAACTATAAAATTTTGTCGTTGGGTATAGGGTTAATGACTACGCTTGGTAGAAAAGAATAAACGGAGCTTCGTAAGATTAATGGTTCTTTGCGTGTTAAACCTACGCCCCAAAGAAAAAACTTTGGGAAACATTGTGGGAAATTAGAAAAATTGCTTGTGACAAACAGTTAATTCATTTTCTACAATGTTTTCTTCTTCAAAAGACCAACCTATTTTAAAATTCTATCAACTTAAAAATGTTGTCTACAACTTCTGTGTATTTTTATCAGTTTAAAAATGTGTAAGTGAGAATGGTTTAACCCTTTTCTGTTTTGCAAAATTTTAGACGTGTCCAAGTTCAACGGTTTTATAGACGAAAATGTAAAGTGGATTTAATTTGAAATATAACCATTCAGTACGGTCGAAAATATTGTGGAATGTCTACAATATTGTCTACAATGTTTCCTCAATTATAAATTCATAGGGACGTAAAATCGGGGATTAAACAGGAAAGGGTTTGGTATCAATCAACGCGTTTCTGGTCTAGGTGATACAACTGACGGATCGCTGGCCATGCCAGCCGTGACCTCCGACATGAAAGGTCGACTGAAGTATCAAATGATTATTTTGTACGATATAGGGTCAGAGACAGAAACTAAAATCGTTGTCGTAATTACCGCTTGAATATCTGTTGTTACTCTGTGTATGTCATCAAACTAACAAAAGTGCTTAACATTAATCTTTGAGTTCAAAGTTCACTTCTGGTAGAGGTCAATGATTGGATTGGTTATCAATTTTTGCCGGATTGACAGTGGCGATACGTTAATTTAATCGTATCCAATGACCCCCCCTCCCACCCCACAAATACATTTTTGCGAATTTTGGGGTTAATTTAGACCTTGTGTATATAGACAAGTAACAAAAGCTATTGAAACATTGATGGTATTTGAGAAATTTAAAGACGAACTTGAAGTGTCGCCCCAGAATATTTACAAGTCCATATTCCAATTCACTGCCATCTGTAAGAGCAAGATGTTCTCTGGACGGCCAACAAATCTTTTTTTCGATTCTGATGAGAATCGTTCCGCTCTTCGTGTCTATTGCAGAAGGTTGACCTATTGCCGATGATACAATGTTACACCAAGAAAAAATACTTTGGAAGACATAGTAGAAAATGAAATATTACTTGGAACAAGGAATTTATTCATTATCCACTATATATTCTGAGAAAAAAGAATTAAAGAGATCTGTTTTTATTTCAAATTGCATCATCTTAAAACTATCGTATGCAACAGCTTCCAATTAGGACCGGTCTCAAAGTTTGCCGTTTGTTAAAACCTATCTATAAACATCGACTTGTGATAACCGTTTAGATTCCCCCATTCTACTTTCTGGAGAATATTCGTATCAGGTGGTCAAGTCGAAGGAAGATTCGGTGAGTAGAGCCCCGGAAGATCTTGGATCAAGAGTCTGTAGCATCGTCGGCCCATAAGGGTAGTATCCGTTTACAATCCATTTCTATTTCATGAGCTATGGTCGCTTCGCGGTAGCGCGTAGGAATCCTATTCAAAGGGTCCCGGGTTCGATCTCCGATCGTGGAAAATATCCTTTCCGACATTTGACTCTCATCAAAGGGTAGATAATCGTAAACCTTAGTGGGATAGCAGCTTGAGGCTCGGAAAGGATGTAATGGGAGTACTGGTCAGAGAAACTCCAGGACCCCGTGGTTAGGTGCTCCAGCTACCGCGATATGAATGAACTTGAATACTGTTAAAAGTGGCGTTAAATCCAGTTCAATAAATGGGAGTCGCGTAATGTATTCAAAGTACAGTGGGTAGCCTACCCCGTTTTAGTGTGTTTTTTTTTTTTTAATTTTAGACTTGTCCAAATTGAAAGATGTTGCAAACGTCAATGAAAATTAGATGTAATTTGAAATTAAACCATCCTGCGTGGTAGAAAATATTGTCGGAAAAGGAGAAATTGTTTGTGACAAGCCATTTCTCCTTTTCCCACAATGTTTCTCAAGTATAAAAATCACAGTGACGTAAAATCCTTGGTTTGTACAGGAATGGGTTAATCTACAATGGTCATTCTAATCCAATTTTGACCTACCAATCACCACAGATCTGGACTTGATTTGGTCTCTTTCAAAAACTATTTGCTGCGGCCATAGCAGGGTGGTCGCGCGTAGGACTCGTTATCAACGGATCCCGGGTTCGGTCCCCGTTGACAACAAATATCATTTCCGACCTTTGTCTCCTACCAGTGGGTTGATAATCGTAAAGCTAAGTGGGATGAGCAGCTGGATGCTGTGGTAGTACTGGTGTAAGAAGTACCAGGAATACATAGTAAGGTGCTCCATTCTCTGTGATATGACTGAAATACTGTTAAAGTGTCGATAAACCCCATTCAATCAACCAACCATTAAATCAATGAACTATTTGTTTCGCATATCACTGTTGGTATCCCTATTGTTAAGCAATTTTTTTGCGTGGTAGATTACAGTTTGATACTGATTTGTCTTTCTACAAAATTTACTTATCAGAATGATTGCATGGAGTCAAGTTTGAAATTCCGGGAGTCGAATGTTAAAATGAGAGTTTACCATTTCCCATTCAATCCCTTGTGTTTACGCAGCTTTATACTTGATCAAACATTTTGTGTAAAGAAGAAATTGCTTGTATCAAGCAATTTCCTCTTTTTCTACAATATTTTCTACCATACTGGGTTGTATTTTTAAAAATAAAATCGCCTTCAAATCGTCATCTAAAAAAACCTTTGAATAATGACACGTCTAAATTTTGCAGTACAGTAATGGGTTAAATTTGGCGTCCGCTGTAGATTAATCTTATGCTGTGTTTGATGTGTGATAAGGGGTGGATGGTGTCGAATAAAGAAGTCAGTAATCTTTATTGTCGAAGGGGCGTGCTATTGAATTGCGGTACAGGTCAGCTTTTTACAGCGAATGAGACCGGGTACTTGTTTGGTGGTTCGAATCCCTAAGCTGTCCGAATATTTTTTAACGATATTTTGGCTATGGTCAGGCTTTCAGAGATTTAACACTTACAATGCTGCAATTTTTAGATATAAATGAGACATGTCATGGGCTTTCTAATTTCGTGACTACACTCTTGTGAAATATCCATTCAGTACTTGCTCTGCCCAAACATGTTCCATGCATTTATACCACTGACCCTTTCAAAATCGGCCCCTTTAGCGTGTCTTTAAAATCAAGTTTTGACTCAGATAGAAGCGCCTGGCTGCATGCACAAGACAGTTGGTGCTATCCCTAGGTATTCCCCGCTGATAGGATTTTTGGTTGAAGGATATGGTAATAGTACGTGTCCATCTCTCCGCCAGTCTATCCATGCGTCCGAGGTTCGTTCCGTTTAATTTCGGGTCCAAACTTTGTCCTGAACATATCCTTGAAAGTATAGTAGCTATCCGAGTTTGAAACTTCATTGTCGGACAGATCTAAACGAGAACAGCACAAGAAATTTAACTCTCTGATGACTTGCACCGTTATTTCTCCCAGGTACTGTTTTAGTAAGTTTAATTCAAGCCGCAGATCTTCTTTTAAAATATAGAGCTTATCAACTTGAAACTTCATAGATCATAATAGCAATTAGTGTTTCTCACAATAACGCCATGATAAATCAGGCCTACTTGATTTCTGTACTATTTTTCTTTTTTGCTTTTCTTACTTGAAAGTTTTTCGGAGCATATCTGTGAAAAAAAGGAATAGCTATTAGCCTATTAACTTGAGACTTCATTGTCGGGGTATAGATACCATTTTAGACTCTGCAGTGACACAAACACCGTAACTCTGGCTTGGCATTTTTTAAAAGTTATTTTAGCTTTATTGTTTTTCTGACTTTAACTTAATCAGTATATAGATCTCACCTAGGAGTAAAGCAGTGCACAGGAACTGTAACTCATGTTTCGGCTTAGTTTTTTAATTGTTTTCCTTTTTTTTCAAATTAAATTTTGCCAGAGGCGTATTTTTCAAAATATGAAGCCTAGCAAATTGAAGCTTCGCGGATTAGTAGATCTTACAGAGGTGGATCCAGGATTTCTGTAAAGGGGGTTAAACTAACCAAATGGGTTTTCCACTAGCCAATTGCCTTTTTTTATCTAATTTTCCCATGAACATGAAATAACTAGGCTACAGAGGGGATTTCAAACGAACTCCCGAACCCCTCTTCATCCGCCGCAGTCCTGTTCAGGTGAAATGCATTGCACGAAAATGACACACTTGGTTGGTTTAAATTTCGTTTACTATTCATTTACTCTCAGGCTCCTTTGTAATTACTGAGACCGGTGCATGCATGGAAATACCAAATTAATCCCAAATAAATACTAAGGTTTAATAAAAAATAATATTATTATGATGATAAATATGTTGTATATCAATTTTCAAAGTGGCAATTTTTTAAATATGATAATTCACCAAATAGATCTAACTGTAATTGATTTTACACCCAAATAAAACTTAAATTTTAAATTGGGTAAGATCAATGAAAAAGGGGGTCCAGAATTTCTGTTTTGGGAGAAGACTTACCAATGTGGGATCTGTTTCCCTATTATTACTATATCTTTAATAATTTCTAGAGAAATTGGCTACAGAGGGTGGGTGGGTAGTGGGGTTCAAATAAACCCCAAACGCCGCCTTAATTCGCTTTAAACATAATTGTCGACATATTAAAAATTAAGCAAATAAATAAACGTACAATGAAAAATGAATTGATGATTAAAAGAATATAATGGAAATGGATCATTTAAAAAGGCTTTACGATTTTCAGCGAAAATATTTTTATATTTATGTATCAAAACATCACTGGTTCGAAACTAAACATTGCGAATTTTGTTTCATTAAATTGAATTACTTCCGGTCTTTTCCCCAAAGTGAACTTTGACACCATAACAATGCGATGAACTTCGTTGTTTTTATTTTTAAAAGGTTTGTGTCTCCGAATTTAGATAAGCCCCAGCTCTAGTGAATTTAATCATTTTCTCCATAAATTGAACATCAAGTTCACTATTTCGTAGATTAAGAAACAGAGGACAAAATCGTATCGTGACAAACAACCCTCCTCCTCTGTGACATTTTCTTCCTTTCAAGTATAGCGAGAAGTAAGATGGTATAATTCCCGTCTTTGTGAAAATTAAGAATCACCCCATAATGTATTGTCACGACAGTGTATAAAAAACTTGATCCAAATTAGATTTTTTCAAACAATCAATTGAAAAACTAACCCAATATTAAAAATGTTCTATCAACAAATTACTTTCTCATTGTAAGCTATCATGATACAGCTATAAGTCAATCTATTGTTGCAATAAGCAACATGTAGCCAAAAGAGCAAAATGTATTTGCCAAATATGATTCGAATCTCTGGATCTTTGCTTACAGGGCAATGCTTTACCAACAGAGTCAGTTAAAATTAAACAATAAGGATAATCTGATCACCCTAAAACCAATGGATCAGCGCAAAACAGTTGTACCTGCCTATAGACATACAGGCACTTACTACTGTTTCATGCTCACACATCGAAATGCTCCCCCCTGTAATTGGGAATTTGTCAAAAAATTTTGTTTTAAACCAAGCCTGCAGTTTGCATCAAACACATGATCACTGTGGGTTATTTAGCTTTGGGGCAAATGAAATAATTGGGAAAAATGTAAGGGCCGTGACATAGAAATATAGATTTTCTTTACTTTTCCTACTTGTCCAGAATTAATATTTAATTGTCCTCATGAAAGTGAAAAGATGATTTTTGAAAAAAAAATGTTGCTGACATTGAAGAAAATGCTGGAACCAAGCATTTTCTTCATTGACAACAACATTTTCTAACCTTAAATACACAATTTATGATAATTATTTAATACAAAATGAGTTATCTTTTGTGAACCATTTTGTATCATTTCATTTGCCCTGGTATTAATTTCATACTTATAGCAAAACAAGCAGCCTTGAAAAAATGTACTTATCCACAAGAAGAAAAGACCATGTCAGACAAGCTGGACATGGGAATTCCACACCTCTTCATGGCTGATTGGCATTCGAACCCTATACCCATTTCTTACAGGACTAATGTTCTACTATCTTTGCTACCAAGCTATATTTGAGCAAAGTGTTGATCTGTGTGAAATATATGACCCAATCTGACATACACAATTGACCCCCAACAAAATTATAAAAACATGCCAATCACCATTTCATTTTTTTTTTTCATATTAAAATTAAAACATTTCTCATATATGAAAGTCAGTTATGGCCACAGTGTATTTTGGAGCCTGTTTGACTTTCAATCATAAGTTACAGGGTTCAATCCCCTTTCAGGATAAATTTCATGTCAGACATACGGAGGACGGACGTTTTGGCCACGGACGTTTTGGCCACCACTATTGGAAAAATGGACGTTTTTTTTCAACTTTCTCAGTAGAAATCATTGTGGAAGAAGAAGAAATTGCTTGTTACAAGCAATTTCTTCATTTTCCACAATGTTTTCCAAAGCTTTTTTTTCTTGGGGGCATCTAAAAGTGTCATTGAGCGGGAATGGGTTAAAACACGAAGACTTTAAGTTTGGTGTTAGTCTAATCAAGTGGAGTTCCTAGATGATTACTGTAGTAAACAAATAATATTTTGCTGTTTGAAAATAACAACAAAAAGCAATATGTCGAAATTTCTCTTTCAACTTAAAGTGATCTTAAAAGGCTTCTGCCCACAAAGATTTACCAAACTGAAATGATCTTTTTGTCACCATTTATCAGGGAATCTGTAGAAAAGATGTCCCCAAAACATGTTCTATCATGACTCAGAGTTTTAGGAAATTTTCACTTTTCTTCGAAATTTAATAATTGCTAATATTGCTATGATTTAAATTGGTAAAATTACCTAATAAGGTAATCTCTACAATCTCAATCATACAAAAATGGACATATTTGTGAAATTAAATCATTATTTGTGAATAAAACAAATGCATGTACCATACAAAGAGAAAATACATAACGGTAAACAAGGAATTTCTTCATTTTCGACAGTGTTTTCTATTTCAATAGACAAAAAGTTGAAATTACTTCAACATAAAATTCTTCTACAACACCTATGGATCAGTGTAAAATTTTGTTGTTTTGTAATGGATTAACTGCTGATAAATTTCAAAGCTATTTTGAGAAAAATTGCTTATCCCTTTACCAGATGGCAAAATTTCACATCAGTCAAAATTGAAAGGAGTTGCACACAACAATTTAAAGTTGATGAAATTTTAGATTTTTGAAACTTTCTTGGTAGAAAACATTGTGAAAAATGGAGAAATTGCTTAATGCAAGCAATTTCTCCATTTTCCACAATGTTTCCCAATTGTATTTATAGTGGCCATCAAAAAGCGTCATTGTGTGGGAATGGGTTAAAGGTGAAATGAATCATGCATTTGATGACACTTTGTCATTTTGAAATAAAGTGCAAATGATATTCAGCATTATCTTCCCCCTTTTTAGCTCACCTGAGCACGAAGTGCTCTGGGGGAGCTATTGTGATTGGTCGTCGTCCGTCGTCTGTCCGTTCACAATTACAAAAAAATCTTCTCCTCCTAAACTATGGTAACTATGGAATTCCAACAAAACTTCACAGAAATGTTCCTTAGGTCATGCTCTTTCAAAATACTTCAAAGAATTGAAAACAATGAAGAACTCTGGCTGCCATGGCAACCGAGTGAAAAAACTTAAAAAATCTTCTCCTCCCAAGGGGTAAGGCCTAGAGCTTTGATATTTGGTATACATCATCATCTATTGACCCTCTACCAAAATACTTCAAAGAATTACCGTATTCTGAAAATTAGCCCTTTTCCTTGTGGTCCCTGATTTAACATTGAAATAGAGAAGGAAATCTTTAAAAAACTTCTTCTCCAAAACCATAAGGCCTAGAGCTTTGATATTCAGTACACATCATCATCTATTGACCCTCTACCAAAATACTTCAAAGAATTACCGTATTCTGAAAATTAGCCCTTTTCTGTGCGATCCCTGATTTTACATAGAAATAAAGAAGAAAAACTTAAAAAAAAAAATTCTTCTCCAAAACCATAAGGCCTAGTGCTTTGATATTTGGTAAACCGTATACATCATCATCTATTACCCCCTCCCAAAATACTTCAAAGAATAACAGTATTCTGAAAAATAGCCCTTTTCTGAGCAATCCCTGATTTTACATAGAAATAAAGATATACCGGTACCTAGGATTAAAAGAGAAATCCTTAAACATCTTCTCCAAAATAATTAGACAGAGGGCTATTTTGTTTATATCATAAAGCCATGAACCTTCATACTCAGGGGAGCGATTTAGGACCATCATGGTCCTCTTATTATGTTTTTTACATAATGCAAAGAACCTAAATTGAGGTAAAATACATGAGTTTAGCATCTCCCTTACCTGATAAATACAGAATAAACGTCATTGCTTGAATTAAAACATTGTCTTTTTTAGCATCATAAAATGACTATTTTTGTTGTCTTCTCCTCCGGCATAGTTCAACTTTTAATGCCAGAAAAAGACAAAGATCAGCCTGTACATACAGTCTGATCTTTGCCAAAGCTACCTGCATGACATTTTACTTAGAAGGACTAGGGTTAAGGCCATGTTATTTAGTATGAATACAAGTATTTATAATTCTGATGTTTCTATGTATTCTTACTCCTGTTAATTTTATTCATTGCAGTTGTTTGTAGTTGGTATGTCTTCTGTTGAGGTATCAGATGAAATTGACAGTAGTGAAGATGAGGACCTTATCATTGCAAAGATGGAGACAAAGTCGGGACTGCCACAGAAAACAAGTATTCAGCCACAGAACGGTGTAGATAACACCATGCTCAAATCAGAGACAGCAGTGGCCACTGTTAAAATGTCGGGTGGGGTAATGAAAAGGGGAGATAACTTATATGATTCTTCAGAATCAGAAGATGAGGATATTATGAGACATGGGACCAATAAACATGAAGGCAATTCTTTAGAAAGGACAAACTCAACAAATGTGATAAACAATCATAGACTGACAAGAGGTACAGCACCTAGTGGAAGCAATGCTTCTTTAGCAGGGGAGATAACTATGAATGGGAAAAACAGTCCAGATTCAAATGAAGATGATTTTGATGATAAAATTAATGGAACTGTGATAGACAATAAATCTGTGATAGAAAAAAGTGATAGACTGAGTAAAGAATTCAGGGAATCACGATTTAATCCCTTTGATCGAGATTTACACGTAGATGAAGACCATTTTGAAGAAAAACCAATCAGCCACCAAATGAAGACAGATAAGATAAACAGATTAAAATCAGGTAAATAAGAAATCTAACTTTAAGAGATACCAGAAGCTTTAAGAGAGAAATCTCCCAAGGTCAAAACAGGGTTTTTGATCCCTTGATATTTCAATGATATATCTTATGTTTTATTTGAAACTAGTCTATACAATTTTTTTACTTACTTCAAGTCTTTATAAGAAAAGATCTGTTAGGACTTACGCCTTCAAATTCATGCTTTTGATTCACTCTTTTGTTGTTTTAATTCTTTCAAAATCATTTGTGACCCCAAGAATTTCATGATGAATAGAGCAATGACTCCTCAATTTCACACTCAACAACATGGCTTGGTTCCTTGAAATTTTGTTTCACATTCCAGCATTGACTTCAGATTGTTGTATTAGCATATAAAGTTAATTGCGATACTGTTTTAAGTGTCTATACATTGTATAGACATTTAGACCATTATCCATATTAACCCTTGGTATGGTGCTTGTTGTCTTTTACAAGTAGAACTTGTTACAAATTGTTTATTCAGATTCCAATGCCAGCTCTCTGCGGACCAATGACAGTCATCCAGTTTCTGAAGATAGTGATGACATCACATTTGCTGATCTGGGCTTATCAGAAGATCACTTCTCACAACCTGAAGTGAGTATTATATAACTCTTCACCAATAGAAAAATTGTAGACTTGACTAACTTGAATGAAAATGAAATTGGTGTTTGCAAACTGAAAGGGTTTTTCCTTTCATCACTTTAATCTCTCCAGATTATTTGGCAAAGGGATAACTCTGTAAATGTAGAAGAGGAAAGTTTTATTCTAGTACATTTTAGAAAATTATGTTTCTTAAGAAAGTATTAAATTTAATTCACATAGTAAAACAATGTGTGTAAAGAAGTATATACTGTTTTCTACCTTTCAAAGCAATTACTTCTTTAGACGAAATGTAGCACATTTCTTTCCAGAAATAGCGACCTGAAATATTTTTTCCTTGACAAACTGAAAGAAAAAAAGCAGAGTCAACAATTGCTGGTAATTTTGAAAAATAGTCTTTAGTGGAATAGAAATTAGTTTCCCTACTTTTCCAAAATGTTCCTACAACTTACTTTTCAAATTGTAGTTACAACATTTATGTCATCAACTGAGAATTTTACATTTTTGTTGCATGTTACTGGCCATAAAAATTGCAAAATAATCCCTTTGATTTCAGGCTTATTGTCAGTGGGTATGGTCAGCAGTGTTAGTGGGAGGGGCCAGTGATCCATCAATTGAAGGATTGCTACTGACAAAAATATTTTCTAGTTAAATCAAAATTTTAGACCTGAAGAAAATGTGAACCTCTGATATTTTTCTTGATGGCTTACTTAACCCTTTCATGTTTTAATTTTTTTTAGACCTGTCCGATTTCAAAGGTTTTGCAGACGAAAATTTAAAGAGGGTAGGGTTGAAAATATTGTGGAAAAAGAAGAAATTGCTTGTCACAAGCAATTTCTTCTTTTCCCACAATGTTTTCTCAAGTATAAAATCACAAGGACGTAAAAACCAGTGATTGTACAGGAAAGGGTTAAAGAAATTGTATCTGTAGCTTTTTCAAGAAGACCCTGTGTATTTACTCCTTTTTGGTCACCATCCAACTGTTTGCTTTTTGTGGGATGATGAAAATAAGTGAAAGATTAAAAAAATGATTAGTTGTATGACTGTTGAAGGAGTTTTAAGCTTACAAAAATATGATATTTTAGGGTTATTTTGGACTGAGTAGTACAGAAGAACTAGAAATGGCGATTGAGACATGTAAAGAGATGATACTAATGGCCCCAAAAGGATCAGACAAACAGAAAAACCTTGTAAAAACACTCATACAACTTAGACTAAAACTTCAAGAATTGAAGGTAGGATTGTTAAATTCATTACCAGACGATATAATTTTAGACTGGTCCAATTCAAAGAAGTTGCAGACAATGCTTGATGGAATTCGAAAATTCTTTGTCTTCAATTTCTGCAGTGTTTTCCAAAGCTTTTTCTTGAGGGGCATAAAAAGTTTGGATTGTATGGGAATGGTTTAAAATTTTCTTAGTTAAATTTTGTTGATCAATCGCTTAATCAAAGATTAACTGGTTGTGTTGAAATCTACTTCACTTATTGTGGGTTTTCTAGATTAATATTGTTCTGTTTTTAGCTCCACTGGTCAAAGGCAAGGAAAGCTATTGTCATGGTGTTGTGTCTGTTGTGTGTCTGTCCATCTGTAAACTTTTACTTTAAAAATCTTCTTCTCATAAAGTTCTGAACGGAATTCAACCAAATTTCCCTGAATTGATCCTTGGCTGACCCGTTATCAGCTTCCTTCAGAGAATTTTGATCGGATGAAAACATCGCTTTAATTTGCAGGGCTAATTCCATATATGGGGAAAGCTGTGAAAATTTTCTGCTCAAAAAGTGCAGAACAGATTTTAAACAAAATCATATATGGAAATAATTCTGAAAAATTTGAATATCTTCTTCCAAGAAACCTGTTAAGGGATTTCAACCAAATATTGCAAGAGTGATCCTCAGGTAGTTGTCAGATTCCTTAACATAGATTTGATCGGTTGAGAAATGTGGCTTTTATTGTCATGGCTTTTGTCCATATTTGATTAAAGGTGGAAATTTTGTAAATTTTTCATCTAAGTTAGTAAATTAATTTTAAATAACCCAACTTGACTGTTGTAAAATAGTGAAAACTTTGAAATGTTTCTCTAGAACTATTCAAAGATTTTAGTGGCCAGATTTATTTGCAAGGTATATGGCAAAGACGATTCAGTTAATATCAAATTCTTTGAAATACCATTTGCTTCATCAGTACATTCAGGCCTGTGGAGAGATACAGGCACTCAATCGCCTGTAGTTATCTAATCTGAGCACAACATGTCTTGGTTAGCTTTGTGAAACACAAATGTCCGTCATGCATCGTATTTCATCAACAAACAATTCTTTTATTGTACATATAGGCCACTGGCTCAAAATACTATACAATACAAATAAATAAGCAACACAGTTATCTGTTTCATTATGTAAAATTAACAAGTAGTTATTGGATCTTTCAAAAGTGTCATTTTATCTTATTTCAGAAGCTTTTACCTTCATGATAGAATTCATATAAATAGCCAATTTATGGATAGTAGACTCATTTTTTGGTTTTCATCAGATTATAGAAACAATCCACCTTCATACCAGTTAAACAAATATTGTCTTCTTTCGGAATTATATTGGAAACAGTGAAAAAATGCATGATATTCATCTTCTATACACAGCAAATTATGGTTTGGACTACAAAAGTTACATATTCTATTATTTCTTTCTACATCGGTATGTCTGCCAAGTTCAGTATTGAATTTATGAGTTGAACACCTAAATTTTGCTAGTGATATTTTTAAGGATGAGGATAAATCAATTCTTAAATATTTTTCTGGAATAAGCATAGATTTGAAGAACTTGAATGATGAACACCGAGATTCTATATTCCAGTTCTGTTTCATATAACCCTCAATGCACTGTTAAAAGATTTTAATATAATACCATATAAATGGTTGAATGTTCATAAGGGAGCTTGCCATATCACTGGAAAGGGGGCCTTATTGACAATTCTTCATTCTAAAATTATTGCCATTTCAGCTCTCTTGTTGTGATTATAAAAAATTGATCTTTTAAAGAATTATGTGTGATATTAGGGAAATTTACCATGTTAATGTTATACTTTGTTAATAATCTTGTATTAGGACCAGATAGGTGTTATTACAGGTTATTTTCTGTGTTTTAACTTTTATTTATGTGTATTAGTTTTAACCTTTCAGGAAGGACCACTGCCTGTTGATGAAGGGGTCAAGGTTGTTGTGGGTCACAAGTTCACCTTGAGATCAGGGGCTGGTTCCAAACATTATTGTGAGAAATGTAATGGGGTTATCTGGGGTCTAGTACAACAGTGGTACAGATGCACAGGTCAGTCAATGTCATGTTTAGGTAAACCAAAGGAAATTGGTTGGCTAGAAACATTGTTGTGAGAACTGTAATAGTGTGATTTTAGCTCATCTAAGCACAACATCTCTAAGGGAAGCTTTAAGAATCACTCAGTGTGTGAATGATCTTTGGAATACCCTTTTCAAGGCTTGTTTGTAAAATATTGTTTTGTATAAAGATGTGGGCATGGCAGGGCTGGGATATTAGACATATAGAAATCATTCTCAGGTGAGCTATTAAGGGCCATTTTGGCCCTCTTGTTGAAACGGAATACAGGCAAGGTCAAGACCACTGTCATATCAAGGTCAAGTGAAGGTCAGGGACTGGTTTCAAAATTATGATGAGATAATTGTGTTTTCTTAGCTTGAAACAGCAATGATACTGATGTACAGGTAAACTGTCCTAAAAAGATCAAGGTTGCTATCACAGAGGTCAAGATCAAATGAAGGACAGGGGTCACTTTCCAAACTTTATTTTGAGGTGTGCAATAGACTTGTCTAAGCTTAGGGTATAGTGCAACAATTTCAACCCATTCCCTCACAATCACGCTTTTTTACGCTTCTAAAAAAATAAAACATTATGTAAAATAAAGAAATTGCTTGTTAAGAGCAATATCTTCATTATCCACATTGTGTTCTACCCTAAAAGACAAATATTTCTAAAATTCAACCAACTTAAAATTGTTGTCTGCAACTTCTTTGAATTTTGACCATTTTAAAATTTTCTCATGTCGGAATAGGTTAATGGGTAGGTTAAGTGAGATCTTTGTCAAAGAGAATGAAAGGCTGATTCATTACATTATCATGAAAGAAAGTCAGAAGATTCTGTACAGTAGTGGTACAAATGTAGATGTTATCATTATGTCAGATAGGTCAAAGTCATCATCTAAGAGGTCAAGGTAACCCTTTACAAGATGACAATTTTTTTACTGGTCCAAATTGAAAGAACTTGCATACAACATTTAAAGGTGTTAGAATTAAAAAAAATCTACATAGGGTATAAAACTATGTTAGAAAAGAAGAAATTGTTTTTCATAAACATTCTCCTTTTTGCATAGTTTTCTCAAGTCATTTTTCTTCAGCACCTCAAATGTGGAATTGTTTGGTAGTGGCAAAATTAAAGTAAAGGACTAGTTCCTAACATTATTGTTTGAAGCTAAAAATTGTTGCCAGAGGTGTGGTGAAACTGATTTAACCCATTCCCACACAACAACATTTTAGACTGGTCAAAATGGAAAGAAGTTGCAGACGACAATTTATAGCTGATGGAATTTTGATTGTTTTCGTCTTTTTTGGTAGAAAACATTGTGGAAAATTAAGAAATTGCTTGTAACAAGCAATTTCTTCATTTTCCACTATGTTTTCCAAAGCTATTTTTCATTGGGGGCATTTAAAAGCGTCACTGAGTGGGAATGGGTTAATAAATGTAAGTTCTAGGATAAAGGTCAAGTGGTCAAGGTGTAACATGGCTATGGGGCTTTTTTGCATAAACCTTTTCAATAATATACAAGTTGCACAGATATGAACATATTAGCTTTGATTTGTGCTACTGGAAGGAACATTTTATTTATCTATCTTAGCATTTAGAGTCAAATTTTACTTGGTACATTAAAATGTGATTTTTCCCCCAAAGATTATTGAAACATGAATTGAATTTGATGTTCGTGCAATTCAAATGTCATCAATCATTCCTTAACCCACTGATACATGGCAAAATTATAGACTAGTCCAAATTGAAAGAAGTTACAGATGGCAATTTCTAGTCAATGAAATTTTAAGGTTCTCCGTCTTTTTTAGATAGAAAACATTGTAGATAATGAAGAAATGGCTTTTAACAAGAAATTTCTTCATTTTCCACAATGTTTTCCAAGCTATTTTGTTAGGGGCTATCAAAAAGAGGTATAGTGTGGAAATGGATTGAGAATCAAGCTAAATACAAACATGAGTTTTGATGATTCTTCTAAATGTCTTGTTTTCAGAATGTGGGTATTGTACCCATGCTAAATGCCTCAATTTAATAACAAGGACTTGTGCCAGTGTCAAGGTACAGGAAGATCCATCATTCTGCCTGTCCATCTGTCCAGAACGAGGCCTCTCCTCACAGAATTATAGATGTGCAGAATGTAGGGGCCAGATTTCTTACAGTAAGTTTATTCAAATGTACAGATAATGCATCTTTATATGCCAATAAAGGTGGACATATTTTGGTATCATGCTCCCCGTCCATACATATGTCCATATCTTGTTGATACATCTCCACCTGCTTTTTTGGATGAACCTAAATGAAATTTTTACAGAATGTTGTAGTCACCTGACCTTGAGCATATTGTTGGGGTTTCACTATCCTAGGCTGTGTCACAAAAAGGGGGCCTATACAGAGGTCTTTTCTTGTAAATGCAACTCCTCCTACATTCCTCGACAGATTTGAATGAATATTTTTATGCCCCCACATCAAAAGATTGGGGGCATATTGTTTTACCATCGTCCATCTGTCTGTCTGCAAAACTTAACCATTGCCAATTACTACCAGCCTATTCAAGATATAATGCTCATGATGGGCATGATGATATATCTCCATAATACACATCTCCTCATGTCGAGGTCATGTGATAAAGTCAAGGTCACATACCAAGGTCAAATGCAAAAAACCCTCATGTACGGCAGGGGCATTGTGTTTCACAAACACATCTTGTTTACAGAATGTTCCTAGTAACCTGACCTTGTTCATATTATCAGAATTTTACCATTATTGACTGTGTTATAGAAAAAGGGACCTTAATGTGACTGTTTATATTTCGAATATGGCACTCTGATTTAAAAATCACATGGGTAAAGCTTTAGAAAATCAAGTTTATCAAAGTAAGGCCTTATAAGTAATTTCTTGATTATTTGTTTAAATTCTTTTAAAAATTGGATTATGGTTAGCCGCATAAGTGTGATTATAAGGGAATTATTACTGTTAGCTATGTCACTTGAGTGACAGCTGCTCAAGTTGTTTATCATGAAATCTCTGGGAAATCTACATGTATTTCAGAACCAGGTTAGTGTGAGCGGTAAATATGTGATTACTCAAAGAACTAGTACCATAAGTTAGCCTTTAATCAGACGGCAAAATTTTAGACTGGTCCAAATTGAAAGAAGTTGCAGACAAAAATTTTAAGTTTTTGGAAACATTGTGTAAAATGAAGAAATTGTTTGTTACATGTAATTTCCTCATTTTACACAATCTTTCCCATTAGTTTTTCTTGAGGGCATCAAAAAGCGTCACTGTGTGGGAATGGGTTAAGTCACTTGAGTGACAGCAGGTTAATTTCTGCCTGGTTCTTTATTATAAATTCTCTATGAAATCTGTTTCAGAATCAGGTTACAGTGAGCCGCGGATGTGTGATTACTCAGGAAACTATTACTGTGAACTATGTCATTGGAATGACAGTATGCTGATTCCTGCACGGGTATTACATAATTGGGACTTTGACGAGTGGAAGGTATGAACTACCAAGTGTGTCCAATCCTTCATGGGATGTGCCTCATCGATGGGGCTTCATTCATCGTCAGTCAACATCTTGTCTGCAGTCTAGAGGCCACATTTTTGGCTTAGATATCTTGATATTTGGTCAGAATATTTGTCTTGATGAAATCGCAGTCAGGTTCAATATTGGATCAAACTGGGTCAAAAACTAGGTCACAAGTACAATTTTAGAATAACCTTATGTGCACTCCAGAAGCCACATTTTGGGCTCAAATGTCTTGACATTGGTCAGAATGTTGGTCTCCATTAAATCTATGTCTAGTTCTATATTTGGTTATATGAAGTCAAAGACTAGGTCACTTGGCCACATAGAATTTTTTGTATGCACTCTAGATACCTCTTTTTTAGCTCAAATGTCTTGATATTTGGTCAGGATGTTTGTCTCCACGAAATCTCAATCAAATTCATGTATAAGGCCGCATGAGGTAAAAAACTAGGTCAGTGTGCACTCTAGAGGCCATATTTTTTGCTCAAAGGTCTTGAAAATGAAATGAAAATTCAATTAAAAAAATCTTAGTAAATGCAACAAAGTCACAGAATGATTGTACAATAATTATGATGTTGATGTATGTTAGACCTGATCCGTCAAGTATCACAGGAAAAGGAGCCTTATAAAAATTTCATTTTAAAATCTTTGTTTCACAATAAATTGCAAGTTATCATTTGATTCTGACCAAAATTCACAGAATGTTTGTTCCAATCATTAGGATTCTTTCTTTACAAAGTGGGTTTGATCCGTCAAGTATCACCGGAAAAGGGGCTGTATGAAAATTTTATAACGAAATTCCCCTTAACACTGAAATGGCCTCAATCTTTATCAGATTCTCTTCAAAATTGTACCATCATTTGGATTGTTCCTTTGTAAATTGCGTCTGATCTATTAAGTTTCAGAAGAAAAGGGACAGTATGAAAACGATAAAGTCCTCAGTCTTTCTCATTTTCTTCAAACTTTTGAAATGATTGAACTATCATTAGGGTTGTTCCTTTGTCAATTGGGTTTGATTTGTTATGTTGGGAAAAGGTGCCCTTAGTTTTTTTTATACAAAATATATTGACACAATTTAGTCTATTGTTTTCATTGTTTTTCTTAAAACTTTAACAGAATGATTGTTCTTTCATTAGAATTGTTAGTATCATGGAACAGGGGCCCCAATTAAAACTTCATTGAAAATTCCTCATTAACAAAATAAAGTCCACAGATTATACAGATTGATTGGACAATCATTTCAATTGTAGATTTTGACAGTAGATCTGATCTGTCAAGTATCACACAAAAGGGGCCTTATGAAAGCCTTATTTAAATATTCTTGTTAATACAATGATGTCCCTAGATATCAATGGATTCACTTTAAACTTTCACAGAATCATTAAGGATGATGAGGATGGTTCGTTTTGAATTGGATCTGATCAGTCAAGAATCATGGGAAAAGTTACCTTATGGAAATTCTATTACAAAATAAAGCTATTGTCATGGCTTCTTGTCCGTTGTGCCTCCATTTGTCCGTAAACGTTTACTTAAAAAATCTTCTCCTTAGAAAGTACTGAACAGAATTCAACAAAATTTCACAGAAATGATCCTTGGGCGACCCTTTATCAGATTCCTTCAAAGAATTTTGATGGGTTGAAACACATTGCTTTAAGGGGCCTTCAAACCTTCAAAAATCTTCTTCTCAGGAAACAATTGATGGATTTCAACCAAAATTTACAGGAATGATTGTTTATGTGATAAAGTCCACAATTATTACCGTATCAAATTCTGTTTAAGATTTCACAGTGTGATTGTAGGGTCAGAAGGAAACTTTCTTTCGGAAATGGAGTGGATCCGTCATGAAACACGTCGCCGTCAAAGCGCAGTTGGTAGAGCAACAGACTCCTAATCTTCAATTATGGGATGTCGTGGGTTTGATTCTCGGCGGTTGGCACATATCCTTTTGACGACATTTGTCTCACCAATGGGTGGATAATCGTAAACCTAAGTGGGATAGCAGCTGGAGGCTAGGAAAGGATGTAGTGTTAGTACTGGTGTGAGAAATACCAGGAATCCATTGTTAGGTCTCCAGCCACAATGATATGACTGAAATACTGTTAAAAGAGGCATTAAACCCAATCCAATCAATCAATCAACCGCCATGAAACACAGGAAAAGGGGCCTTGAGGATTACTGCTCAAAATTATAAAGGGGATAAAGTCCAATTTGTTTTTTTCATTTTATGCAATGAACTTCCTTGAATAGTAGAGCCACTCAGGTTCTTATGGGCCTTTTGTTCTTTAACTTGTTTGCTTATTTTCAATATTTTCACACTCTGATACATCTTTATTATAGCAAGAAATTTTTGAATGACTCATGCCCTCACTACAAAGGTCAAGGTCACAGCAGAGGTTCAAAGATCTGTTTTTTTATCTCTTAATAACTTTTCAACATGTGATCTGATTTGATATTTCGTACACTTGCATATCTTGATGAAAGCAAGATAAATAATAATAAAGGTCAATATCACAGCAGAGAGCTAATGGTCAAATGTGACTATGTTTTGTAAATCAGTTTAGGGGGGTCAATATATTTGACACATCAAATGGGACCCTAATATTAGGATATATTGACAAGGTCATAGGACAAGGTCATGTCTCAAACCCTCTAATGGGATTGAACCCTTTAGTTAGGATTCATCTTCACACTTACTAATTCAAATACTGCAGTTTAACCCATTCCCACACAACGAAATTTTAGACTGGACCACGTTGACAAAAGCTTCAGACTACAATTTCATGGTGCAGGAATTTTAATTTTTTTGTCTTTTGGGATAGATAACATTGTGGATAATGAAGAAATTGCTTGCCCCAAGCAATTTCTTCATTTTCCACAATGTTTTGCAAAGTTTTTCTGGAGGGGCATAAAAAAGAGGGATTGTAAGGAAGCAGGTTCACTGAGATAATATGTAAAGTTTTCCATCATTTCATATTGATGAAGACAAAAACTATTAAACATTTGAAGTCATGAGATTTTTCATTATTTACAAGGTATGTCGGGCATCCAAACAGTTCCTGAGATTAATGGAGACTAAAGCTGTTATACGGATACAGGACATTAATCCCATGTTGTTCAGTTTTGTGGATGAACTCAATGAAGTCAAGGTAAGAAATGAGCATGTGTTTGACATGTCGTGTGCATTATGCAAAAGACTCAGATCAGCCCTTGATCCTGCAGTCTGATCAGTGTTCACTTTGTGCTCTATTGATAGATACTAACTTAAAGCTTTATTTATCCAATTCCAACCATTCCTGCTTTTAGATGCCCAGCTCTCCCCCACCTTGAAAAAAAGAGCTATGGAAAATAATGTGGAATGCGATTACAAGAGATTTCTTCATTATCCACTATGTTTTCTACGCCGAAAGACGAAGATTTTGAAAATTTCATTATTTAAATATTGTCAATTGCAACATCTTTAAATTTGAAATAGTCTAAATTTTATCGTTTGGTAATTGGATAAACTATGAGCAAATACCAGTAATCTATATGTACTGAGTGGCTGTCCAGTGTAATAAGTGATTGCACTTGTACTCATTAAATTGTTGAAAATGTAAAACAATGGTGCAAACTGTACTTTTATAACAAATATATATACAATAAAACCCCTCTAATACGACCACTTGCAGTACTTTCTGAAAGTGGTCATAATACTGAGGTTTGGTCGTTTGTTGTCAAGTAATTCATGTTTATTTTTGTTATTTGAATATATTAATACTATACATACAAAAATGAAACTATAAGAATATGTATTACAGCGGAATATAATGTCATTTTCAAATTTATGATCTTTACTATCTTCGATAAGTCCTACTTTCTCTATTCTTCATTTGGATCTGACCTCAGATTATTTATTCATAAGTACAGGTTCAAAGTGTCAAACAGTTTATATCATATCTTCCATAGTGTGAATACCAAGCATCAATTATGTTGAAATCAAAATTTAATTGCTAATTAACTGTTCGGATTAACGCCGTAAACAAACTAATCGTAACTTCTCGGATACCTTTTCACTCTCAATTCTAAGTCAAAACCTGTGACACATTCAAATAACAATTAACAATTAAAAATAATACAAGCTATATTTTGTAAATGTGATCGGCCACTTTCATCATAACACCTATTATAATAAGGGTTCAATTTCACATAATCAAAAATGATAATGTATTTACAATGTATTCGAACTCTATTAGTGTCGCTCTTAACAAGTGTGAAATTTGGGTAGTTGATCTCAATGTGTGAAAATACTGGTCGTTTAAGTGGGGTTCAAAATAGTGTATCAGCTATAGTTGGTACTGAATTTAGTGGTCGTTATTCAGAATAGCGGGGTGCCCTTTTGAGAGGGGTTCGCGACCATTGAAATAAAGAACAAAAAATTCCGTTCTGTAAAAATTCGGTCCTAATAGCGGGGTGCCTGTATTTCCGGGGTAGTCGTAAGTAGGGGTTTTACTGTATATATATGGAGTATATGAAATGTATATATACTAATCTGAGCTCTTTACCAGACAATTCCTCATTTTGATGCTATCAAGAAAAACATCTACCAAAACATTGTGAGAAAGCAACAAAGGGCGCTTAACAAGTGGTGTCTCCTTTTTAGCTCCCCTGAGCACGAAGTGCTCTGGAGGAGCTATTGTGATCGGTCATTGTCCGTCATCCGTCTGTCTGTCTGTCCGTCCGTCCATTCACAATTACAAAAAAATCTTCTCCTCCTAAACTAACCATGGAATTTCAACAAAACTTCACAGAAATGATCCTTTGGTCATGCTCTTTCAAAATACTTCAAAGAATTGAAATCCATGAAGAACTCTGGTTTCCATGGCAACGGAGTGAAAAAACTTAAAAAATCTTCTCCTCCCAAACGGTAAAGCCTAGAGCTTTGATATTTGGTATATATCATCATTTATTGACCCTCTACCAAAATACTTCAAAGAATTACCGTATTCTGAAAATTAGCCCTTTTCTGGGCGATCCCTGATTTTACATAGAAATAAAGAAGGAATTCTTTAAAAATCTTCTTCTCCCAAACCATAAGGCCTAGAGCTTTGATATTTGGTATACATCATCATCTATTGACCCTCTACCAAAATGCTTCAAAGAATTACCGTATTCTGAAAATTAGCCCTTTTCTTAATGATCTCAGATTTAACATAGAAATAAAGAAGGAAATCTTTTAAAATCTTCTTCTCCCAAACCATAAGGCCTAGAGCTTTGATATTTTTTATACATCATCATCTATTGACCCTCTACCAAAATACTTCAAAGAATTACTGTATTCTGAAAATTAGCCCTTTTCTTAATGATCCCTGATTTTACATAGAAATAAAGAAGGAAATCTTTTAAAATCTTCTTCTCCCAAACCATAAGGCCTAGAGCTTTAATATTTAGTACAAATCATCATCTATTGACCCTCTACCAAAATACTTCAAAGAATTACTGTATTCTGAAAATTAGTCCTTTTCTGGGCGATCCCTGATTTTACATAGAATTAAAGATGGGAAACGTTAAAGATCTTCTTGTCCCAAACCATAATGCCTAGAGCTTTGATATTTTGCAAATATCATAATATATTGATCCTCTACCAAAATACTTCAAAGAATTACCCTATTCTGAAAATTAGCCCTTTTTTGTGCGATTCCTGATTTAACAAAGGAATAAAGAAGGAAATCTTTGAAAATCTTCTTCTCCCAAACCATAAAGCCTAGAGCTTTGATATTTGGTACATATCATCAGCCATTGACCCTCTACCAAATTACTTAAAAAATTGGCCCTTTTCTGTGCAATCCCTAATTTTAGTTAAGAATAAATATTGATATCTTTGAAAACCTTCTTCTCCTAAACCATTAAGCTTACAGCATTTATACTTTGTATGTATTGATGTCTATACTTCAAAGCATTACCATATTCAGGGAATTAGTGCTATATAGTGGGATCATTAATATTCCTAGGATCAAAAGAGAAATCTGTAAACATCTTCTCCAAAATAATTAGACAGAGGGCTTTGCCATTTTGTTTATATCATAAAGCCATGAACCATCATACTCAGGGGAGCGATTTAGGACCATCATGGTCCTCTTGTTTTACATTGTTTCAACCAATTTGGGCCTGATTTTTATATTTTGACACAGTTAAAAATTTCCGCAACTTCTTTGAATTTGGACCTGTCTAAAATTTCTTGTACAATATTGGGCTGTTGTCATAGGGCAGTCAATAACACATCAGTGTCTTTGAAAACCTTCTTTCTCTAAACCATTAGGCCTACAGTTTTGGTATGTATTGATGTCTATTGACCCTCTAACAAAATACTTCAACGAATTACCGTAATCAGGAATATAGCGATATAAAGTGGGATCATCAATATACCTAGGATTAAAAGAGAAAATCCTTAAACATCATCTTCAAATTAATTACACAGAAGGCTTTGCTTATTTGTGTATATCATAAAGCCATGATCCATCATACTCAGGGGAGCGATTTAGGATGCTCATTGTCCTCTTTTTTAATTTCAAGATGGCTGAGCCTGTTAAGGTCTGTTGCTAGTGTGTTGTGCTCTCAATCTTGGGGTGCAAGTTCATTGGGCCAATATTCTTTTAGACATTTAGGAGGAGTTATTACTTGTGTCATTTGTCTCTCACCAATTGGCAAATGATATGCAGTCTGACTAAGTGGACAGAGCAGGTGGTGGCTTCAAAAGAATGTGGGAGAAATTACTGGAACCCATGATTAGGTGCACCAGACAGCAATATAACTGAAATACTGTTGAAAGTGGTGGTAAACCTTGTACAGTAAATCAATAAACCCTTTCTCGTACTATCCCTGATTTTTATGCCTCTGTGATATTACACTTGAGAAAACATTTTGGAAAATGAAGGAATTCCTTGTAACAAGCAATCAACAATATTTTCAATTATAAATGATGGGTACTTTTTGAATAATACTGACTTTAAATGACATCTGCTAGCCCTTTGATTTTGGACAAGTCAAAGAATTTGAAAAACAGTAAAGGATTAAATTCCAAAATACTCTAGATCATTATTATCTAATATTGTTTTTCAGAAATTAAGAGAGGAACTTTTAATCATGAAAAAATATATACTCATCTGTGCAGTTGCTATGAGCAACAAGCTACTGCTACAACTTAAGTCCCGCCAACATTTTGTGGAAAGTTCAGACATATACTCAATGCGCGATCTCATGGATGTACAGAAGGACACTCTTCTACAAGAATTGGCTCAGGTACATTCCAGTTGGGCTCAACATATCAAGACAGACTGTGAGGTAAGTTCAGACATTTACTCATTGTGATATTTGATTAACTGGCTCAGGTACATTTCAGTTGGGCTCAACATATCAAGACAGACTGTGAGGTAAGTTCAGACATTTACTCAATGTTATATTTGATTAACTGGCTTAGGTACATTCTAGTTGGGCTCAACATATCAAGACAGATTGTGAGGTAAGTTCAGACATTTACTCAATGTTATATTTGATTAACTGGCTCAGGTACATTCCAGTTGGGCTCAACATATCAAGACAGACTGTGAGGTAAGTTCAGACATTTACTCAATGCAAGATATCATTAACCCTTTATCTCTCAACAAAATTTTGGATTGATCCAAATTGAAAGAAATTGCAGACGATATTTATTAGTTGATGAAATGTTGAAAATCTTGGTATTTTGGGGTAGAAAACTTTGTGGATAATGAAGAAATTGCTTTTGACAAGCAATTTCTTAATTTTCCACAATTATTTTAGCTCACCTGAGCACAACGTGCTGAAGGTGAGCTATTGTGATCAGTAAATGTCCGGCATCCGCCTGTCCGTCCATAAACAATTAGTTAAAAATCTTCTCCTCCTAAACCATAAGGCCTAGAGCTTTGATATTTGGTACATACTATTGAACCTCTACTAAAATACTTCAAAGAATAACCATATTCTGAAAATTAGTCCTTTTCTGTGCGATCCCTGATTTTACATGGAAATAAGAAGGAAAACTTTGAAAATCTTCTCCATCCATACCATATGGCCTAGAACTCTGATATTTGGTAGGTATCATCATCTATTGATCCTCTACCAAAATTCTTTAAAGAATTACTGTATTCCGAAAATAAGCCCTTCTTTGTGCGATCCTTGATTTTACAAAGGAATAAAGAAGGAAATCTTTGAAAATCTTTTTCTTCCAAACGATAAGGCCTAGAGCTTTGATATTTGGTATGTAAAGATGTCTATTCACCCTTTAACAAAGTACTTCAAAGAATTACTGTATTCAGTAAATTAGCACTATATGATGATATCATCAATAGTACCTACGATTAAAAGAGAAAATCATTAAACACCTTCTCTAAAATAATTAGACAGAAGGTTTTGCTATTTTGTATATATCATACAGCCATGTACCAACGTACTCAGGAGCGATTTAGGACCATCAAGGTCCTCTTGTTCCAAGTTGTATTCATGAGTTGCGTAAAAAAGCAGGACTATGTGGGAAGGGGTTTAACTGGTTCAGGTACATTCCAGTTGCCCAAAAAGATCAAGACAGACTGCAAGGCAAGTTCAGATTTTTACACATGACAAAATATCATTAACCCTTTCCTGTACAATATTTTTTTTTACATTCCTGCGATTTCATACTAATGAAAATATTGTGGGAAAAAGAAGAAATTGCTTATTACAAGCAATTTTCTTCTTTTACGACAAGATTTTTCACAAATTGCACTCACTTTTTAATTGTCGTCTGCAACTTCTTTCAAATTATATAAGTCTTAAATTTTGAAAAACAGGAAAGGGTTAAATGGCTTTGGTACATTCCATTTGGGCTCAACATATCAAGACAGATCGTTTGGTAAGTTCAAACATTTACTTAATGTGAAATATCATTAACAATCTGGAGGATATGCTATTTCATGAACAGGCTCTGGTGTATTCCAGTGCAATGAACATACCAAAGTAGACTGCAAGGTGAGAATGGAGAAAAACATGCAGTGGAACTTGCAATGGCTGCTTCAAGAAAGAGCTAAGGAGCCTAGAAAATTAATAACATTTCTTATTTCATATACATTTTGTGCTGTTATAGGTATGTATTACATTAATTGGTCCATCATGTTGTGTTCTGGTGATTGGATAAATTGATCAATCGCTGGGCCTACTTACTTTGTTGGACATGCCCACAGACTCCTGACAGGAAGTCCCGCTTTAATTTTAAACAGTGTTATTTTGCAAAGTTTATGACCAGTGGCATGTGAAAAAAAGTAGAATAATTGGTTGGCGACCTAAACATCATAACGACAGTTGAATAAGCTGTAGTTAGACGTTTAAGTTGCTAAACCTTCAAGAAAAGGTTAACAAAAATTTTGGAGTTTAAAGGTCAGGTCAGGTCAGGGTGTGTAAATAATATGTGACAGCTGCGATTTGTCATTGACTCCTACAAAAGAGTGTAGGTAAGTGATCACACACCAATTGCCGTATCAAGGTTGTCAATAAAAAAAGTGACTTACCAATGAAAACCTTAATGCAAACTGGATTCATTTACCAATGCTAACCTTAATGTAAACTGGTAGTGAACTTTGACATTTATGTTAAATATTTTTGTTTGGCAACTTAATTGTCTTTAACTACAGCTTATTCAAGTTGTAGATTTAATGTTAAGGTTGCCAACCAACAAATTACCTTTTCTTTTATGGCTTGGACTACATATTTTGCTGATATTGTTCGATATATCAAACTGCTGTGTCAGTTGTCAACAGGGAGGGTCAGCAATTCTTCAATTCTCTCCTTGCTTTTACAGCTGTGCAGGGCTAAAGGTTTTATCTGTGAGCTATGCGACCAGAATGAAATCCTGTTTCCTTTTGACAACATTGCCTTAGTGTGTTCAGAATGTTCGTATGTTATCCATAGGTAAGTGAAAATATGATATCAGAACAAGACTTCATTCTGCACCTTCATAAAACAGGGGTGTGGAAATAGAGATTTCTCAACTTGTCTCCTGACAAGTTAGACATGATTTTCTACTTGTCCAGAATTAAAGTGATCATGTCCGCAAAAAAACAAGGAGATGAATCTAGATAAAACATTGTTGTTAATGTAGAAAAGGTCAGTACTAATCATTTTCTTCATTAACCACAATATTTTCTATTTATCAACTTTCAAATATATAAAAAGATTTCTTTGAGTTCTAATTTGTACCATTCCAAGATTTCCTTGTCCGGGGACAAGTGGCCTTGAAAAATGTGCTTGTCCGCAAGTAGAAAAGCCCATACTGGGAAATCCAAAATCCCTCAATAAATACAAGATATATTCTCTGATTCACTTGATAAATACATAGATACCTGTAAGAATCAAGTTTCTGAACCGTATTTCTCTTTTTAGCTCGCAAAGCGTCAGCTTTGATAGCTTAAGTTAACAGACAAAATATTGAGGTGATCTCAAAGTTCAATGGATGCAAACTGCCACTGGAGGCTAAACTACTAATCAATTGAATGCATACACCATAAAAAGTAGTTCTGATGTGTTTAAGAATACTACTAACTCTATTAAAATTGTAGTGGACTCTTTCAAAAGCATGCTATTTAACCCATTCCCACCCAATTCCACTTTTTTAAGCATCATTGTGGACATTGAAGAAATTTTTTGTAACAATTGTGTGGAAATTGGTTTAACAGCATTACTCTAATTGTTAACTGTTCAGTCCATGTTTACTAAAATAACCCTGAAATGATGTTGGCTATTATTTGCATTGTTCTCTATCCTAAAGAGGACCGGTAATCTGAGGGAATTCAAGTGTTGTTGTTTTAAGTACCACAGCGCTAGTCACATGGGTATCACCTGCTTAGTTCTTGTGATACCCAGTGAAACATACTTGTGAAACATATGAATAAGTGGACTTGGCAGTGATATAAGTGGAAGATTGTTCAAAATAGCGTAAAAACCCAGGCAATTGATAAATCAACTTGTCTATAGAAATAATTTCTGAAGTAATTTTGCATTGAATAATAATGAAAACATCGTAGTTTGGTAAAGTGTTAATGGACAAGGCATGGCCCCCAATACAAGAACCAGTTAACCTGTTCCAGAGGGATCAACATACTATTGTTGTTTTGTATCTCATGCAAACTGATATTTGGAATTCCTTTTTTTACCACGTAATCCCACTTTTGTAGACATCAAAGAAATATAGCTTTGGAAAAAAATGTGAGAAAAGAATAAATTGCTTGTAACAAGCAATTTATTCTTTTCTCACAACATTTTCTGCCTCATATGACCCTTGTTTTCCATCTTGAACCAACTTTGTTTTGTCATGTGCAACCTCTTTCCATTTGGACCAGTCTAAAATTTTGTTATTGGGGAATGGGTTACGGTAATCTAAATGTAATTGTCAGATCACTGGCCTCACCCACTGACTTTCAACATGGCAATTAGATAGAGATATCAAACAAGTTTTGAAAATATGTGGTCAGCAACATAAAGCTAAAAACAAATCATTTGTTGATTACTTAAGCGCTGTATTTCTGGCATTTAAGTTGCCAACCAACTTAAATACTTTCAAGAGTTCATTATTAATTTCAGGTTTCAATAAATTATTTAATTAGGTAGTCATCTTTTTCATTGATAGTTGTGATCTTTCATTTGCGGAATAGGTCTGGCTTTGGGATTCCTCAGGTCACCAGCTTTCAGTTCCACCAGTTTTACATTCTTTTATAACATAATGAAAAATTTACTGTCACTCATTGTCTTCTGCTAGCAGTTCAAAAGGTTGTGACTATAACTAAGGGTTTCAGATGTATCAAAATAGCATAGTACATAAACACAACCTAACTCATTACCATACAACAAAATTTTGACTGGTCCAAATTGAAAGACCTCATAGATTGCAGTTTAAAGGTGATGGAATTTACAATTTATTTTTCTTTTAGGACAAAAAACATTGTTAACAATGAAGAAATTGTTTGTTACAAGTAATTTCTTAATTATTCACTGTTTTCAAAGCCTTATTTCTTGAGTAGGGTAAAAAGCTTGTGTGGGAATGGGTTAACCCTTTCCTGTTTTACAAAATTTTAGTCTTCTCTAAATCGAAAGAAGGTGCAAACAACAATTAAGAGTGAGGGTGATTTGAAAATGAACCAGCCTATAGGGTAGAAAATATTGTGGAAAAAGAATACAATATTTTCTCAAGTATAAAGTTGCAGGGACATAAAAAGGGATTGTGGGGAATGGGTTAAAAGTTGGTTACTCTAAATATCCATGCATTAGAGTCAATATCATATAACTATATTTTCAGACACTGTTTTTCCAAGCGTGGTGGTGTATGTCCCCGATGTGAGAGAAGAAATAAGAGGAAAAATAATTGAATTCTGCAAAAGTTATCCTTAAACCCAATACCAAACGTTAAAATTTACTGCTCCAAATTGAAGAGTGTTGCAGACAAAAAATTACAGTTTATAAAATTTTAGATTTTTTTCAATTTTGGGGGTAGAAAAACATTGTGGAAAATGCAAGAAATTGCTTATTATAAGCAGTACTTCATTTTACACATTTTCTATCTGTTTTTATTGAAAAGCGTCATTGTGTGAGAAGGGGTTAAATTTATTACAAAACAACAGAGATTTGGACTGGTCTATATTCCTGGAAGTTGCAGACGACAATTTCAAGTTTATAGAGCTTACATGTCTTTGTCTTTTTTGAGAGAGATTTTTCTGAAAATGAAGAAATAGCTTGTTACAAGCTATTACTTTGTTTTCTATGTTACTTTCCACACAAAATTTTGAGAGTCGTAAATAATTGAGGGATTGAGGGGTAATGGGTTAAATCCTTGGCAAGATAATTAGACTTAGATGGAGCTCAATCTAGAATGCATACTTTCTTTTTGAAGATTGTTTCCTGGTGAGAGTTTTTTTCAAATATTGCTTACTTAACCCTTTCCTATACAATTCCTTGTTTTTATGTTCCTGTGATTATGAACTTGAGAAAACATTGTGGGAAAAGAAGAAATTGCTTGTAGGTTGGTTACTTTTCAAATTGCACTCTGATTTGACCAGTCTAAAATTCTGAAAAACGGTAAAGGGTAAATTATTGTAGGCAATCTTCTCTTATAAGGACCATTCTGAAAAAGTGTGAAAAGATTAAATCATTTCTTTGTGTTTAGTCATAGAAACAACAACATTTGTTTAATAAACTTACTATATTATCATTTTATAAAACGATTTTAGTTTGCCATCTAAATGTACTAACTTATTGTCATTTTATCGCAATTCAGTTTTAGTTTCCTTTTCATTTTAATTGTGGTGCTAGGGAACAGTTTTAATGTCTTTCAATGTTGATGAATGATGTCGATAAATTTTGCCTTAATTTGTTATGTAAATATCATAATTTATATTCATAGATAAATGAAATGGACAGAAAAACAGTGATTTTGATGTGTTTCTTCATCAAACCCTTACCACAATTTTCCTTGATAAACCCTTTCCTGTTGTGCAAATTTTAGACCTGTCCAAATTCAAAAGTTTTGCAGACGAAAATTTTTTGGTAGATTTCATTTTGAAAGTAACCATTCAGTAGGGTAGAAAATATTGTAGAAAAAGAAGAAATTGCTTGTTCTTTTTCTACAATATTTTCTCAATTATAAATTCACAGAGACTTAAAACAAGGGATTAAATAGGAAAGGGTAAATGAACAGATCGTTGGCTTTGCCAACAACGTCCACGTTAAATTGTGTTACCCTGTCAAATTTATGGCTAGTTGCATGAACAAAAGAAATATATACTTATAAACAAGAGAACCATGATGGTCCTAAATCACTCACCTGAATCATTAAGTGTTAAAAAAATGCTACAGGAGCCAAATAATTATAACCGATTTCATGAAGATTATCCAAATCTCTGGCCTCTATAGTTTAAACAAAGAAATTATCATTACGGCCCCTTTTCCTGTGATTTCAAATAGAACATTTCAATAATCAAAAAGGTTCTTCCTGTTGACCTAACAAATATTCTGGCCAAGTTTCATGAAGATTGAGCCAAAATTGTGACCTCTAGAGTGTGAACAAGAGCTTCACAGAGCGGTGCATATACGCCCGAATAATACTGTTTACACTTTAGAAACAAGACAGTAAGTTTTCATTCATTATGTTCAATTGTTATATTCTATAATTTGAATACAACTGACATAAACAAGAGGCCCACAGGGCCTTATCGGTCACGTAAGTCAAAAGAGCACAAAAACAAATAAAAGTCCACCAGATTATGCTACATACTAAATATCAAAGCTTTAAGCCTTTTAGTTTAGGAGAACAAGATTTTTAAAAGTTTTCACTAAACAATCCTTTATTAAACTTGGGAAATCTGACCCTGAGGCCATAATTTATACAATCTTGATTGAGATCCACCAGGTGATGCTACATACAAAATATTAAAGCTCTAGGACCTCCTGTTTGGGAGAAGAAGAGCTTTAAATTTTCACTATAAAAGCCCTATGAAAAATTTGTGACGCCCAGGAATGGGCTAATTATGACCCTGGGGCCATAATTCATACAATATTGCTAGAGATCCACCAGATGATGCTATATATAAAATATCAAAGCTCTAGGATTATCTGTTTGAGAGAAGATTTTTAAAATTTTCACTAAATAAGCCTATGTTGTATGTGACATCTGGGAAATGGCTAATTTTAAATCCTGAGGCAATAATTTGTACAATCTTGATAGAGCTCCACTAGATGATGCTGTATACTAAATATCAAAGTTCTAGGCCCTCCTGTTTGGGAGAAGAAGACTTTTAAAAATTTCAATATATAAGCCATTTGGCTTGGTAGAAAAAAAATTTCATAGTTGTCACTATGTAAGCTTATGTATCCCACCCACCTTTGCCCCCCCCCCAGCAACTTCTCGACAGATTAATTTTTCTTGTATAAACTTGATAGTCCTTGCCCTAAAGACTCTAAATACCAAATGTAAATCTTATCTGACAGCTGGTTCATGACAAGAAGATTTCTAAAGATGTACCCTTTTTGGCACGTTATGGGGCCCCAAGGGGAGATAACTCCATGACGCGTTCAAATCTGAAGCACCTTCCCATTAGGATGCTTCCTGCCAAGTTTGCTTGAAATCCATCCACGGGTTCTTAAGAAGAAGTAGAAAATGTAAAAAGTTAAAGCATAACACACGACGACGGACAAAACACAATCGCATTATGTCACCATGACCTTTGGTCAGGTGACCTAAAAATGACCTCGACCAATGACCTTGAAACAAGTTTCAACAGAAAGTACTCACCAGGAGCAATAAAAATATGACCTTGGAAAACTGATCTTGACAAATAAACTATTACAATGATAGTTGATAGTTTAGGAGGAGTTGCGTACACAAAAAATTGCAAACAGACGGACAGACGACTGGGGCCATAACATAATATGACTCTACGAGCGTATTTTAAAAATGGTTTTATGCACAACAATACAGAGTCATTTTGGCAAGTTTCATTTCATTCCAATTCTGAGTTTAAGAGGAGTTGCTCACTAAAGAACTATAGTGAATTTCAATAAATTTAAGGGCAGATAATATAAGAAAGACCCGAGCTTTTAGAGTTTCTCAAGTCTTATGCTCAACCAAATATAACATACATTGTTGCAAGATTTGGTTCAATCTGATAGAATTTGTAGGAGGAGTTGTGCACACAGATAAAAATACCTGTAATTTTAAGCTACATGTATATTGTTAAGCAAAGGGCAGATAATTCAGGAACAACTTGACATATCAAACAAATTTTAGTCCTAAGCACAACTAGACATCATACTGAGTCATTGTGGCAAGTTTCAGTTCATTGCCATTCAAAATGTAGGAGAAAGTGTGCTCACAAGAAATAAACTGTTTTTTCGTTCAATTCCAATACAGATAATTCAAGACTAGATGGTTGTCCCAGGACAACTGCTGTCGAGCTGGCAAAGTTTTGCAGGTATCATGCTCCAGACAAGCACAATTTTAGTGTTTGACCTTGAGCTGTGACCTTGAACTTATCCAAAACATTCTTTCAAATGGCACATCTACTCATTATAGAGAATAATTGTGCCAAGTTATTTTGAAATCCATCCATAAATGCAGGAGTTATTTTCCGGACAAATTCGGATGGACGGACTAACGCACATACACCGATTTGTCATAGTGACAACTATGTCTCGTGCACCGCAAGTGGGCTCGACAAATAACTGGAGCGATTTGAATTTCAAAGGTCTTGTGCACAACTAGACTTCATAGGGTAATTGTGGGGATTTTCAGCTTTGCCATATTGCCATAAATAATGTAGGATACGGTGTGCACACAATAAACACAGTGATTTTCGTTCAATTCAAGTGCAAATAATTCAAGTTAACTCAAAAATGACTCGAGCAATTTGAATTTCAAAGGTCTTATGCACAACTAGACATCATAGTGAGTAATTGTGCAAAGTTTCAGCTCATTCCCATTTATAGTTTAGGAGGAGTTGCGCACACAAAAAATGCTAATGGATGGGCGACTAGGGCAGTAACATAATACGACCCTTCAGGGGTATAACAAAGAATTTTTCAATGAGGCTGGGTTTCCAAAAGAACCTTCCCATAATCAATAGGGTTTTTCTAATGACCTAACAATTATTCTGGCCAAGTTTCATGAAGATTGAGCCAAAATTGTGGCCCCTAGAGAGTAACAAAGAAATTATGTAAGTCCCTTTTCCTCCGTTTTCCAAAAGAACCTTCCAATAATCAATAGGGTTCATCCTTATGACCTAAAATCATTCTGGCCAAGTTTTATGAAGATTGAGCAAAAATTGGGGCCTCTAGAGCGTAAACTAAAAATTGTCATTAAGGCCCCTTTTCCTGTGTTTTCTGACAGAACCTTCCCATAATCAATAAGGTTCTTCCTTATGACCTTACAATTATTCTGGCCAAGTTTCATGAAATTTGAGCAAAAATTGTGGCCTATAGAGGGTAAACAAAGAAATTGTCATTAGGGCCCTTTTCCCAATAGATTCTTCCCATAATCAATAGGGGTTCATCATTATCACCTAACAATTATTCTGGCCAAGTTTCATGAAGATTGGGTCAGAACTATGGCCTCTAGAGAGTAAAAACACTCTAATTGTTGACACCGCACAACAGACGACAGACATTCAACGCTCACAAAAGCTCACCATGAGCACTTTGTGCTCAGGTGAGCTCATGGAAATAGAAAGGCATGTCTGTAACCTGAACGTCATTAATTAACTTGAGTAAGGTGTAATTATAACATTCCATTTGCCAAAACCAATAATTATGCTTGACATGAATTTCGGTCAATGTCAAATTTCACTTCCGGTCAATGAATGATCTGATTAGTAAATTGATTCTCTGGTTAACAGCAATGATGTGTCCATTGAAAAATTGCATTTTTTAATCTTATCTATTTTCGACACAAACATAAACCTTCTTCTTTGATGGGTGACCAAAGGATAACAACATTTATCATGCCCCACAGTATTATTTCCGTATCTTTCCTCTAAGGAAGGAAAAACAGTTTAACAATCCATTGTTTATTTCGTTACTAAATCAAACAAGTGCCTTCTAAATATCAATATGCAAAATTAGGGTATGTCAGTATTTTTAACTCATGTTTGTTTACATTTTGAGATCAAGATGACTGCACCCAATTATTCACAGGAAATGTTTGCTTGTCTGCTGAAGACTAAACTTTATGATTTTGTTAATCTCCTTGACCCAGGTAGTTTTAATCTCCTTGACCCAGATAGTTGTTTGAATGACTATTGAAAGTTAAAACACCATCACTGACTTCATGGTTGTATGTAAACAAACCTCAAATAATGGCTGGCCACATTTTAATATTGTAGCTTCTTTCATGAAATGTAGGCTTCTTACGTCATATTATTTTGATCTTATAATTTCAATTGTCACAATTGTTGATGCTTTGATTCCTGTTAATGGTTTTCTAATTAATTATGTTGAATGCTTTGGGGAAAGATATGGCTTTAACTCATTCCTGCATGACAAAATTTAAGACTTGTCCAAATTCAAAGAAGTTGTGACGATTATTAGATGATGAAATTTTAAAAATGTTCGTCTTCTAGGGTGTAAAACATCGTGCACAATGAGGAAATTGCTTGTCACAATCAATTTCTTCATTATCCACAAAATTTTCCAAACATTTTCTCTTGAGGGGTGTTATTTTGTGGGAATGGGTTAACTTGCATTGTCTGTCTACAAATTCTTCATAGCTTGATTGGTAAATGACAAAGCAATGTTTCCCTTTAAATCATTACCAGATGGCAAAATCTTAGACTGTTTCAATTTCATGAAGTTGCAGACAACAGTCAAAAGTTTATAGAATTTTAGAAATGTTTTCCCTTATGGTAGAAAACAATGTGGATAATGAACAAATTACTTTCATTATCCTAAAACAAAATAGGACATCTCCTTGGGTCATGAACAAAGTGTGTATAAATCTTTAAGGTCCTAGGTCAAATTGCTAATGAGTCAGGGCTCAGAAGTAGTTCAGTAGTGACCTTGACCTTTTGCCTACATGAACAAACAAGAGGACCATGATGGTCCTAAATTGCTCCCGAGTATGATGGTTCATGGCTTTATGATATAAACAAAATAGCAAAGCCCTCTGTCTAATTATTTGGAGAAGATGTTTACAGATTTCTCTTTTAATCCTAAGTATATTGATGATCCCACCATATAGAACTAATTTCCTGAATATGGTAATGCTTTGAAGTATAGACATCAATACATGGCAAGTATTAAAGCTCTAGGCCTAATGGTCTAGGAGAAGGTTTTCTAAGATATCATTATTTATTCCTAGCTAAAATTAGGGATTGCACAGAAAAGGGCTAATTTTCTTTAGTAATTTGGTAGAGAGTCAATGGCTGATGATATGTACCAAATATCAGAGCTCTAGGCTTTATGCTTTTGGAGAAGAAGATTTTCAAAGATTTCCTTCTTTATTTCTATGTAAAATCAGGGATCATTAAGAAAAGCGCTAATTTTCAGAGTACAGTAATTCTTTGAAGTATTTTGGTAGAGGGTCAATAGATGATGATTTGTACTAAATATCAAAGCTCTAGGCCTTATGGTTTGGGAGAATAAGATTTTAAAAGATTTCCTTCTCTATTTCTATGTAAAATCAGGGATCACAAAGAAAAGGGCTAATATTCAGGATACAGTAATTCTTTGAAGTATTTCGGCAGACGGTCAATAGATGATGATTTGTACCAAATATCAAAGCTCCAGGCCTTATGGTTTGGGAGTAGAAGATTTTAAAAGATTTCCCTCTTTATTTCTTTGTAAAATCAGGGATCACAAAGAAAAGGGCTAATTTTTAGAATATGGTTTTTCTTTGAAGTAATTTGGTAGAGGGTCAATAGATGGTGATGTTTACCAAATATCAAAGCTCAAGATCTTATGGTTTGGGAGAAGAAGATTTTTAAAGATTACCTTCTTTATTTCTATATAAAAACAGGGATCACAAAGAAAAGGGCTAATTTTCAGAATATGTTAATTCTTTGAAGTATTTTGGTAGAGGGTCAATAGATGATGATGTATACCAATTATCAAAGCTCTAGGTTTTATGGTTTGGCACAAGAAGATTTTTTAAAGATTTCCTTCTTTATTTCTTTGTAAAATCAGGGATTACCCAGAAGAGGGCTTATTTTCAAAATATGGTAATTCTTTAAGTATTTTGGAAGAGGGTCAATAGATGATGATATATACCAAATATCAAAACCCTTGGCCTTATGGTTTGGGAGAAGAAGATTTTTAAAGATTACCTTCTTTATTTCTATGTAAAAACAGGGATCACAAAGAAAAGGGCTAATTTTCAGAATATGTTAATTCTTTGAAGTATTTGGTAGAGGGTCAATAGATGATGATGTATACCAAATATCAAAGCTCTAGTCCTTATGGTTTTGTACAAGAAGATTTTTAAAGATTTCTTTCTTTATTTCTTTGTAAAATCAGGGATTACCCAGAAGAGGGCTAATTTTCAAAATATGGTAATTCTTTGAAGTATTTTGGAAGAGAGTCAATAGATGATGATATATACCAAATATCAAAACCCTTGGCCTTATGGTTTGGGACAAGAAGATTTTTAAAGATTTCCTTCTTTATTTCTATGTAAAATCAGGTATCACAAAGAAAAGGGCTAATTGTCAGAATATGGTAATTCTTTGAAGTATTTTGGTAGAGGGTTAATAGATGATGATGTATACCAAATATCAAAACCCTTGGCCTTATGGTTTGGGAGAAGAAGATTTTTAAAGATTTCCTTCTTTATTTCTATGTAAAATCAGGGATCACAAAGAAGAGGGCTAATTTTCAAAATATGGTAATTCTTTAAGTATTTTGGAAGAGGGTCAATAGATGGTGATGTTTACCAAATATCAAAGCTCAAGATCTTATGGTTTGGGAGAAGAAGATTTTTAAAGATTACCTTCTTTATTTCTATATAAAACAGGGATCACAAAGAAAAGGGCTAATTTTCAGAATATGTTAATTCTTTGAAGTATTTTGGTAGAGGGTCAATAGATGATGATGTATACTAAATATCAAAGCTCTAGTCCTTATGGTTTGGTACAAGAAGATTTTTAAAGATTTCCTTCTTTATCATTGTAAAATCAGGGATTACCCAGAAGAGGGCTAATTTTCAAAATATGGTAATTCTTTGAAGTATTTTGGAAGAGAGTCAATAGATGATGATGTATACCAAATATCAAAACCCTTGGCCTTATGGTTTGGGAGAAGAAGATTTTTAAAGATTTCCTTCTTTATTTCTATGTAAAATCAGGTATCACAAAGAAAAGGGCTAATTGTCAAGATATGGTAATTCTTTGAAGTATTTTGGTAGAGGGTTAATAGATGATGATATATACCAAATATCAAAACCCTTGGCCTTATGGTTTGGGAGAAGAAGATTTTTAAAGATTTCCTTCTTTATTTCTTTGTAAAATCAGGGATTACCCAGAAGAGGGCTAATTTTCAAAATATGGTAATTCTTTGAAGTATTTTGGAAGAGAGTCAATAGATGATGATATATACCAAATATCAAAACCCTTGGCCTTATGGTTTGGGAGAAGAAGATTTTTAAAGATTTCCTTCTTTATTTCTATGTAAAATCAGGTATCACATAATAAAGGGCTAATTTTCAGAATATGGTAATTCTTTGAAGAATTTTGGTAGAGGGTTAATAGATGATGATGTATACCAAATATCAAAACCCTTGGCCTTATGGTTTGGGAGAAGAAGATTTTTAAAGATTTCCTTCTTTATTTCTTGTAAAATCATGGATCACAAAGAAAAGGGCTAATTTTCAGAATATGTTAATTCTTTGAAGTATTTTGGTAGAGGGTCAATAGATGATGATGTATACCAAATATCAAAGCTCTAGTCCTTATGGTTTGGTACAAGAAGATTTTTAAAGATTTCCTTCTTTATCATTGTAAAATCAGGGATTACCCAGAAGAGGGCTAATTTTCAAAATATGGTAATTCTTTAAGTATTTTGGAAGAGGGTCAATAGATGATGATATATACCAAATATCAAAACCCTTGGCCTTATGGTTTGGGAAAAGATTTTTAAAGATTACCTTCTTTATTTCTATATAAAAACAAGGATCACAAAGAAAAGGGCTAATTTTCAGAATATGTTAATTCTTTGAAGTATTTTGGTATTTATGGTATTTGGTATTTACCAAATATCTAAGCTCTAGGCCTTACCGCTTGGGAGGAGAAGATTTTTTAAGTTTTTTCACTCCGTTGCCATGGCAACCAGAGTACTTCATGGATTTCAATTCTTTGAAGTATTTTGAAAGAACATGACCTAAGGATAATTTCTGTGAAATTTTGTTGAAATTCCATGGTTAGTTTAGGAGAACATTTTTTTGTAATTGTGAACGGACGCACGGACAACGGAAGATTACCGATCACAATAGCTCCCCCAGAGCACTTCGTGCTCAGGGGAGCTAAAAACAAACTAAACAATAGGACACTTCCTGGAGTTATTAGAACCAATTGTATAAAGTTTCAAGGTTGTTGATCTTTTGTTTGTCTAGTTAGAGCATGGAAACAAGAAGTATATGGACAGACAGACAGACATGGTGAAAACCTATATACCCACCTCTACTTAATTGTGATATGATACATTGTACAGAAAGAGGACAAAATCAATTTATCAAAAATTCAGGTCTTTAATTCAACTTTATTATGTAGCACTTATTTACAATACACATTTACATATGGTATCATAATGCTTATCTAACAACATAGGATTTACTATCAACCAATTCTGCAAAATTTCAGAAAATATTGTGTGAAATGAGTTGGCAAGTAACCAGTAATATTGCAATCACAAGCTTATTTTAACAAATTCCATTGGATAATAGTGTAGTGTAACTTTTGTCAACCCATAACCACACAATGACACTTTTTGATGCCCTGAAGAAATTTGATTGTGGAAAACTTGTTTTCTACCTTATTTGCCACTTATTTTCCAATTTTATAGCAATTGAAAATAGAGTCTACACCTGTCATTTTGGATGAGTTTAAAGTAATTTCTTAATTTTTCACAATGTTTTCTAACCAGAAAGTTGAAAAAATCCAAAATTTTGCTGTCTGGTAATTGGTAAACTGATCGCTGACTCAGCCACTGACTCGAATAAAAAAAGTTAAATGGTTGGCAAACTTAACATCATTACCCCAGCTTATTCAAGCCATGGATACGATGTTTAGTTGCCAAAGCTACTAAAATGCTTCACAAAAATATTGGTGTTCAAAGTTTGCTTCCAGTCTGATGAATAATATGACTGACCAATTGATTCATTGATTGACAGCCAAGACTGGACAATTATGCAGTATTTTCTGTATGAAATTTTTAAGAAAACTTAAGATAATGACAAAAGAACACAATGCTAACTAGGTTCAGTCTCTGTCAATAATTTTTTTGCAAAGACTAAAAGAAACCAGATGATGGGTAATATTTCAACATAAAAGCATGAGTTATTTGCTACTGAATCTGCTTGAAACTGCATTAACACCAGTTAGACTGGCCTGGACAGTACCCAAACTGTGACCCAATGATATGCAGTAAAATACTCAACCAACTGCACTATGGTCAGATTAGTTATTGACTTGAGATATTTCTCACAGCATTACAGTAAACTTATTGCCATTTTCCTAGTTTTCCCTATTTCATCTTACAAGATCAAATTCTACTTCTCCCCATCCCTAGACTGAAAAAATCGTTTTGAGAACTTCATTACTTGATAACCAGCTCAAATAGGATTTCTTTTCACATATAAGATGGGTTCAAATTTTTGTATTAAGTTGACTTTGAAAAGTGACCTTGACCTAACGATGATGCCTATCAATGTAAGGAACCCAAGTTCAAAAAAGTTTGCCATGTATCTTGTATCTTGTGTTTGTATTAACCCTTGTCATGCTGAACCCGGAATATTACGGATTTGACAGGAGGTGTAGACCAAGATCAGCCTGCACATAAGTGCAGTCTGATCTTGGTCTACACACCTGCTTGTAATTTTCCTTCCAGAGCTGTTAATGAAATTGACTTCCAAAAGAAATATTGATTTTTTCAACAAGTTCTATCAATGCTTTCATCCCTTTGATTTCACAGCAATTCAATAAGGTAATTCATACAGCATGACAAGGGTTAAGTTGACCTTGGTAAGTGAACCTATGTCCCGAATATGAACCAAGTATCTTTAATGGTGTTTGAGTAACATTAAAATGTATACTGCTGACTGGACAGACATCTGTTTAACAATAATTTATGCTCTCAATCTTATTGATGGGGAGGGGGGGGAGGAATAAAAATAAGTCATTTTTCCCCCTAGATAAGACTAAGGAAATTGTTATCAAAGGCAGATCATGTAAGAAATGTGCAGGCTTTCTATATTAATGAGTCACATGAAAAACTTCAAAAATCAAGCATTACATTTAAGAAAGCATAAATTACCAACAAGAAATGATTTACATTAATTTTAACATTATTGTTTCATAATTGTTGAAAAAAACAAGATGTGTTTGTGAAACACCATGCCCCCAAAACAGGAATTCGTTAGAAACGGGTGATTTTTATTGTTTTTTTTTCCTTTGTTTTAGGGAAAAGGGTTAAAATTTTGACCTTGACCTTGATGAAATTACCTTCCCCAGTTGTGCCTTGTTGAGACCTATCTACATACCAAATATTAGCATTGTAACTTAATCAGGGTTGAAGTTATAGGAAAATGTTTAGTTGGCAGGTTAAGTTTTGCAGACAGACGGTCATTGGTAAAACAATATACCCCCGATTTTATGCGGGGGCATAAAAATCAACAAATCTCCTCCTAAGTCTCGACACTATGCATGGCAACACATTGTAAAATAAACATGAAAATGCTTGTATTTTTAAAGGCCCGTAACAAAAAGATTCAACTTGTGTCAAGCCCAAATATTTGATGGGAGTTTTTTGTCTTTGAACCTACCTAAACAAATGTTTCGACTGGTACAACTACTTATGATGAAGAAGAATTGTGTAAATTAGTATTGAAATCTATCCATGAATAGAGAAGAAAACTTTTATCAACTGTAGTCTTGCGCCAACAAGAACTAATGTTTCAAATAGCATGTCTACTCATGACAGAGAATAATTGATGAATCACTGGCCCCACCCATTGATTAGGACAAGAAGTTCTAGTTTGTTTTTTTAACTGTGTTATTTTGTAAAAATAAATTGTCAATAGCATGTTACAAATAAGTAGAATGGTTGGTTTGCCTTTGCCAAAAAACAGGATAGAAATTCAGCTTGCCAACCTAACAAAATGTCACAGTGAAATTTTCACTTTTACACTTCAAAAACTTTTGAAGGACAATTGGGATCCATCTATTGTTGAAGTTACAGTCTAAACGTATTTAGACAGATGTACCCACATTCAGCAAACTGTCATTGTGATAACTGTGTTCCTCTCCTCATGTAAGACAATTTTTGAAGATTTTTAATTGTGTCATCGTAAGTTGACAATGATATGGTAGACTTATAATGTATACCCACCACCCTGTATCACTCTATCAAGCAGAAATCCTCTTTTAAAATATATCAATGATTTAAAACAATACTATTGTAAGTACTTATATCTATTACCAGATGGCTAAATTTTAGACTGGTCCAGATTGAGAAGAGTTGCAGATGATAATTTAAAACTGATGAAATTTTAGATTTTTTCAACCTTCTGGATAGAGATTATTGGGGAAAATGAAAAATTGCTTGAACAATGTTTGTCCAATTTTTTTTCTTCAGGGATGTGAAATAGCATCACTGTATGGGAATGGATTCATGGATTTACACTAGTTTTGCACTGATTGATTTTGTGGGTGAACAGAAAACTTTACTTCATGCACTTACAAGTTTGTTGTTTAACCAATTGTTAAAAAACCTTGTTTCAAGACACTTTTCATCAACTTTTTTAACAAAAATGATTATTGGCATGATATATGTAAGTCGGCTTTAAACAACTGCTTGAACAATATTAGCACATTTCTTGTCGACTAGGACTGGGCAGATGGCACACCAGATCTCACTCTTGCTGAGGAAGATTTTGTTGACATAAGTCTTTCCACCATTGTGCGAGCATAACGTAATCTGCTAGACAGTTCTTTTGAGCACCCAAATTGTTCAATCTGTGATAGCTTGAAGGTACGGAAGTCTCGTCGTTCATCTATGTACGTCACAGCTTGCATTAGTGGACATAAAATTATTTTTGTGTGGTCTTGGAAAAAATTGATCTGAAACATAACGGTCAAAATGAAAAACTAGATTTAAATCAAATAGTAATCACTTGAATGCGGTGTAAATCACACATCCCTATTAAAACTAGACTATCACAAAATTTGATTAGCCCTTTCCTGTTTAATCCCTGGTTTTTACGTCCCTGTGACTTTATAATTAAGAAAATATTGTAGAAAAAGAAGCAATTTTTGCATTTGGACAAGTCTAGAATTTTAACAGGAAAGGGTTAATACCCCCTCCTTTCCTTGTCACAGAAAATAATTTTGACACTATAATGAAGCCTTTCTTCCACACAGGGCCAACCTCCTAGAAAAATAAACCATAACAGTAAATTCACATCTTTTCTTGATATGGTTTTTGTGAAATTCGAACCACATCTAATCAGAAGTTAAGTACAAAACCACTAGTTGCTGAGAAAATGAGCTGACAATAATTTTTCATTAACCTATTCCCACACAATGACACTTTAAAACGCCCCTCAATATGTAACTGCCTTTAGATATATAGGCAGCTACTACTGTTTCGTGGTGACCCAGTGATATGCATATCTCTGCTTGATACTGATTCTACATGTAAAGTTTAAATCATATCCAATCAATCATTTAAGAGAAAACGAGCAGACGATATTTTTTTCATCAAAGGGCCATAACTAACCAGAAAAGGATATGCACATATCTTTCTTGTACCGAGTTTACCTGTGAAGCTTGAATCATAGTCAAAACAGATTAACCCTTTCCTGTTTAGCAAAATTTAGACCTGTCCAAATTCAAAGGTTTTCCAAACCAAACAATTAAGTGGATTTAAATTGGAAAAAAACTATTCAGTAGGGTAGAAAATATTATGGAAAAAGAAGAATTTGTAACAAGAAATATCTTCTTTTCTACAATATTTGCTCAATTATGAATTCACAGGGACATAAAAACAGAAAACAGTTAAGAGATGATTAGTGGACAGGATTTTAGTTTAAGAGTAAATGAGCAGACAATATTTGTCATCAAAGGGCCATAGCTCTGCAAAAATCAAATGGACTGTAACCAAAATAGGATATAGAGGATAATCGTTTGTTTCAGTGCAAGATCGATTGATATTTCATTTCGTAAACAACAAAAGCTTTATTTTCACGAGTGGGGAATGAACGAAAGCAGGGCAAAAGTTTCACTGGATAGGCGGTGAGTTTATCAAATGATAATCTACCGTTATTTCTCGCTAATCACCTGAAAACATTAATGAAATATACATCTATGCTTGATACTGAGTATACCTGTAAAGTTTGAAAAAAAAAAAGAAAAAAAAAAATTCAGTAGATTATGAGATGTAGATCAGACAAAAAGCTTCAGGCAGACAGATGGATGTACAGACAAACTGACTCCCATTTAGCCCCCCCCCCCCTCTGAGTTTTTTTTTTGGGGTGGTGGTGTATATAATGAGCAAGAGTGCCATAGTAACATAATATTCTGCCACATTAATGTCCCCTTTTCTGTTACACACACTAGAATGGTTCTAACCTTATAACATTCAAAAAGATCAGGTGATGCAGCCTTGTATTGCAAAAATCCTTAGCTTTATATGCAGTCAGGTGACTAGGAATATTCTGTGAAAATTTTATGCAAATTTGTCAATAATTGTAGGAGGAGATGCAGATGTATGTTCAGAGCTATATCTAGGTTTTCATAAAAGTGGGCCAACTCCCACATCACATTTCAATATGTGGGCCAATGTTTCAGATTTGAGCCACGTGCGGAAATTACTTTTTTTTTTAAAGTTTTGACTACCCTAAAAAGAAAGGCAGACAAAACACAAGTGCCAAAGATCTTTTAAAAACACACATATCAAACTCTTTGTGTATCATTCAAATTTTTTGACACTAATCTATTCACCAGACATAGACCACGGAATAATATCTAGCTTTCGTATCTGCTTCTTATTCATGTATCCGACAACTATCTGTCTTAGGTCCTGATGGAGAATGCTACATCAAAACACGACTTCCGAATCTTGGGTCCACTGCATTGTGTCGAAAAGAAATGTGAAATCCGATTAAATAAAGCTTTATCTATAATGTGTATCGATATCACTTACGACTCTATGGCCTTAGAATTCCTACACATTATTACCTGTTGGCTGTACTCATTGAAGTGTAACTTTATCGGGGGAGCTGACTGGGGATTCTATTTATAGTATCCATTATTCCAGGGTATATATAAACAGCTTTACACAATGCAGTAGAAATTAGGGGTTTTTCTCAAGAGCATCTAAATGGATTCACGTTAAACGCACCGTTGATTTAACAATGTGCCAACCTTTTAAAACGTGCGTGACAAGTGGCGCACGGCCTTATGTTTTTTGCGTCCTGAACTATTTAAACGCGTGAATCCCGCAATCCCACGCCCTAGATTCAGCTCTGTATGTTCATATGGACACAGAGAGAGAGATGATACCAATATGCATCCACCTTCAGCAGCATAAACCGTTAATAGTCTAGAATCAATACTTTTTAAAACTCATGATGGTTCTTTTATTTCCAATAAGGAAGTATTGGGAAAATTGTCTTTAACCCTACCTGTATCAGTCAGTGACCAATGAACTGTTTCCAACCATGGCCGATTTTTGCCCTTTTTACTTTATTTTGTGGACATACACAGTAATCAGTTATTTGACCACTCTACTGCCTTCACTTGTATCTAGCATTTGTTGGGTATCAGGCAAAAAGGAAATTAAAACAAAACAAAAGGCCTACAAGGGTGTAAGACACTCTACTGGCTATACATTAAAGTAATCTAATATTTAAGGAAGATAATTGCTTCACAAGACCATGTTTCCCATCCAACTTGATGGACCCAATTTCAAAGGAACATTCCTATTGGTAGTACAATCATTCTGTGAGGGTTTGAAGAGAATAAGATGTTGATGTGGACCTTTTTCATAAAAATTTCATAATGACCCTTTTCCTTGACAGATGGGACTCTTTTTGAAAGGAATGATCTGAATGATGGTACAATCATCCTGTGGAAGTTTGAAGAGATGCTGATCAAAAGAGTGGACCTTATAGTGTTTACTAAGATGTAAAACGATTTTCAATAGATTTTCGAAATTATATTTTCATCAGGCCCTTTTCCTGTGATACTTTAATGACCTGACCCATTGTTATAATAGTACAATAGTTCTGTGAAAGTTTGCAGAGAATCTGATGAAAAATGTGGGCTTAAGAGTGTTAACAAGGATTTTTTAATTAAATTTGAATAAGGCCCCTTTTCCCGTGTTTCCTGACGGACGGCATGGGGCCCGATTTTGAAAGGAACGATCCTTATGATGGTACAATCATTCTATGAAAGTTTGAAGAGAATGGGATGAAAACTGTGGACTCTACAGTGTAAGTAAGGAACAGTGAACAGACAGACTAACAACAAAACACCATCACTATAGCTTTTCTTGCCTTTGGCCAGTAAAGCTTAAAATCTATAACCAGAAGTTTTTTTGTTTTTATTAAATTTAGATTCTATTGCAACCTACTTGCCATTGACTTTGTCAAATAAATTGGGGCCCATGGTACAATCTACATTTAACACTAGTATTATCATGACTAAGTTCATCTATCCACATGCTTCTTGGGTATCACTAGCTCCTATTTTACCAAATGACATTCCATTGTGATCAACTACATGGTAAGAATATATCTAGGCAAAAATATTCAACATATTTGAGCTATGTGGGCCCCATGACAATGGATGCCCACACCTACCGCCTCTAATTTAAAAATCTATGGCAAGCAAAGTAATGAAACAGTCAAATACTTAGTTTATGACATAAACAGCATACCTAAAGCTAAAATAAGCTATAGTTACAGCATTTAAGTCCCCAAACCAATGAATATTCTAAAAGTTCAATTCTAGTCAAAATGAATCGATTGGTCAATTGATTCTTTATTTGACAGCAACAATCATTCAATTAAGAGACTAGAATGAACAAATTTTGTGAATAAGACAATACCTGTAATGTTCCATTACTAAGATGTAAAACGATTGCACTGCGTGTTCTAAACCATGTTCTCAAGAATGGAAGCCTGACCATTTCGTCTGTCTCCCGAGGTGTTATGTTGGCTCCAGCCTAAATGATAAACATTTGAAAATATTCATCAGTGAGAAATACATCCATAAATGTCAAAAGATAGAAGTATAAGCTATGTAAAAGTATTGTCTTAGTAGGTAGAGAACACAGTGTGCAATGGAGAAATCACCTGTAAAAAGGTATTTTGCATTGTTTTCAAAAGCTTTTTTAAAAAAAAAAAAGTGTCATAAAGTGGGGGGGGGTCAGAAATTTGACCATTTAATGCAACTTTTAATGGCCCTGCATATATAGATCCGGGGTATTTTGTATTATCTATGTCCTGTCTGTCTACAGAAAACTTATTCTGTATACCCTAACGTTTTCCTATTTCACAATATTCAAGATGCTCATACTGCACCATGTAAGACACCTAGTTGAACCATTTTTTTCAAGGGAATGCTAGTAATAGTTGCTGAGAAAATTGTGAGGAAAATATACCACTCTACCAGGAAATATCCAAAAAAGCTCATCTGAGTTTACTGTCAAGTCATGTCATTTGAGCAAAAGTATGATTACAGTGTTGACAAGAGGTGCATTCTTTTCCCAGAGATTCTTATCAAGTTCTTTAAGAAAAAGTGTTTTTTAGATTAAGATTAAGAATCTTAAAAATCTTAATGAGGAATTTAAGCATACTCAGCATTGGCCTAAACAAGCAGTTTTGACAAATATTTTTACTCAAAATAACAAAAATTGTTCTTGAAGACACCTCAAAAATCTTATTCAGCCCAATTTTTCAACCAAGAACAAACACACTTAAGGTGTTTATAAGAATTGATCTAATGTTTGAATTTTATTGCCAAGGGTGATCCAATTTCAAATCCTTAGATTTTGCAGGTAAACATTCTGCCTTATTTCCAGGAGAGTTAGACTAAATAAATAAAATAAAATAAGGCATTTTTTTTTCGAAGAATTGACAAATTGAACCGGTTTTTAACCCCAAGTGTCCAAATTTCTTACTTGTCCAAGATTTCATCAAGACAAACATCTTGACCAATTTTCAGTTTGGTTGACCTTACTAGATGGTTAGCAAAGTTTTGACAATCAATTTGACTTTGACCATCAACATGACTGTTTGACCTTGAGCTTTGACCTTGAAGCTAACCAAAAAATTCTTTCATATGGCACATCTACTCACGATGGAGAATAATTGTGCTACTTTATTTTGAAATCCATCAATAATTGTTGGAGAAATGATCTTGACAAGCACAATTTTAATGTTTGACCTTGAGCTGTGACCTTGATATTAGAACTATCCAAAATATTCTTTCAAATGGCACATCTACTCATGATGGAGAATAATTGTGCCAAGTTATTTTGAAATCCATCCATAAATGTAGGAGTAATTTTCCGGATAAACACAATTTTAGTGTTTGACCTTGAGCTGTGACCTTGACATTAGAAGGAGTAATTGTCCGGACAAAATCGGACGGACTGACTTACTGGCTAACGCATATACACTGACTTGTCATAGTGACAACTATGTCTCGCTCACCGCAAGCGGGCTTGACAAAAATGAGGTGTTTATGGTGTCAACAAGATTTTTCTAAGAAGTGGCCTTGTGATCTAGATATTGACCCCAAATATTGACAGTATTTTGGACTTAAGCAAGATTACATAAAGACAAAGGTTTTGACCAATTTCCAGGTTGATCAAGCTAAAATTCAGGCCTCTGCCTCTGTATAAAAATCCTTCTTTGTTTCTATATAGAACACAGCTCCTGTCCTTCCATGAGTCAATGTTTTTTTAAGATTGATCACAAATAAATATCCATTTTTGAGTGGAGTCAAACACATCTTTCAATAGTTTTTAATGTATAACATATTGTACAAAAATATGGAATTATATTACTTCATACGCCAATTAACCACAACATTCAACCAAGTCAACCAGCTCCTCATGATCCCATTTAGACATGTTTGATACAATGCATGTTGCCATGATGTTTGCCAAATTGTAGAAAGTTGGCGTAGCCTTGTTCATATTTGCCTCACAAGGATTAAAAGTAGAGTATGCTATATACAAGACTCAACTGATTCAGTGTCAAGTACAATACCTTGAGTAGATGTTCACTCATGTAGTTTCTAAAGTACTTGAGCAAGGTGACTTTCTTGGTCAAGGTCTCAGGAAACACCTTTAATGTGTGGAAATGTTCTGCACCATCCTTCTCTATGTACTGTATATTACTGTAATGAAAGATGAAACCACTTATCATTGATTCTATATCATACAAAGGACAATGTATTGTGAATAAAGGAAATATACATGGTATAATGCCATTCAAAGCCTTTCTAACACATTACCAAACGTAAACATTTTAGACTGGACCAAATTCAAAGTAGTTGCACATGACAATTTCAGATGGATGCGTTCTGGAAAATATTTGTCTTTTTGAGAAGAAAACATTGTGGATTATAAATAATTCGCTTGTCACAAGGGTATAAAAAGCAAGATTGTGTGGGAATGGGCAAACCCATGATAAAATTTCATACCAGTCCAAATTCAAACAAGAGCACCGCCAACGGGTGTCAACACTCGGCTGCAGGTGCTGGATAATGCAAAAATTCTAAGTTGAAAAAGGCTTATTACTCTTACAAAAACGCTTTAAGAGTTACCCCCTTGATAGTCTAGATAGCTCTTGTGATGGTCAATACACATGCCAAGTTTCATGAGGATATCTTGAATAACAACAGATATGACCAAGATTTAAGTTTGTCACGCCAACGCCTACACGAACGATGCCAAGGTGATCACAATACCTTGGATTTTCTCCAAAAACAGCCGAGCTAAAAAGTTGCAGACGACAATTTTAGGTAAATAAAATCTTTGTCTTTTGTGGTAGAAAACATTGTTGATAATGAAGAAATTGGTTGTAACAAGCAATTTCTTCATTTTCCACGTCTTCCAAAGCTTTCTTATTGAAGGGCGTTATTGAAGGGGAATGGATTAATGATAGTCCCATGAGAATTGGAAATGATGTAAGTAAATCAATAATTTCTGGCACCATTTGGCTTCATCTTTCTTCTTTGTATTATTTTACATATATTTTGAATACAAGTATAACATAGCAAATGCTGGAAACTTCTTATGGAGGACATGACCAGAGAATCAGCAAATATCAATTCCACCAACTCCTTTCAAGAGAAAAGAAACAATCATTACGTAGAACCGCAACGTCCAAGTGTTTGCAAGTTTTTTCAAGTAATACCAAACAACACAGATGAACTTACTCTCCGTTAGCCAGTAGAATGAGCCTTGTAGAGTCGTTAAAGAGAACGCCCACACTGTTATCACAGAGTTGGTAACCCAGTCCATACTTGTCAGAATAGTCTACCCACTTGCTGACCCAGTATATAGGAATAGAGGCTGGGTCTTCTGCATCCTCTGTAGACAAAACAATTGTTAGAGTTTAAATTTTAACCCATTCACACACAATTTGACTTTTTTACAATCCTCGTTTTTGAATGTCTAACTGCCCAATTAGACAATAGACATTCGCTTAGACATTCGACCAAAGAAATTGCTTGATCCACAATGTTTTTTTCTTGAGTTGCATCAAAAAGCGTCCTTGTGTGGGAATGGGTAAGCCTATGTTGGGCCAAGTCATATGTTCCCATTCCTCGACCTTCAATATGCAATCCAAAAGCTATATGTTTAAAGATCTCCAACAGCCTGTAATGTATTTATGCAGCCAGTCCAGGGTCAAATCAAAACTGACCACATCCGACAGTTAGCTGCTTAACACAGATCAGTTTTTTTTCTACAACCTACATAGAGTAGCCATTATACAAGGACATGTCAGAATGTACAAAATACAAGTGTTTAAATTAACAAAATATAGTAAATACACCAATATTTGTGAATTCTGAACAATGTATTTGCTCTTGAGTTGCATCAAAAAGCGTCCTTGTGTGGGAATGGGTAAGCCTATGTTGGGCCAAGTCATATGTTCCCATTCCTCGACCTTCAATATGCAATCCAAAAGCTATATGTTTAAAGATCTCCAACAGCCTGTAATGTATTTATGCAGCCAGTCCAGGGTCAAATCAAAACTGACCACATCCGACAGTTAGCTGCTTAACACAGATCAGTTTTTTTTCTACAACCTACATAGAGTAGCCATTATACAAGGACATGTCAGAATGTACAAAATACAAGTGTTTAAATTAACAAAATATAGTAAATACACCAATATTTATGAATTCTGAACAATGTATTTGCTATTTGTTTTATTTTGCCCAAATTCAGAGGCAACGACTGACAGGCCGGGAACAGGAAACTGAAGAATAAATGTGTTTGTCGAGTGTTGCCAGACATTATGGTCTGCTTTCCATAATTCCTTGCAAGATAAAACATCGAATGACTTATGAACCAGACCGACATTCCATCGAAATCATTTTCGTCGAAATACTTTAGTTATTCCAGTATGACCCTAGGTTTCCTAAATACTAGTAAAGAATATCTATGAACCGCTTGATCAGCTGTAAAATATGAAGAATATTTGGATCCAGTCCCGTATGGTATGGGCCGTATCTTTTCCAACGCAATCCTGCTTTTTTATTGGCCCTCAAAAAAAAGGCTTTGGCAAACATTGTGGAAAATGAAGACCCATATTATTTCTACCCAAAGACCGAACTTACTAAGCTTTCATCAAAAAAAAAAAAAAAAAAAAAGTTGTTGTTTGTACCTTATTTGAATTTGGACCAGTCTAAAATTTTGCTGTGTGATAAAATTACCCTTCTTAACTTACTAACTGGAAATGTAATTAGACTTAACATAAAATCCATCAAGTTTGATTAAATATAATATAATTCAGCGCTTGTTATCTAATTGCATTCAACCAAACACGTTAAAAGAGTACACCTTCAAGTGGTGTGTTCATGTTTATCGCGTCTTGAAAAGTTCAAGCACAAGATTAGCCAGACGTGTTATTGATTTGTTTACACGACACCTGTCAGCAGTTAGTCCGCTAACGTCACCATTTAAAGGGATATAAATGAAGTGCAAATTGGACCATTAAAGGTGAATGCTTGCTGCAATGACAGATTACCTCTCTTTTTCACGAGCAAATTGCACGGCAGACATTGGATGGCTGTTATACGTAGATTGGCCACTATTCTCAGGTGACCGCTAACACAGTTTTGACTGTATTAAATGTACTTTTAAATCTGAGTAAATGAATTATGAATACACCTATCTAGTATTTAAAGTAAGTTGATTGTTTGAATTGGGTTCAATGATACTTTCAAAAGTATTTCAGGCAGATCACAAGGGTTGGAGAACATATCCATGGAATCCTTGTATTTCTTGCACTAGTACTACCACAACACTCTTTTAGCGTGTCCAGCTGCTCATGCCGCTTAGGTTTACAATTATCCTCCCATTGGTGGGACACAAATGTCGGAAAGGAATTTCGCCAGGGCCGGGACCTCATGATTTGGAGTTCTATGTGTTACCATCTGCACAAACTTCCAAGTATTCAAAGTAAAAGCAATACAATATGAATTAGAGTTTATAATTATATTTTTCAATATAATAAACCTCACCTTCACAAATGTTTAGTCTTTCTGAGGGCTTCGATGCAACAACTGCTGACAGAATACCAAATAAATCACTCAAATAGAAATCTGTGGGTTCATCATTCAGGGCTGAAAAGATACCGATAATATAAAATTTCTTAATTTCTTCAATTTCTCCAATTGTGTAAACATGTTTCAAAGGTACCTTACATCAAATATTGGAAAAGAATCTTTTTCTCTGACAAAAACTTTTATCAGTAAAACCTTAAATTGAAAGACACATGTTTCAGTTTAAGATATGCATTCCCACTTAGTGGTGCTTTTAGACGCCCCTAAGAAAAAAAGCTTTAGAAAACATTGTGGAAAATAAAGAAATAGCTTGTAACAAGCAATTTCTCCATTTTCCACAATGTTTTTTACACAGAAAGTTGAAAAATCCAATATTTCATTAACCTTGAATTGTCGTCTGCAACTTCTTTGAATTTGGACCAGTCTAAAATTTCCTCGTGTGGTAATGGGTTAAGAATTGCTGGAGTATGTAGGGTATCAAAAATTCATGAAGATTTCCTTTCTTGAATAACAAAAAGTGTTTTTGAATCACTTATGACCCGATACAGCAATGTTTTTGAAACACTTTTGTCCCCCCATACAGGATTTTTTTCTTCAGAGGTTTGATCTTGTTCAATGTAATGCATCTCCATGCTCAATACGAGTTCTGTATTTCAAACAGTTTTGAAGTAAAGAACAAGATGTGTTTGTGAAACACTAGGCCCCCGAAACGGGAATTCTTTAGAAACGGGTACAGGGTTAAAATTTTGACCTTGACCATGATGAAATGACCTTCCCCAGTTGCGCCTTGTTGAGATCTATCTACATACCAAATATTAGTATTGTAACTTAATCAGGGTTGAAGTTATAGGAAAATGTTTAGTTGGCAGGTTATGTTTTGCAGACAGACAGACAGATGGAGAGACGGACAGACACTGGTAAAACAATATGCCCCCGACCTAATCGATGCGGGGGCATAAAAATGTTATCCAAGTTTTCAGTTTTAGTTTTTTAAAGAGATGGACACAATTACAGGGGTCCCACAAACTTCCTCAAGTAAAATTTCAACTTTCCCTGACTAAATTTCGGAATTCCCTGACCAAAATCGTCGGCATTTACTGACAAATGTTGCATACTAATAAATGTTGGCCCTCCTTCCATCCCTTCAACCCTTACCACCTTCAGATGAATAAGTGTATAAAATGAATACTTAAACTTTACTGAGTATGTATTGGTATCAATATTTTTTAATGGACTTGAGTGTATGGTGATTCAAAAGAGATATATGTAGATATCATAATTCATCAAAAACTTTGGACAACCCTACCTATTGACATAATAATTATACAAACATTGCAATTCTAGTTGGTTGGATGGGGTTTTACGCCTCTTTTAACAGTATTTCAGTCATATCGCTACATCTGGAGCACCTAACAATGGATTCCTGATTTTTCTCACACCAGTACTACCACCACTTCCTTTCCTAGCCTCCAGCTGCTATCCCACTAAGGTTTACAATTATCCACCCCTTGGTGAGAGACAAATGTCAGAAAGGATATGTGCCACCGCCGGGGATCGATTTGATTTTGTTTGTTTGTTTGAATGGGGTTTTACGCCGCTTTCAACTATCTTTCAGTTATATCGCGGCAGCTGGAGCACCTAACAATGGAATCCTGGTATTTCTCACACCAGTACTACCATAACATCCTTTTCTAGCCCCCAGCTGCTATCCCACATAGGTCTACGACTATCGACCCATTGGTAAGAGACAAATACACTGCAACTCCTCTATAACGCTACCGGGCACAGCGCTGACTCCATCATAACGCGGGGTCCGCTTGGCTCCCAAAATTTGGGGGGGGGGGCATTTCGGGTTGCAGATGCTGAGATACGACGTTAATGCTGATTTGGCCGCGATTTTTTCATCCCGTGTTCGGCCCGCTCGAAGAAAGGGTTGCACATAAAAGTCGATAATTACCCGAAGCCAGGTAAGTTTTTAACACCTTACGTGGACGGTCCTGGTCATTAATGCAGTACTTCAGAGGTAATTGCTTTGTTTGATTGATGACACGCGTAGTGTTTGAATTTACAAAATCAGTTTGAATGTTTGGTCTTACTGTTTGACATTGAGATGATCAATGACTTAGGTCTTTTATATTTTTTTAAATCAATAGAGAATAGGCATGCACCTCGGTACCTTCAGTTACAAACCTTGAAGGTGGTGCGATTAAAATATCAGACTGTTTCACTCTTGGTGTTCTTAATTTTCTTCAGTCCCGGGACGTGTTGTTATAGTAATGCGCGAGCGTGAAATTAGACAAATCTACTTGAGCCTACTATTTTTTTCACTTCATAGTTTACAGCGTTATAGCATAAAAACTCCACTTCTTCCGCTGTTTCATTTCTTGGACCCCACCAACAGCGTTATAGTGGAGCTGCAGTGTAGTCGGAAAGGATGAGTGCCGCTGTGGGGGATCGAACCCGGGACCTCTAGATTGACAGTCAAATGCGCTACCAACTGCGCTATGACGGCGGCCTCCGGGGATCGAACCCAGGACATTCCATGATTGAAGAAAAGGAGTCTGGCGCGCTACCAACTGTGCTATGACTGCCACATTGCAATTCTGATATGTGGTATGTAAAATATTTAAAACACATTGGTTTAAGTAAGGTTATCATCCTCATTCAATTATACTGAAATTGTAATTCTTAAGTCAATACCAGGGTCATCCAAAATAAAACTGCTCCTTCACAGACATTTTGATCTAGGGCTGTGCCATCTGTCTTATATATTATGGTTAAGCTGGTTTGTCCTTATTCAAACCTTGTCATGCTGAATTATAATCCTACGCAAAATTACTTTAAAATAAAAGGACTGACAGCACTTGGATGTCTTCATGAGGGTCAATATTTCTTGTGAAAATTGATTATCCAAACAACTCTGGCTGAAAGGGGACAATTCATGTAGATTCTTAAACTGTCTGCAATATGCTTACAAAACTTACACTAGAAATAAATCAAGCCTATAATTGATCAAACATTAGTTAACGATCAAGATCTGAAATACAACCAGAGCACCACCCATGGATGCCAACACTTGGCTGCAGGTGCTGGATAATGCAAAAATATAAGTGGAAAAAGGGGCATAACTCTTACAAAAACACTTTTAGGGTTATCCCCCTTGATAGTCTAGATAGCTCTTGTGCTGGTCAATACACATGCTAAGTTTCATGAGGATATCTTCAATAACAACAGAGATATGACCAAGGTTAAAGTTTGTAATCCCAATGCAGACGCACACGACTCCAATTTGATGACCATACCTCGGGTCTCCAAAAACAGCTGAACTAATAAAAAGGAACATAACTTAAGGAAAATTATGAATTATTGTTTAGTTTTGCTGTTCTTTTACAATACTCCTCAAAGAGGTTTTCAGTATAAGATTTGCTAGCCTTGAATTTCATTGAAGGACTAACATCTATAAGAAGTAGGCTTAGCTGTGGAGAATGTATTATGTTCTTTTTCATGTAGCAGACCGTGAAAATGCATTGTTTACATTCTACACAATTAGTCTACTTAAAAGTATTATTAGAACTCCAAATTGCTGACCCCTGAAATAAAGAAACAGCAACCCCTTATTTCTTCTAATGTGTTTACACTTTGCAAACAAACAGACTCATAGGCACTTTTTCTCTCTTAAACAGAGACTGAAATTAGAGGTGAATTCACAATAACATCGACAAAATATGCTTTCTAATGAGATACAATGACAAACACATTAGAAGAATCTGCTATAGCCACATGTTGTTTTTCTTTTACTTTCTCAAAAATTTCATTTTTTTTAAATTCCCTGACTTTTCCCTGACCTTTGCCATATTTTAAAATTTCCCTAATTTCAAAATTCCCTGACTTTTCCCTGATCTTTTTTTTTTTTTTCATTTTCCCCTGACTTATCCCTGACTGTGGGAACCCTGAATTAGAATAATTTAGGGGACATAAGATTTAACTAGACATTGTCCCATAGCGGGTTAATACCCCCCAACAGCACTTGACCATATACAAGTGCTATCTGCAAAAGGGCCATAACAAAAAATGGACTTCTTAATTAAAGGGCCATAAATCTGTCAAAAATCAACGGACCATACCCAAAATAGGATATGCACTTGTCTGACTTATACCAAGTGTCTCTTGCTGAGAAATTGAGCGGACACGATTTTTCACCAAAGGGCCATAACTTCATCAAAAATGAATGGACCGTAACCAAAATAGAAATGCACATCTCTGCTTGATGCTGATTATATCAGTGAAGTTTGAATCAAATCCGTCCAATGGTTGCCCAGAAATCGAGTGGACACGAAAAAGCTACAGACAGACGGACAGACAGACTGACAAGCTGACTCCTATAAACCCCCCCTAACAAAGTTAAGTGGGGTATAATAAAGTAAGATATTTTGATGTATATAATGCAATTCACAAACAACAACGCCACATTTGGATGCCAACACTCATCTGCTGGTGAAACAAGAATTAGGCTATAGAACAGTGCTCTTAATAAGTGGAACTCTACTTTATTTCGTCCAGAAAATCAGAAAAAACATCCGGAAAATCTGACCTGTACGTAAATTAATGTCCGAGATTTGAGAAAACCATCACAATTCAAGACTTGGTTAAAGTAAAGGGTTTTACAAGCAAAAGAATATTTTTCTGGCCAAAAGTCGATAAAATACCCTCGGGTAAAATTGAATCCACCAGATTATTGAAATGTCTCCACGAGGACCGATGAAGATGAAAAGTTATACAGAGCGTAATTGATTATAGCCGGTTTGGTAACTGAGCTGTCGCAGCATCTTAGACCATTTCTTTGGAAGTTATCTAATTAATTATGTGATGTGCCAAAATGAAGCAGGCCAGTGCGGAATTTGCCCGAAATGTCAAGTCCTGTCTTCAAGTTTGTGGCGGATACAAAATGGAGCATCAAAAATGCACACCTATTTTGCATTCTAAATACATTTGTGACATGGGGGATTCTATTTCATCGTAGAAACATGGAAGCTACCCGATTGATCTCCCTACTTTCTGAGAGTACTCTCCCTTTTCAATGACGTCACATGCTGTTTGTAAACATCAACTTTTATAAATGAAACAGGGAATTTCTTACAAGATACAACACTGCTATAAGTTTCATGTCTTTTTGTTCTGTTACTTTTATTTACGCAAGTGATATATGGTGTAAATACTTGGAGACAGTTTCAAAATAATCCTGTCTTTATTTTCAAACAAAATATAAATATCAAAGCTCATAGCCTTATTGTTTGGTAGAAGATTTTCAAAGATTTCCTTCTTTATTCCTTTGAAAAATCAGGGATCGCACAGAAAAGGGCTAATTTTGAGAGTACTTCTTATGGTTTAAGAGAAGATTTTTTAATATTTGTTTACAGACGAATGATGGACATATAGCTGCTTCTCCTTTTTGGGGGGGGCGAATGAAAATTTCAAGAACAAGTTTTGAAAAGGGTCACCCAAGGAACATTCCTGCCAAGTTTGATTGAAACTGGTCCAATGGTTACAGAGAAGATTCTAAAAGAATTGTTGATAGCTTCCGACTCATGGCGGACACAGGGAGATCACAAAAGCTCACCTTGAGCATGTTGTTCTCAGTTTAGCTAAAAAAGCTCTGATCAAACTGTGTTGATCATATTTTTACTTGGCACACATTCAATTGTTAGAAATGTCATGAAGATTTACTTAATCTTAATCATATAATACTCTACATACTTGCATTGAAATCAAAGGGCTGACAGTACTGGATGCACTAATTGTGGGTCAATTATTTTGAAAATCTTATAAACAACTCTGGCTTAAAAGGAATAAGCAGGTGGTATAAACTAAGATCAGACTGAATATATATACAGGCTGATCTTAGTCTAAACCTCCTGCTAAAACAGTATTCTGGGTTCAGCATTACAAGGGTTAAGACAGCAGATAAGACCCATTTACATTCTTATTACAAATTGTAGAAAGACAACCAACCTCTCCTTTGTTCACCATCTCCACCCCCTGATTCCTTATTCTCCTGTGTACCTGGTCGTTTTTGGTCTTTTGCACGGCTTTCTATAGTCTGGGCTGTAGTCTCTACAAAACACAGAATTAGCATCAAATACTTTTTCAATTTCCTAATTTACACTAGATGTATGTCTGGAGCTCCAAATGATTTTTTTGAATCAAGGAGTATTCATGGGGTGTTTCTTGTTATTTTAAAAGGCAAGGAGTAATTACCCCTCAATATTTCCAAAGGGATATTTCTGATATACTAGATGGTTGTCCAGGACATCTACTATCGAGCCCACAGAGTTTTGACCACCAACTTGACCTTGACCATCAATTTTAGTGTTTAACCTTGAGCTTTGACCTTGACCATCAATTTTAGTGTTTAACCTTGAGCTTTGACCTTGAACTTGAAGCTATCCAAACAATTCATTAAAATTGCACATCTACTCATGATGGAGAATAATTGTGCCGATTTATTATGAAATCCATCCATAATTGTAGGAGAAATGCTCTTGACAATCACAATTTTAGTGTTTGACCTTGTGCTGTGACCTTGACATTAGATTGATTGATTGAGTGAATGGGGTTTAACGCCAATTTTAAAAGTAATTCAGTATCATCGCGGTGGCTGGAGCGCCAAACAATGGATTCCTGGTATTTCTCACACCAGTACTACCACTGCATCCTTTCCTAGCCTTTAGCTGCTATCCCACTTAGGTTTATAATTATCCACCCATTGGTGAGAGTAAAATGTCGAAATATGTGCTGCGGCTGGGGATCAAACCAATGACATTCCATGATTGAAGATTAGGAGTCTGACCCTCTACCGACTGCGCTATGACGGCAGCTCTTGACATTAGAACTATCCCAAAATTATTTCAAATGGCACATCTACTCATGATGGAGAATAATTGTGCCAAGTTATTTTGAAATCCATAATACACGCCCGGTAATCTCGGGCTCCATCTCTTTTTTGAGAACAGTGCAAAAAGGAGACAATGATACTTCCGATATGGAGCCAAGGACCGGAACTGAACAGAAAAGGTAAATAAGACAGTGCACCTCGCGTACAATTTGATCTCCTATTAACCTATTTTACACTTTCCCAAAACGTCCAGAGTTTCATACCACATAGAAATGATTATATTATCCGTTGGCGGTGATAGATTTAAAAAATAATCCCGTTTGTGAATAGAAACTTGAATCAAAGTTTTGGCATCGGACCCGATCAAACACGAAAATGCGTGTTGAAATCGTTCAAATCCATGTAATCAACGGTTATAAAAGATTTAAGTGGCAGTGACTGTGTAATGAATGATAACGTGTTGATATACAATAATGTTACCACAAAGAACTGCGTTTTCCTACCCCTTTTGCGGATTTTCTTAGATGAGAAGGAGACCAGGTTTCGGTGCGGGAGACAAGATTCAGAGGGAGAGGCGATGCATATAAAAGAATACAGTGAATGATTTTCTAGCACTGTTACTTTATGCATATTACAGGACACTTTTTCTTTCCCATTTACACAGCAAATGTGTCTCTAAGACTCGCTAGAACAGCCATATTTATATCTGGTCTATATTTTTCTCCTTCCTCCAAACTGACTTACCGGGCCACAATGGTGAATATAAAGTGAACGCGTAATAATTCTTGTGAATCTATTCTAACGAAACATTTTCAAAGAAAACAAATAGCTAATTTGAGAATTCAGGTCATCACAAAATTTGAAAAATACGCTAGGTTCTTAGAAATATGTATCGCGGAAGGAGTTCAGATCTTCAATAAACGGACGTTCTGTGCCTTGTACGTTGTAAAAGCTCTAAAACAACACCGGGGGTATATTAGAATTTTCATACTTCTTTAAAAAGGGGTGGATGTTAATTACAGGCTACAGATGTTAAGACGGAAAAGGGGGGGGGCGAAGATTTACTTCGACTGGAAAGAGCAGGTGGTTTATGATTAGAATTAATTTACAGTATACATAGTATACAGCAGTAACATCGTGAAATTGACATTAAAATCGATCAAAACCATTCAAAGCACCCACACAGCGCTCCAATCATTCATTCCAAACACTCACTCAAACCATTAAAAAACACTCAAAATAGTTCAAAAACATTTAAAACCCGTCCAAAATGCGCAGCATTTCATTCAAATCGATAACAATTTTCCACATTTTTTACTGGCTGCTGTGGGTTTTAAAGTGTCTGATTGGTCCGTGAAGACACACGAACACAAAATCACGTATATTTTTATAAAGGGAGGTAAAAACATCGCAAATTTGGACGAAATTAGCGATCTTGGATTACATACTTTTAATTTCATTCAAAACTCGCTCCTCCTACTCATCTTATTTCATTCCGAAATCATTCCCAAATCATCCAAAAATTGTCAATTTCACGGTGTTATTAACTTAAGCAGTGAAGTTTTTTACCCTTTTACATAATCTAGGATACAGCGCCTTCTAAATATAGGGGCCTAAAGAAAAAACTTTAAGCAAACCCATTATCTAAGCATTGAATCATCACAAAAGGGGACATTAGGTTGAGAACAGTAACATTCGCCCTCTATTGAATTCATAGTGGCATTAATTTGTTGGGAATGGGGGTTTATTACAGGTTAAAAGTTTTCCGAAAACATACAAAAAGGGTCGGCTTTGACGTCCAGAGAGGGGCTGGGGTTACATAAGAGTATGGGGTTCTATTAGAAGTTTTACAGTACATTTGTATATGCATCGCCTCTCCCTCTGAATCTTGTCTCCCGCACAGCATCCTGGTCTCCTTCTCATCTAAGAAAATCCGCAAAAGGGGTAGGAATATGCAGTTCTTTGTGGTAACATTATTGTATATCAACACGTTATCATTCATTTCACAGTCATTGCCACTTAATTCTTTCAGAACTGTTGATTACATGGATTTGAACGATTTCAACACTCATTTCGTGTTTGATCGGGTCCGATGTCAAAACTTTGATTCAAGTTTCTATTCACAAACGGAATTATTTTTGAAATCTATCACCGCCAACGGATAATATAATCATTTCTATGTGGTATGAAACTCTGGACGTTTTGGGAAAATGTATAATAAGTTAATAGGAGATCAAATTGTACCCGAGGTGCACTGTTTTATTTACCTTTTCTGTTCAGTTCCGGTCCTTGGCTCCATATCGGAAGTATCATTGTCTCCTTTTTGCACTGTTCTCCAAAAAGAGATGGAGTCCGAGATTACCGGGCGTGTAATAAATGTAGGTGTAATTGTCCGTACAAACGCTATTTTAGTGTTTGGCCTTAAGCTGTGACCTTGACATTAGAACCATCTTTCAATTCTTTCAAAAAGGCACATCTACTCATAATGGAGAAAAAGTGTGCCAAAGTATTTGAAATCAATCCATGAATAGAGGAGTAATTGTCCGGACAAATTCAGACTAATGGACAAACACACTAACACCAACTTGTTATAATGACAACTATGTCTCACTCAACGCAAGCGGGCTCGACAAAAATGAAAACATAATATGTATATTCAACTTTAAACAACAGAAATGGAAAGTCAGTTTGAAACAGTTATGTTTCTAGACTCGCCAATAAGGACTGCTAAAATCCGGATGGAGACAACTAGTAATAAGCTTTTGGTTAAACAAGATCTGTATGAGGACAGCAACGCTCCACTATTCTGAGTGCATGATAGTAACAGCAATTCAATGTCGACTTTAGGCATAATACCTAATTCATAATAGAGATAAAAAATCTTTCAATGAAATATTAAGTCAAACAAGAATTTCTTAGTCCAACAAGATGTGTTTGTGAAACACAATGCCCCCGCAACAGGACTAAACGTTGACCTTGGTATGTGACCTTGACCTAATCATATGACCTAGAGATGAGGAGATGCGTATTATTGATATGCATCATCATGCAAAATATGAGCATGTATCTTGAATAGGCTGGTAGTAATTGGCAATTTTAAGTTTTTGGGTAAAGCTTTGCAGACAGACAGACAGACTGACAATGGTAAAACAATATGCCCCTAATCTTTCAATGTACGGGCATAAAAATGGTTAAAACTCCACTACAATAAATGTGATTGTAATGGGTCTTTGCCTAGAAGATGATATGATGGTCACAAAAACATGTTCACAGTTTTAAAGCATTAGTAGAAAGACAGTTATTTAAGATATATGACTGTTGTAAATAAAGTTTAACCAAGACTATCTTAGTCCAAAAGGGGTTTAATTTCCACTAAAATGAATGTCAGAGTAATGAATTTGTGTCTAAAGGCTGATATTATTGCTACAAAAACATGTGCAAATTTTCAAAGCAATAGCATTGGAAGGAAGGGAATTATTAAACATATATGACAGTTGCACACAAGGTTAAACCAAGATTTTCTGAGTCCAAAAAGGGCAAAACTCCACTATAATAAATGGAATTGTAATAAATATTTCCTTGAAGATGACATGATGGTCTGGAGGCCGACATTATTGCCCAAAAAACATGTGCAAAGTATTAGAGCAATAGCATTAGTAAAAACTGAGATATGACTCATTTCATGTAAGGTTTAACAAAATAGCCCCCTATTTTTCAAATAATCAAGCTAAAAATAATGATGGTAGTCTGTATTTCTGTAAAAGTGTCCCAACTTAGCAGGGTGCCCATTCACGTACTGCAGTACGTAATTCACGTACAACTACGTCAGTTCACGTACAAATCTTACACCAAGACGTGCATGAACGTACAGAAAAATAAAAGAACGTAGAAACAAAAATGCTATTACGTGTGTGTTCATTTGAAATGGTTAGCGTATAAAACGAGAAACCCTGCGTGCGTATTTTTCCCTAAAACCCCCAAAAACTGCAAGCAAAGTAGAACAAAACGCATCGGGAGCGAGTGATTTCCCTTTCATGCGACAGGAACCAGCTGATTTGTTTTCATATAGAGAATGGGGAAACCGGCAGTTGGAAAAGTTCGTATAATGCGGATCCTGATTGCCTCACCCGTTTGTTTTGAAATAGACCCAAAGTTGCGCTATTTTTCAAACTAAATGCAAGATATTCACATGTTTTTTGGCAAGATTGACAATAACTCATGATATAGAATCTGATTTTGAAATCAGTTTCTCTCATAAGTTCCGTTGTACATGTAAGTCAGGCGGGACAAAATTGAGCCGTTTGTTTAACGTTGTAGTTTTGTTTTGGCTACGTAAGTTGCTGTCTGCAAAATGTTGAACAAAACCTATTCTATTTCTCCACAAATGGTGACTTTTAGACACTTATAAGACCATTTGATATTTTCTGTACCAGAATCGTTTTAATACCACAGTTTGATCTAAAAATTAGCAGACATGCCTGGTATGGCCTGCTCCAAGATGACATTCCCACCCTTGTAATTAACTTGCCATCGCTCTCATATTCCATTCAACCCGTCCAAAATCCAATAATTAAGAAAAAGTGAATTGTCAAAAACCAGGTTTTCAAAGAAAGTTTATTATCTTTCCCTCTAAATTCATCTGAAACTTGCACATGACGTGTGGTACTTCTTTACTGAGTAATAACAAACTATATAACTACAACATTGTCTGTCATTTGGTAAAGGGTTCAGATTCGTATTGTGTACCCTTAAATCTGAAAGTAAAGGGTACACTGTACCCCCAGTTTTTTCTTTGTACCCCCAATTCAAAACCTAGGGGGTACATGTACCCCCAAAATAAAAACCCAGTGGGCACGCTGACTTAGATTATGATATGCCATTCCAAACTCATTAAGGTGCAGAAGGTCCAAAAGAGCACTGACTTTATTAACGGGTAGTTCTTCCTTCATAGAAAAATAGACAGTTCTTATTAAAAACAAATAAGGGTACGCAAAATGGGTACTGAACTTGCACCATGTAGCTGCAATGGCGTACCTTTCTAGGACAGCAGAATATCAGAAAGAGGGCTACGTTATCACAGCTAGGTACAACATGGGGCAGGCAAAATCTGACAGGTCATTTACTCTTATCGACAATCATAAAGCTGCTTGGTTCAATTAAAGATTGCTGGATGTTTGCTGTTAGTGTTGGGCAATCGGTTTGAAATCATAATTGATTATAGGTTTTAAGTTAGAAAAATAAAACAACTAATCAGTTTCTTTGAAATCAATTCAGTACTGTATGTATATATGCTTATAATGGCATTACTACTACTACCTGCTACTTTGATTTTTTATAATTTATGCAATGATACTTAAATCATTTGTTTTAAAACTTGTAAGCTTTGATTCTGAAACTGTTTTTCTATTTTGATGTAGACTTGGTTTGTCCCCAAGATAGGGTTTGAATGAATTAAGTTCCCTCAGTAAAAGCTTATTAACAGAAAACAATAAAGTTAACAAGACAAAATAAGTGACATTGATCTAATGATTTATACTTTCTTATCAAGCAGTGATTAATCTAGATTTTACCATCTGTTAGTCCCTTATACTCGCATATCTGTAACTTGCAAGGGGTCCCAGAAAAAAATCAAGTTCAGCATAGAAGGCAAATGCGTCCTATTATTAACAAATTATAGTAAAGTGCAAACAACAAAAATGATCTTTATTTTCTGTAGCTAATATTAATTAGGCCTACTTTCAAAGGGAAGATTCATTTCCAGAAAAAATCATGACCATTAGATTTATATCCTGCATCTCACCAAAAAATAAAATATAAAAACTTAGAGCTCGAACAGTCATTCAGCAACTGTAGTCAACTCTAAAAATATGGCATTATGATTGTGATGTTTTACCAAAATAACATATGTCAAATAAAAATATGTTACTAACTGATTAATCTATTATGAAATTTCTTGGTCGATTATGGTAATTAGAACCAAAAACCAACTAATAATCAATTAAAATCAATCATCTGCCCATCACTATTTGCTGTTACATTCTTTGCCTAAACAGATTTCATTTCAAAGTCTTTTGCAGAGGGTACAAGCCATCCGGAACAACCTACTTTCTTTTTTATTTTATGAGCAACAATCTCGAGTTAGGGTGCTTATTTCTTTCATCAAGAGTTCTCTCAGTACAAAATACCATTATGGGCCTTCTTTGACTGGACATGTACTTCATTTATGACGTCTGAAAGGATAGACCTCACTATATGCTCCGGAGAGTTACGGTGCGAGGAAAAAAAAAAATTCTGGCATGTCATTTCTGATTTATGAAGAAATATAGGTGCATTTTTGTAATAATCTGTTAATCAAAGCCAAGTACTAAATCGCTTGATATTGCCAACTTGTTTCTGGTATTTTGGAATTCAATCAAAACATCGCTCCAACAGCTCCGTAATTAGAATTTCCCAGGATTCCTGATTTTGACAGGCTGAGTGATAACAGATTTGGTACCAAAAAAGGCAACCTTGAGGCAAGATATTTTTACACACTGGAATGCTATTTTTAATTGGAGTTACTATCAATGTATTCATTTTGGAAAGCTTTTGTTGCTGTTCTGACCAGACATGCTAAGAAATATTGACCAAATGGGTTTTACTTTTGTTATATGTATCTTCACGCAAAAGAATTAAAATACATGCATTTTTTAGTAATATCAACACATAAAATATTCAGATACACATCCGCTCTGGAGCTCTGATGTTACAGACATGGATGCCCTGGTTGAAGTGTTTGTCACATGACCTTTGAAGAATCAACAGAACTTTATGCATGACACTACTACTCTTTAAGTAGAACAACAGTACCAAGTAGCACATTTACAAATCTGTAAGATAATTAATGCTTTTACAAAAGTTGCCTATTAGACATACTCTGCAATTCTAAAGTCTTTTGACCCATTCCCACATTATCCTGCTTTTAGCATCATGGGAAGAGGTAAAGCAGTGGATAATATTGTTAGAAAAGAAGAAATTGCTTGCAAAAATTCAAAATAAAAGTAAAAATTGTGTTACCTGGTAATGGGTAAAACACCGTTTGGACATCCTAGACTGCAAGATAATGAGAGAATCACAGGAAAAGAAAGTTTTTCATCACCAATAATGAACTTTCCCGATAAGGTGCTTAATTTTAAATTCACCATCACATTATATAAATGAAAGAAGAGGATTGATTTTGGTCCAAATAAAAACACACTTACTTTCTGTACCATTTAATTCATGGAGAGGTTTTCTGTGCAGGGACTCTGACTTGGCAAGTGTATCAAATCTTGGTGCCATTGTTAAACAACTAGTGGGTAGTCGAGATGGTAAATATCCTGAAAAATAATATTTATAAATACTTTTCATAATACTGGCATGAAATATCTACTGGAAACATTTCCTGATGCACCGACAAAATTATTGTATTAGGCAGGCAAAAGTAGATTTGAAGCATTTACATGATACGCTAATCATGAATATTATTGTGTCTTTATTAAAGAACATATTGTATTGAAAATGTTAATTATCAACTTATTACTTTTACAAATATAAACTAAATTTGTCGCTTAGCAGACTCATACTCCCCGTCAGAGCTTTGTCACTGACACAGTTGACCTTTGATTGACATGGTGAAACCAATATATCCCCCTCTAGTTTGTAGGTAGGGGATATAAATACAACACAAGATGTGATTGAGAAACACATTGCCCCTGTAACAGCCATGTCAATGATCAGTTTTTTAGTTTAGTTATGCATAAGTTTGACCTTGTCATATGACTTCAACCTTAGTATCTGCAGATGAGTATTGATGAGATCTAGAATGCCAAATATGAGCATTGTATATTGATTTGGCTTAAAATAATTGTAAATATAAAGTATTTCAGTTAAGTTTTGCAGATAGAGTGTTACTGCCAGGATCATTTTTTTGAGGGTCATTTGTGACCCCAGCTTAATTTCTTGTGGCCATTTAGAGTTTTAGAGGTTCAATTTGTAAATTACTTTAACTTTTTTCCTGAAAGAGTTACATTATGGAAAGAATGATCAAATTACTTGGAATTAAAGAAATAAACATAAAAAATTGACGAATCATTACCAGTGCTGCCTGGGACTTTCATTAGATTTGGGGACAGCAAAAAAATACAAGTCTTTTTTCTTTTTGGTTGGTCTTCCATAATTACGTAATTTCTTTGTCTGTTTATAAAAGCGACCAGATTACTCAGACGAAAATGTTTAGTAGAAGGATTACATGTAGAAGAAAAGTATTTGGTGTAAAGTTTTAATGTTAAATTCAACTTGACTTGAATTGTAATTCAAAATGATTATTTACATTGACATGAGTGAAAAAAAATATAATCCCCCCCAAAATTAAATTTTCAATTTAAGCCGTTCTCTGGCAGTAGAATGAACTTGTTTTGTACAACTGAGCTCAAAGATCATCCAATGCCATCAAAACATCATACAAAATTTGCTTTTTAAAGTCAATTTAGGTAGGGTCACAAAAACTCACTTTGTGAATTTTGTTGCGTTGCCAACAATTTATTTGTGTCTAAAAAGCAGAAAACATGCTCTGGCGGAAACACTTGATAGACACAGTAAAATAAATGCAAGGATCAATAATTGATCATGTCAATCAACCATTTGATTTATCAAAGTTGATCAATAATAGACTGTTTTAGACAACAATAAAATGGTTTTGTATCCACAGTCTGGATAATCAATTTGAAGTGCTGTCGCCTGGTAAAACAAAATGTGGCTGACAAACGCCCAAACAACTGCAATTTTCAGTAAAGATGACATACATTTGACATGAGGATATTATCTTGAACTTTGTACTACTAGAAATGTCTCACCACTTTAAATGATCAGGGTCAACTTATAACAGTATTTCAGGCATATCGCAGCAGCTGGAGCACCTAACAATGGATTCCTGGTATTTCTCATACCAGTAAAACAACTTCATCCTTTCTTAGTCTCCAGCTGCTATCCCACTTAGGTTTACGATTATCTATCCATTGGTGAGAGACAAATGTCGGAAAGAATATGCGCTGTTGCCACAGATCCAACCAATGACATCACTTTAAATACAACCATAGCTGTCAGAGGACAATAACACTTGACTATTCTGAGCACTGAATAGTAAGAGCAATTAAATGTTGGCATTCGGCATAATACCTAAGTAGTAATAGAGATAAAAAAATCTTTCAATTAATATTTTAAGTCAAACAAGAAGTCTAAAAAGGGTTAGAATTTCATTAAAATGAATGTCTGAGAAATGAATCTTTGCCTTGAAGATGATTTGCTGGTCAAAAAAAAATTGAGCAAAGTTTCAAAGCAAAAGCATTGGTAGAAAGAGACTTAAAATATTAAGGTTTAATCAAGGAATTTTAAGTACAACAAGAGCTTTGTAAACAGGACACAGATGCCCCCACCGGTAGCTTTGATAATAACAAAGGGCAATTACTCCAAAATTATGCAAGCAAGAGTTGGGGTTCTTGTGCACTGCACTTCTCCTCAATGAGGTCTATCCACCTATGAAGTTTCAAGTTGATAGCTATTATGCTTTCAGAGATATGCCCCAGACAAAATGTAAATCTTTAAAATGACAAAGGGCAATAACTCCAAAATTATGCAAGCAAGAGTTGTGGTTCTTGAGCACTGCACTTCTACTCAATGAGGTCTATCCACCTATGAAGTTGATAGCTATTATACTTTCAGAGATATGCCCCGGATGATTTCGGGACGGACGGAAGTACGGACAGACGAACAAAGGCAAATCTATACACCCCCCCCCCCCAACATTACGTGTTTGGGGCATAAAAAGGGTTAAAATCCCACTGAAATGAATGTCAGATAAATGAATCCGTGTATAGAGGCTGATATCATTGCCTCATAAACATGTGCAAAATTTAAAATTAATAGCATTGGAAGAAAGAGAGTTATTGAAGATATGTATACAACAGTTGCACACAAGGTTTAACCAAGCATTTTTAAATCCAACAAGAGCCATGTCGGACATGGCCATCCCCCGCTGTAAAAGCTTGATAGTAAACTGAAGCCATTTAGATTTAGGCTTCTTGTGCACTGCATTTCTTCTCAATGAGTTTGATAATAGCTATTATACTTACAGAGACATGCTCAAGACAAAATCTAAGTCTTTAAAACAACAAAGGGCATTAACTCTAAAACTATGCAAGCAAGAGTTGTGGTTCTTGTGCAGTGCACTGCACTTCTCCTCAACGAGATCTATCCACCATATATGAAGTTTCAAGTTGATAGCTATTATATTTTCAGAGATATGCTCCTGACAAGTTTAGTGACAGAAGGACGGAATGACAGACGGAGACCATTACTATATCCCCTTCACTGAAATGGCGGGGGATAAAAAGGGTTAAAACTCAACTATAATATATGTAAATGTAATGAATCTTTGAATCGACTGGTTTGTTTGAATGGGGTTAATGCCGCTTTCAACAATCTTTCAGCTATATTGCAATGGCTGGAGCACCTAACAATGGAATCCTGGTATTTCTAACACCAGTACTACCATTACATCCTTTCCTAGCCTCCAGCTGCTATCCCACTTAGGTTTACGATTATCCACCCATTGGTGAGAGACAAATGTAAGGATATGTGCTGCTGCCGTGGATCAAACATTGCCATCCTGTCATCATTTTGAATTTCACCTAGTCCATAATTTGTCTTTAATAAGATTTTCTTCTGGCTGGTAATGAAACCGTTTACTGAAATATTATAATCCTTTACTGTTTTTCAAAAAAGGATGAGTGCCGCCGTCGGGGATTGAACCAGGACCTCTAGATTGACAGTCAGACGCGCTACCAACTGCGCTTTGATGGCGGCATCTTTGAATCCAAGATGATATGATTGTCACTAAAAGCATGTGCAAATATTCAAAACAATAGCATAAATAGAAAAAGAGTTAAGAATATTTGACAGCTGTACGCTGAGGTTCAGAAATTTTGAAATGTAAATTGGTCCAGGATAATGCAAACACCTCTCACCCCTAAATATCCCCTTTTTTGCACCCTTCCTGTACTAAAAACATTCTTCTTTCATTCATTGGTTGTCTTCTATTTCAAATTTTGCGATGTTAATCATAATCTTCAATGAGTTGAAGATGAATGAAAACAATTGACAGATACTACTTTCATTTTGATTTTGAAAACTCTTTTGTGATTACTTGCACTTATTGCAATGTACGGCAGTACACGAAATTCCAAAATTTCATTCATTGGTTGTCTTCTATTTCAAATTTTGCGATGATAATCATAATCTTCAATGAGTTGAAGATGAATGAAAACAACTGACAGATACTACTTTCATTTTGATTTTGAAAACTCTTTTGTGAAAACTTGCACTTATGGAAATGTACGGCAGTACACGAAATTCCAATATTTTGTAAAATAAGAATTACACTATTGAAATTTCCAGGATTTTTAGAAAGTTTCTCTCAACACCAGCCTCTATGGAAAAACACAGCTAACGTAACAAAAATGTCGGGTCGGCAGGGTTTTCCATGATGCAAAATTCGTGCGTCATTGTTGCAATTTCAAAACAAATGACCCGTAAAATTTTACCTATGCGTCATAAATGTCGCAAGTTTTAAAACCTAATTCTTTGTGAATAGAATCGTCCATAAAGGCCAAAATACTTTAGAAGTCGGAGTCAGGGCAATCAGTCAAGTTAGTGACTGTCGGTAATTTGGGTTTCCAACATTTATTCATAGCAATATCCTGTTCTATTTTTAGTTGACAGGTAAAATTTGTAGGCGGGTTATAGTGATTTTTATCAAATTCAGACTCGATTTCCAGTGAGAAAAACATCTTTTACCCGACTACTAAAAAATGTAAAAATGTCGCATCAAACAAAGATGTCGAAATTCCTCTCGTCGGGAAGTCATAGTGATCAGACTACCAAAGAGAGCTCTGGTAGCGAGTCTGATTGTGAAATCCCAGGTCTGTCTTCGAAAAGACCCGGAGGTCTTTCAGTCAGAAATGATTAAAAACCTTCAGTTGGCTTAAATTTGCTGATGGTGAAATGCTGTGTGACCCGTGTATTAAAACGAAAAAAAAAATCGAATCGAACCCGGGACCTATAGAATGATAGTCCGACGCGCTACCAACTGCACTATGACGGCAGCTAGGGGTCACAATGACCCCCAAATTCTTATGCCAATGGAAAACCCTGGGTCGGTCCATTCTACCCTAGGGCAGAGTTTTGACGTAAGTCAAAGAGACCGACAATGCACCAACATAAATAGTTTATAAACTTGATACCAGAAGTTTGTCAAGCGTGAAACATTGGCCAAGTGAAAATTAGTTCCAAGTGCGGATGGGTGCCTGTTGGGTAAACTAATTATTGAATTTCTGCACATTCGTCAATCCCGTAATCTACATATTACGTGTGAAATCTTTGAATTCTTTTGATTTCAATTGGATTTTGACAGATGACAGGCAAGTTTATCAATAATTCCACATGAAATTAATGAAGATTCTGTGGCTAATTTAAATTTGGTCAAGACTGGCAATTTATCAGTTTTCTGGGGCTGTAGTTGCACGTAAGGTTTAACCAAGGTTATCTTAGTGCAAAAATGGTTAAAATTCCACTTAAATGAATGTCAGAGTAATAATGAATCTGTGTCTAGAGACTGATATCATTGCCACAAAAATGTGCAAAGTTTCAAAGCAATAGCCTTAGTAGAAAGAGAGTTATCATAGATGTATGACAGTTGCATATAAGGTTTAACCAATAATTTCTAAAGTCCTAAAAGGGTTTAAATTCCATTAAAATGAAAGTCAGAGTACAGAATCTGTGTCTAGAGGCTGATGTTATTGCCACAAAAGCATGTGCAAAGTTTAAGAGACTTAGCATTAGTAGAAACTGAGATATGACAGTTGCACGTAAGGTTTAACGAAAACATTACGAAGACACCCTGTTGATTAAAATAGCCCCACTATTCTTTGAATAGTCGAGATAAAAATGAAAGAGTTTAAATTGTTTGGTACTGAAAAGTTCTGGCCAATGACAAAGTTATTTTGTTTAAATTGACCTTGCAAAATTTTACATCCACATACAGCCTACAGTGATAAAGGGTCAAACAACAAGGAATATCCAGGTGAAGTATAAACAACTCATCAATTATCATTTAAAAGTTATTGCCAATATCAAAACTTTTATTTTTGCCTCGAAAAGCATCCTTGTTCTTGACCAATGACTTTGAAATTGGTACTAATGTTGTAACCATAAGCAAAATACACAAGCAATATGATGGCCTTACTATGTAGGAATCTTAAGTTAGTGCAAATATTAAAGTGGCCTTGAAAAATTACCTTTACACAATTTTAAAAGTTTACCATAAGGAACATGCTTGTGAAACATAATAGACTCACCAGGTAGCATTCAAAAGATTTTGTAAATTTTTCTTTTAATAAGACTTTAAAAAATAAGCATGTCTGATTTCCTTGAAATTGGAAGCAATGGAAATATTTCTTCACAAGGATCGCACATGTGAAATAAAACATGTAATACTCAGGGTTCACGCTGTCAGTCGCCTTTGTCACCTAATTCGACAAAAATAAAATTCTGGTGCAAGGGGTTTTTTTGCATTAAGGCCCCCCTTTTCTGACACAGCCTTAAATGGGAAAACTGTCAATATGGTAAGACTGAAAATTTCATTATAATTGTCCATAAATGTAGGTGATGGGTTAGCAAAGAAATTAGGCCAACAGAAGGACAGAAAATGATACCAATATACGATAAGCTTTTGGTGGTGATAACCTAGAAAGCTGTTCACTGACATATTGAGCAAGCAACATATTTTATCTTGACCCTGGATCATGCAAAAACTTGTTTCAAATAGCACATCTACTCATGATGGAGAACAACTGCGCCAAAGGCCTAGCAAATAGCTGTCAAAAATCAGTATTAAAGTTTTTGACAAACAATAACAATCACACAAACAGGGGAAAACCTACAGGCCACTGATTTAACCAATTAGGGGCATAAAAATCAATCAACCAGAAGGAAACCCGAACTTATTTGGAACAGGCTATTTGTGACAGGCATTCTCAAATTTTTTCAAGGGGATAAATTTTTATATGTATTTTGTTTACCTGAGGTAAAGAATTCATCTTCCAACAATCCTTCCATTCCTGGACGTTCCGTAGGATCTGCCTTCAGTAATTTCTGTATGAGATTTTTAGCACTAGGACTGACTCGTGAAGGAATATGATATTCATTATTTTTGATTCTAGCATAGGTATCCTTAAGACATGAAGTCTCGAAGGGTGGCTTTCCAACTAATAAAGTATATCTGGAAAGTAGAAAAAATCAAGACTTTTGCAAGCTTTTCACTTTAGACAGTGTAACTTTCATAGAATGAGCATCATAATTTTAACTTCAATAAGCTTTAGTCAAGGCGCCAAACCAACAATAAAAGGTTAACAAAAAGATGTATTTGTTAAACATGAGCATTGTATCTTGAAAAGGCTGGTAGTAATTGGTAATGTTAAGTTTTTTTGGGTTCATTTTTGCAGACAGATAGTCAAAGATAAAACAATATGCCCCTGATCTTTAAATGCGAGGGCTAAAATAGCGTCCAATAGTGGAGTTGAAAGCTAAGATCAATTATTGTCAGTTAGAAATGTTTTAATAATTAACTTAATCAAGAGGGCCATCTAATTTGGTGTGCTCATATGAGAAGGCTATTCTTCCTTCAATAGCTAAATTTGATGTTAAGGCTTGGATTATGATACCGCAGTTTCAACTAATTTCAATTCAGTAAGCCATTTTTGAAGGGGCAATTTAAGGAACATTTCTACCAAATTTTGTTGAATACGGCCACGTGGTTTGGGAGATTTAGTTTAAAAACCCTTCTCTATTCTATTAAGACACCAACCCCAACAGGATAATGATTTAGGCTATTTTAAAAGAGGTCAATATACTTATGTTTCACACAAAAGCTCTGGTGGGATGAACAACTAAGGTCATGTGGAGGCTTCAGTTTAGAGTATAATCTAATTGACTGGAGAAGTGAGATGAGCTAAAGAGATGTCTCCCTACTGCATTCAATTAAATTTTGTTGTGTACAGTAGAAAAAAGGAAATTCATTTTTTTTGTCATAACAAAATTCAAGTGTTGAAAACATTTCAAATATACTTACAAAATACAACCTAATGACCAGACATCTACTTCAAAACTATGACCCTTTTTCCCTAACACTTCTGGAGCTATGTAATTTGGAGTACCACATAATGTTCTGAAAATACCAACCGTAGATATTAACCCTAGTGATGCTGAATAGAATCTTTTGTCTTAAAACTGCAATGAAATCAAAGGGTTGGCCAAATTATTGATCAACATTTCTTTTAAATCAATAAGATAAACAAATATATATACACCATTACATGACAAAATTTTAGACTGGTCTAAATTGAAAGAAGTTGGAGATGCCTTTTTAATGTTGAAATCTTAAAAGGTTAAAGAGACATACATGTGGTGTAGACAAAAATTTGACAGCATATTGGAAACCAGACACAATGAGACACAATAATCAAAATATGTTGATGTATGATCAGAGTTCTGCTAATGATTCATTCTAATGAGAAAAATGACCACTTGGTTTGAAAGGCCTTTCAGAAATCATGCAACCCTTGGAAGTATCTGAATCCTCTATTCAAAGATGGATTATTCGTTAAAATTACTTTTCATAGTCTGCTATCCCCAATATCATGAAACAGAAACTAGGGCGAGTGAGTGGTAAGTTTATTACCAATCACTTTTGTTTCAATTGCTAATTGTAACATCACACTATTTGACTTGTCATCTAGTCTTTATAATTTGTCAGACCAATCTTGATTCCAGAGATTTGCTTTTTTCCCCGTAACTACATTGTTCTTGCTATTACAGAATTGCAGATCAATATGCCAAAAACTTGGTTCATCTGGGTCAAACTTGGCCCCACCCTTCTGATACTCTATTGAACAATTTAGTTTAACTCATTCCCACAAGATGAAATTTTAAACCAGTCCAAATTCAAAGAAGTTACAGACGAAAATTTTAAGTTGATGAAATCTTCAAAATCTTTGTCTTTTAGATTAGAAAACATTGTGGATAATGAAGGAATTGCTTGTAACAAGCAATTTCTTCTCTACAATATTTTTCAAAGCTTTCATATTGAGGGGCGTTTAAAAACGTCACTGTGCCGGAATGGGTTAAGCCTTTGACGTTTTTAGAAAGGTCCAAATTCAAAGAGATTGCAGACGACAATGAAAACCTGGTGCAATCCCAGGTTTGTACAGGAAAGGTTATTAAAACTTGGGACATTGAAAATTTTAAGAAAAAATTGAAAGGTTTGTTATTGCTGGCAGAATAAAATCCAAGTATAGTACCCAACTGAGATACTTCTGCTTTTATTTACAGATCATTTGGAGCTAACTGAAACAATCGTACCAATTTGCAAAGCCAATTTTTAGGGTCTTTGAATTTGAACTCATCTGTAATTTTGGTGAAAAGAGCCAATTTATGGCAAGAGCCCAAATACAAAATGCAATTGCAAAACAAGCAAAATAGTTCAAAACGAAACAGGAGCATAAATTGTAATGACATTCAAGTGTCAAACTGTAAGATAGTACAAAATAAAAGCTTCATAGCCAGGTCAATAATACAAAAAAAAAAGTAAAAAATGTTGATTTTTTTTTGGTTCATAAATTGTATTTCAATCAAACCTAAAGGACTGGGGATTAAGACAAATTTCTGCCTATATACTAAAGCAATTGCTTAAAATTAGAATACAGTAGAGCCTTTGAAAGACAATTCAAACCTTTACAAGTGCGTCATATGCAGACTCCGAGCTCCCTGGACAGCTAATCAGAACATGTTCCAATTATCTATAGAAGCTATCGATAGAGCCAATAGTGAAGACTCTGATCAGACTATGCAGATGAACAGGCGGATCCAAGTCGTTTTTGGCTCATTTATTCAATACATATACATAATTTTCAGGATATTCTCTATTGAGCATGTGTTTATAATCTCAGGCCTAGGAATAGTTAGGTAAAGAATGACATTTCGGGAATGCCCCCGAAACAGGAATTCTTTAGAAACAGGAAAAGGGTTAAAATTTTGACCTTGACCTTGATGAAATGACCTTCCCCAGTTGTGCCTTGTTGAGACCTATCTACATACCTAATATTAGCATTGTAACTTAATCAGGGTTGAAGTTATATGAAAATGTTTAGTTGGCAGGTTAAGTTTTGGAGACAGACAGACGGACACCGGTAAAACAATATGCCCCGATCTTATAGATGCGGGGGAATAAAAAAAAGAAATTGCTTAAAACAATCAATATCTTCTCTTTTCTATGTTTTTTCAATTTAAAATCAGTGGGACTAAAAATCCAAGGGATTAAACAGGAAAGTGTTAAAGCTCTTATGCTCCTAATTTCACCATTTCTGTCATTAAATGTTCCATTTTTTTGTAAGTAATCATTAGTTGATGTCATATTTGACCAAATAATGCACCATTCATCAATGTTGAATGATTGAACAATAGTTTCATTGGCCCTAAACCTGACTTGATGACAAAAGAAATCAAATATCATGTGACCTTATTTTAGCCCAAAGTGACCCATTCTCGATTCTTGTCTAAGAAATCAAGAACAACCATTCTTACCAAGCTTCAAGGTATTTATGCCAAAAAAAGTAGCAAGTCAATTGGAAAGATTTCTTTATATTAGACCTTGCAACATAGTATTTGCCCCTTGTGGCCTAATATCAAATCTGACAAAGGTTTTAATTAAGACAAACATCTTCATAAACATCCAGTCAATTTAGTAAAATTTGTGGCCTCTAGAGTACACACAAGATGTTGACAATTGCTGGACATAGCTAAAACACAAAAGCTCACCATGACCACTTATGTGGTGAGGTGAGCTAAAAAGCAAAACCCTGTTGATTATGGGAAAGTCCTATTGGAAAACCAGGGAAAGTAGGCCTTAATGATAATTTCTTTGTTAACACTATGTGACTAGAGAGGCTACAATTTTTACTCATTTTTATTTCATTTTACACAATGTTTACTACCAAACAAGAGGGCCGTTGGCCCTGGGGCGCTCACCTGAGATAAAGGCTCTTTTTCTTTCAACAGTCTAGTTTCATGTTAAGGTTAGGATTATGAAACAAGTGGGCCACAATTACATATAAAGACTATGAACCTGGGAATCCAAAAGTCCGAATTAAAAATTCCAAGGCTTTAGTGCCGATTTGAAAGAAGGAAAAAACTTTTTCCATGGGTTATAATTTCAGAAATAAGAAAGAACTCTGTGAACTGATGCTTCATGCCTATACACCCCCCCCCCCCACTGGGTCTGCCCAAATAGACCCGAGGATCATGATTTTAGCTATTTTGTAAGAGGTCAATATACTTATGCTTCATGCAAAATATCAAGACTGTACGCCTTCTGGGTCAGGAGGAGAAGTTTCTTAAGGATTATTTTAAAAATTCACTTTTGTTACCATGGCAACCAGAGTTTTTAACGGATTTCAATTCTTTTAGCTATTTTTGAAGGGGACCACCTAAGCAACATCTCTGCCAAATTTGGTTCAAATCGGCCCAGTGGTTTGAGAGGAGATGTCATTTAAAAAATCGTTCTTTATTTCTATATAAACCCCACCCCCCTGGGGCTACACCCCTGGGGACCCGAGGATCATGATTTAAGCTATTTTGAAAGAGGTCAATATACTGATGCTTCATGCAAAATATCAAGGCTCTACGCCTTCTGGGTCAGGAGGAGAAGATTTTTAAAGATTATTTTAAAATTTCACTTTTGTTGCCATGGCAACCAGAGTTTTTAACGGATTTCAATTCTTTTAGCTATTTTTGAAGGGGACCACCTAAGCAACATCTCTGCCAAATTTGGTTCAAATCGGCCCAGTGGTTTGAGAGGAGATGTCATTTAAAAAATCGTTCTTTATTTCTTTATAAACCCCACCCCCCTGGGGCTCCGCCCCTGGGGACCCGAGGATCATGATTTTAGCTATTTTGAAAGAGGTCAATATACTGATGCTTCATGCAAAATATCAAGGCTCTACGCCTTCTGGGTCAGGAGGAGAAGATTTTTAAAGATTATTTTAAAATTTCACTTTTGTTGCCATGGCAACCAGAGTTTTTAACGGATTTCAATTCTTTTAGCTATTTTTTAAGGGGACCTCCTAAGCAACATCTCTGCCAAATTTGGTTCAAATCGGCCGAGTGGTTTGAGAGGAGATGTCATTTAAAAAATCGTTCTTTATTTCTATATAAACCCCACCCCCCTGGGGCTCCGCCCCTGGGGACCCGAGGATCATGATTTTAGCTATTTTGAAAGAGGTCAATATACTGATGCTTCATGCAAAATATCAAGGCTCTACGCCTTCTGGGTCAGGAGGAGAAGATTTTTAAAGATTATTTTAAAATTTCACTTTTGTTGCCATGGCAACCAGAGTTTTTAACGGATTTCAATTCTTTTAGCTATTTTTGAAGGGGACCACCTAAGGAACATTTCTGCCAAATTTGGTTCAAATTGGCCCAGTAGTTTAGGAGGAGATGTTGTTTAAAGAAATTGTTGACGGACGACGCACGACGGACGACGGACGGACGCCGGACAAAAGGCGATCACAATAGCTCACTTGAGCACTACGTGCTCAGGTGAGCTAAAAAGTTGAAAAAATATAAAATTTCATTAACTTTAAATTGTTGTTCGCAGTTTCTTGGAATTTGAGCTGATCTAGATTTTGTCATTTGGTAATGGGTTAAAATAACAAGAGCACAGCATACAAATGCCTTAAAGGGCAAATCCATAGGGGTAACATAATTCAAATTTTCAAAATTCCATTAATAAACATGTGCATTGATACTCATTGATTTTTCTTGAGATTGTTTCAAAAACACTTTATTTGAGTTTTTATTTTTACCTTTTCATTTTTACGGCATCGCTTATGTCCCTTACCTATTGGATACATATGCTTAACTCCCCTGAATTGTGACGTCATAGTAGAAGTTTATTAAAAATGGACGTAGAGTATGACAGCGATTTGAGCGATATTCCCGAAGAAGAAATGGATGTTTCTGGTACTTTAAGGTCATATGTGTACGAACCAGTTTGAAGGGCAATTGCTACGGAATCGGAGGATAGTGATGATTATATTCTTCGTCTTCTTTTTGCCCCGATTTTGACGATAATGTTCCTGAGGTGTCAACATGGTGAGTGATCAATATTTGCGGCGAATATTGCCCTTTATAAACATTAGAATCGTAAAAAATTTAACTTACTCCCTTTTTGAACGTTTGAATCTGACTTGAACAACGAATTTAAATGAAGATCCCAATGAAGTGACGTTTGCGAGTGAGACCCCTTTTGAATTATCCCTGGACTATTAACACTGTAACAAAAACTCCTCTGAATTTTCTTCTACCAAAAATTTACGATCAAACATCTCGTTTGTAAATTTAAGACGAGAATAAGAAATTATGTGCATGACATTCCCAGTCTTATTGTCCAAATAGTGCATTAGATGATTATCTGGCTGTCATAAGAAACTTTCAGTCTGTAGCTATCTACTAGGTGCAAAGTGAAGTCTGATCGGACAGGATTATATGCAAATGTCTAACACTGGCTCAAATGGTTTTGGTTGCTTGAATCAGTACTACATTGTCCAATGTTTGAAAACAGTTCTTGGTATATGGTTTACAATTGTGCCCCCATCAGAAAAGTTACAGTAACGTTTGTTTACTCTCTGTAAATATGGACAGTAAATCATTCTCAAATATGAAAATTATAATAAATAATTCAATTTCACAGGTGCCAGTGCAAGATTTGTGTGAATATGCCAACTGTGACAGAATCCAAGTGCTGCAAGACAACAAACAGTATAGATGGGAAGGATGAAGCAGGATTGACACGCATAACAGATCACATTGCATTCCGGGTGAATTGTCTGAACATTCATGTATTGGGAGTTACCTACTATGACCATTCGTTACAGACAGGCCCACTTGAGGAAAACCAAAGAATTCATGAGTAAGTAAAATATTGTTTTGTTATAGTGCTAAATTATTTTTCATAAATGACCTACATTGTTTATAACCCTTTCCTGTTTTCTAAAAATTTAGACCCGTCCAATTTCAAAGGACTTGCAGACGAAAATTCAAAGTGGATTCTAGTTTAAAGTGGGATTTGAAATATTGTGGAAAAAGAAGAAATTGCTTGATATAAGCAATTTCTTCTTTTTCTACAATGTTTCTTATTCATAATTTTACAGGGATGTAAAATCAGGGATTGAACAGAAAGGGGTTAAGGCAAGGAAACTTACCCCATTACCACACAATCCAATGTTCTGACATACTGAAGCAATGTAGTTTGCAAAAAAAATAGTGGGAAAAGGAGTAATTGCTTGTAACATGCAATTTGTCCTTATACAAAGTTTACTACCCCATTCAACACTTAAACTCTTAAAATTCAGTGATTTACCAATTGTCAGCTGTCAAAGAATTTTTTTTTTTACGATCAATTCATTCATTTAGACCAAAAGTGAACTTTGGACTGCAATTTTGGACATCTTTTAGGCATTTTTCTTGGTTTGTGGACCTTGACATTGTAACTGCAGCTAATTCAGTCTGTAGTTACAATTTAGATCACCAACCAACCATCTTGGAAACACTGTAGAAAAAGAAGAAAATGCTTGTTACTTGATTCTGTCGTATGTAAGACAAAGCCTGTAAAGATCATCAACTTTATATTGTCATCTGCTACTTTTTGAATTTGGACCATTCCCAACTCTGTTGTCTATCATTAAGTTAAACATCACCAAAAAAAATTTGGTTTAAAAGCTAAGATCTCTTTACATTTTTTTATTCTAGGCTACACAGACACCTGGCCTCTAGATGAATCTTGCGAAAGGGGCGAGGACAGTGATTCCTTCACATGTGGTGACTGCTATCAGAGACATGATTCCCTCTGTGGACTATTGAAAGAAAGAAATTCTGGTTGTCAACCTTTCAATTCTTTAAATCCATTATAAACCATTTTATGATACACCTGAAGAAATGGCTTTGATTAAAATTGTTGAAAATTTGGAAATTTCTTGTTGCAACCAATTTCTTCATTTCCCACAATGTTTTCTGCCAAGGAAATGTTTTCTGTCATGTTATAAAAAAATTAAGATTAATTCATACATGACATAAATTATGACCTTTTCCAGTATCATCTTAGCTTATTTCCAAAGTCATAGTAAGTTGCAATAGAATAATAAGGACTTTAACAAGGAGTTATACAGTCCTTGGAATAAACATAGATCACGGGTGAAAATCAAGGGTGCCATATACATCACTAGTTTGTCTAACATGAAAGGATGGGATATGCATATATTATGTAATCATTTCCTGTATTGTTTAAAACACTAATTAAGACATGACCATGGCCTAAGTTTACCCTTTACCAAGCAATCAGTAGCTTGTCTTTCCGCTAGTGACTATTGTGATCTTTGAAAAAAATTGAACTTAATGATAGCCACTATTTTCTGTTCAATTATCTGTACCTCCTTTTAACTCATTACAACTAAATCCTCTATTTTTACTCACAGTAGGAGAAAGTTGTGACAAATATTGGGGCAAAAGGAGAAATTGCTTGTGACTAGCAATAGCAAATTTTCTCAAATTTTTGAAGCCCATTTACAATAATTATTCAATTTTGGCACAAATTAAGTTGTCATCTACAACCTCTTTCAATACAAAAAAAAACACTTTTTTTTAATTTGATCTTAAAATTTTTTCCCAGTAATAACTCATTCATACGCAATCCTGTCCGTCTAAGCCCAACTTAAAAAAAATCAAAAAAGATTGTGGAAAATGAAGAAATCGCTTGGTACAAGCAATTTCTTCATTATCCACAATGTTTTCTACAAAGGCAAGCAAACGAAAAATCAGGAGCATTAGTTGATACCTTAAGATCTATTGTACTGGAGAAATATTGAAGGATCCTAATGGAATCTCTAGCCTGGAATTGCTGGGGTCCCTTCCAATTTTAAGGGATCCCGGAACACTGTTAGTGTCGACCCCTTAATGTGTCTAAATGGATTTTTTGGTAATAAAAAAAAGGAAATACCTTCTAACAACCATGTAAAAGGAACATTTTGAAAATTTGTTGGAATTCTAGATAAACAGTATGTTTATGAGGGAAATATGTTCATATCAATAATAAACACAGGTCTAAGTAGTTGATAACAGCAATTAAATTCAAAGCACCTCTCAATTTGGACTAGTCTAAAATTATGTCATTTTGGAATGGGATCAATGAAAAATGAGAGTATGACTAGAGGAGAAAATGGTGAGAATAAGGGGAAATGACTTATAATTATTAATTTCTCATTTTGCCACACAGTTTTCGTGAATATGTCAAAATTGACCAATGGCTGGCCCGCCCTTTACTTCATAGTCTCCGCTCATGAACTCCAACAGGAAGTTCCGCTTTGATTTTTAACAGCGTTCTTTTGCAAAATTTATGCCAAGTAGCATGTAACAAAAAAGTAAAATGGTTGGTTGATGACCTAAACGTGGTAACTACAGCTTGAAAAGGCTGTAGTTACAATGTTTAAGCCGCCAAATCAAAAATAATAAAAAATAAAGGTAAACAAAAATGGCAACCAATGTCGGAGTTGATAAGCTCAGGTCAGGGCTTAATGAATTATTTGATAGGTCGGTATACTCCTCTATTTAAGTCTCGTTTGGTCAATATATTGGAAGGACAATATCCGAGATGAACAAAATGGGAACCCTTTCAGTTCTGCTGTCTCACGAAAAATCACTCCATAATGTGATTTGTTCATTGTTTTATATAATCCCAACCCCCACAATATATGGCCGAGATATCAATTTGTTCACCAAATTGATCTAACCGCTGTTGCAGCTTCTTCCTCGAAATTGCCCTAGCTGATGGTCGGCATGTCGGTTCTTCTTCCCGTCGGTTCTCCGAGATCAAGATTGTTGGCACGGCGTCAGGTTTCAATCGGAGTCGAATGTTCTTAAAAACAACGTCATTTGCTAGTTTCGGGCTGATCAAAAACTTGAAATTAAAGTGTCTCACACAAAGCTTTGCATGACTCGGTGGCTCAAAATTTGTCACTGCTGTCCGCTATGAATTCACAACTTTTTTCTTTTAAAATCAATCAGAAACGTAAAAATGCTGAGTCCCCGATTCAACATTACAACCGTAAGCGGCACGGATCGTCATTATTCTCCTTTAAAATCGATTTTTTACGTATTATCGCCTGTATTTAGTACAGCAACCATTGGACATGTAAAACAGATAGCTTCTACTATGACGTCACAAATGCAGGGGAGATAAGCGGTTTGGGGAATGTACAGGGGAAGTAAGCGATGCGCTGTTTTTGGGCAGTATTAAATCTTGACATTTTGAATTGGTTTTTGTACATGTGCACGGTCTGCAATCGCGAAAATATTGTTTGTGTGTTAAATTAACACCATATACTTGAAAAATAATGAATGAAAAGATAATATAAAAATTTCTTTGAATTTGACCTTTAAGCCAGCTGTTCAACTGTTTGATGACCCATACAATTTCCAAGTCCAAAAAGGGACATATTCAATTCAAAAATACATTTAGTTATCCCCCTTGTCAGTATAGTGAACAAAAAATCTGACCATAGAAATAACTCAGGATTTTGTCCAAAAACAGCTGAGCTAAAAATAAAATCCAAATGATAAAGTTGTTAATCATAATGTACCTTTTTCTTTCTCCTGTATAGTCAACTCTTGTTGCCAGACCAAAGTCTCCTATTTTAATTTCCATTTCTTCATTAATAAATAAATTTCCTAGTTTTAAATCTCTGTGTATAATGTTATTTCCATGCAGATACTGGCAAGCAAGAACTATTTGCCGAACGAAATATCTGGACTCTGGCTCTGTGACTGCTTTTCTTCTCTTGTGTAATTCCATGAGAGACTGTAAAAAGATGACAAATTAGATTTCACTTCAAAATAAACAAAGGACTGGAGATATGAATAATTTTAGCACACTACAAGAACACATGAAGTTAACAAAGGGAAAAAGACTTAATTTCCACCTAGGGGCCCAGCCTGCCAAAATTCAATATTAGAGGTATAGGTATTTTCTCAAAAGATCTAGGGGCCCAGCCCAAAACCTAGGGGCCATGGGCAACTGGGCCCATGCTAGTCTTTTTCCCTGTAAACATTTCACCAAGGTTTTTAAGCAGCTTGTTAAGAATATGAAAATTATGTTAAGTAGAAATTGTAACTGCTCTACAGAGCAAAACCCTTGCTTTCATATGGACCTAAATGATTTAACCCTTTACTAAGCAAATCCTGCATTTTTACATGCAAATGCATGATAGCTTTTGAAGGAGAAATAGTGTAAGTAGTGTATATGTGAGTTAAATCTAACAATGACTTACCCTTCTTCTACACAGTTCTAACAATATGTACACATTGTCTGCATCTTCAAAAAAGCTGTGAAACATCACTATATGCTTGTATTTTACTTCTCGGTGTATACTAATCTCCTGTGTCATCTAAAGGTGGAATATAATACATAAAAGCTTGGATACAGTGCAAATAAATTTTGAAATAATAACACATAATTAAAACATACCCTATCTGAGAAAAATATCCATTCCAGCCATCCTACTTGAAACAATTTTTCCTATTACAGAATAAATGTAATTAAATATAATACACTTCCTTCCAAAAGATGACAATTACACTTTCTTTTTCAAAACTGAGAATGGAAAAATTCAAAATGGCCTTTGGAACATTAAATTTTCAATACTGAAGAACGACAATTTGTAGCACTTGGAAATAGGAATGAGTTTAATATCACGGTTGCACTTTCGGTCGCCTTTGTTGCCAAATGCCACAAAAATAAAATTCTGGCGCAATTTTTTTTTCATTTGGTGAAAGTTCATGGCACCAAAAAAATGAAAAGTTTTGTTAATACATTTATTTGATTTGACTTATTTCCGGAAATCAAGTTCGAGGGCCAAGTGTGTATAATCGCTCAAAGACTTGTATATCGGGTCAATTATGTCATCGAGTCTGACACAAGACCAACACAATAACAAATTTTAATAACAGTTCTGATTGACAGCCAATCAGATGAATGAAATGCACTCATTGATTGGCAGGTTGTATTGATCTTGTGTTGTGGGCATGACTTAGTAATATGGATGACCGGATGAAACTTATTACATCATGGCTATCTGATAACAGACCAATTGACCTCAATTATCCCGCATAAATCTACTCTCTTTAAGAAAATTGTAATTGAATAGGCCATCATTTGCAATTTTTTAGATGAATACAATTTCCAGATTTCATCATATTTTCGTATTTTTCTACCGACAGTTTCTGTCATTTTTATAATCTTGGTAGTGCTACCACGGTTCCTTGGTAAAATACTGAATAGCCATTTATGGTTAATAAGGATATTCTGATGAGCTGTTGATAGTAACAGTGGCAGTTTGTCGAAAGTTGACAGAGATATCAGTAGTTCTACCGTCCTCAAATTTTTTTTTTTTCATTCGTACCCAAGAATGTTCAACCGTAAACTGATTTTTTTCAAAATACATGATTTTATTATTGAAATAAAATCAAACATATTTTACAAGGTTTAATTTTTTTTACTCTCTATTTTTCCTCATCAAAGTTTCAATTTTCTAATCAAAGTACTGAGGCCCTGATTAAAGAAGAATGTAATCAATGTTGGTGAATGACTTGGCTACATCCATTCAAGGTAGGGCTGACTATCGGCTTAGAAAATCACTATCAAAACTATGGCAGTTTTGATATCGTGATACTATCACTATCGTCAGAAATCAATCGCAATATATCATGATACTATTGGTATATGTTACCTTGTTTATTTTCTATGTTAATCTCTATAGATAGCATAGCCCATTCCAACACAGTGGAATTTTAGACTAGTCCAAATTGAAAGGAGCTGCAGACGCCATTTCAAGTTGATGGAATTTTAACTTTTTTCATCTTTTTGGATAGAAAACATTGTGGATAATGAAGAAATTGCTTGATCCAAGCAATTTCTTCATTTTCCACAATGTTTTCCAAAGCTTTTTCATTGAGGGGCGTAAAAAGGAGGGATTGAGAGGGAATGGGTTAATCTACAGGCGACTCTCTTTTTACCTATGTTTTTACCTTTCTTTACGAAGCCAAAATGGTCCCAACACGGGCCTTAGCAACTTTGTTTTTTTCACAATCTCGAAATTTGCATCCATGTCAGACGCCAAAAATACGTAAAACAAAATAACTTGATTAGTATGCTCGAAATAAGTAATTAATTATTGTAATTAATAAACGAATATCATTTATGAATGACTTATTTTCATTTTTTGGCAATTTTAGCATTGTGAATTAATAAAACGTTGATAACAAGCTTTAACTGAATGTGCTTTTGAATTTTTGAGGACCTTTTCACTTCGTAAATTGAAAGTTGAAAATCAATTCCTCAACTAAAACGGAGTGCGGAAGAAACACAAATCATACGTGCCTATCACGTGGTTTTAGAAAGTGAAAGTAGGATAAGTTACACAGAAAACTTGTTCTCTCTAAAGTTCTCTCTCTCTCTCTCGCTTTTTTAACCCAAGAGACCAAGCAACATTGAATTTCGGTGTAAGTAATCTTTGAATATTTACTATCGAAACTATCGATATTTGAACAAACAATCGCGATAGTTATCAATGTCAGGGAATTGCAATCGATATTGTGACTCACTACCACATTACATCGACCTATTGTTACACCCCTACTTGTATTTATGTCATTCGTCATTGGATGGTTTAGAGACTTTGAACTTTGAGGACATAAAATTAGTGATGGGCTTTTTCAAAGAGTAGGAGCAGAAAAAATTTGTACTAGCTTCATCAATAAATTGATAAAGAGTTTGGTTGTAAGATTTTCGGACCTAGGAGACACAGCTATTTTGGCCTCCCTCACAAATTTCTTTAATCCTCAGATAAAAGACCCAGAAATTTCTGCTGATGTTGACAATATTTATGACTATTTGGGTTCTTTTGGGTTTGAGGGAACAAATCAAAAACTGAAATCATTCTCAAAATTTGCAAGAAGTCATCACTCAAATGGAAGCAAGTCTGTGGTTGACATTAAAAACCTGCTGCAATTTAGCTATAAGAAATAAAGACCTTTCCAGCTTATTTTAAACTTGCGTAAAGATTGCTCATCTCCCAAGTATCCACAGCTGATTCTGAGCGTGGCTTCAGCAAACAATCTTATTAAAACAGCAATAAGGAACTCAATAAACCCAAAAAATTTGAAAAATCTGGCTAAAGGCTTGGCTACAAGTCTTATAAACTGGCTAAAGATTTTTCCAATTGGCTAAAGAATTGGCTAAAAGAATTTTTGACCCAGGGTAAGCCCTGAGTATTCAATCATCATTCAGCTTTGAGGAAATTTACATTTGTATCAGCTGCAGATTGAAATGTTAAATTGTGATTTAAGCAACGGTCCAATACAATTATATTAAAACGCAAAATAATGTATTGTGAACACATTAAGATAATATAACATCATTTGTACAAAACTTGAATATATTCTAAAAATTAATTTATGATCTATTTTACTGTTGATTATATATTTGGGCCAAGTTATTCGCTTGGCCTAGTTGACAGATAACCTTTTCCAGTGGGGGTGGCCTAGAAAGGTAGAATTGTGCGAGAATGAATTCAATTAATGTGAATACAGGAGGGTTCCCTTTTATCTGGGGGAAACCCTGATGTAATAAGTAGGAATTCCTGTGGGATCCCATTGAAGCAAATTTAGTCTCAACCTCTGAGAGATCATCAGCAAATAAGTTGTAAATTAACTGTTTGCCTGTCAAGGTTGTTCAATCTTCCCTTTACACATTAGGAAATTAAAGGTATCAGCCCACAATCATATTTACTTTGTCCTTCTGATGTTGCTTCTGTAGCAGGGACTTGGAAACAATTTTTCCAGCAAATATCTCCTTAGTGTCAACATCTTGAAGTTCATAGCACTTAGCAAATCCTCCCTGGAAAAAGAACAAAATAATAAAAAAATAAATCAAAAGAACAAAATACTGTATCACAGATTGTCTTGCAAAAGATATTATAGATTCCCCTTATAAAATAATTGGAGATCATAAAGATGTTTAAAAGCAGCCAGACGAAGTTTGGCTATGGAAATACTAATGAATATGTACTCAGTCAGATACTTTAGTGCCTGAAAATATTCACTAGTGAATCAAGATAAAATCAGATCTCAGTATCACTGTAACGGTCATTCTGGCATTCTTGGGGAGTTTAACAGCATGGGGGCAATAGAACTATTTTGACCGACCATTAGATCAACAATCCTGATAACAGGAAGTCACACATTTGGGCTTATCAGTGTTACAAGTCATATTTATTCTGTTGATTTTATGTTTCTCCAAGCAGACAGATTTTCCATTTCAACCACACTTTTACTGTATCAAGTGATTTTGGACTATTGAATGTATATTTTTTAAAAAGGTTACACCCTGATTTAATGATATGTCATGTAAAATACAGAGGTGCATGTAAGGTACCGGCCTTGGTTTTAAGTCTTAACCCATTCCAACCCAATCCCTCCTTTTTACGCCCCTCAACGAAAAAGCTTTTGAAAACATTGTGGAAAATGAAGAAATTGCTTGGATCAAGCAATTTCTTCATTATCCACAATGTTTTCTATCCAAAAAGACGAAAAAAATTAAATTCCATCAACTTGAAATTGTCGTCTGCAGCTCCTTTCAATTTGGACCGGTCTAAAATTCCACCGTGTTGGAATGGGTTAATAGCCAGCCCATAATTCCTACTTGTATGCTTACATTTACCCATCTTATGAAAGGTTTGAAACCATATTGAAAAGTATTTGTGAAGATAATACTTATATTTATTTTCCAGAGGGATTACCTTCATTACACATGGTCATTCTACTTTACTGTACAATGAGTTTGTGTGTTTGCATTGACTAAACTTGACAAGTAAAGACTCTCTTTGATCCAACTGCTTGTTGTAATCTTAAGATGGTTCTTTTAAGTATAATTCATTCATATTAAATTTGTTCTTATCTATGTCCTGTATTGTGGGGTAAATAGTAAGTACTTTATTTTAGTTTGTTACCAGACGGCAACATCTTAGACCGGTCCAAATTAAAAGGAGCTGCAATTAAACGACAATTTAAGATTTGTGAAATTGTAGTGTTTTTTTTTCAAATTTATGGGTATGAAATGGATAGAATGCTTGCAACAAGCGATTCCTGCATTTTACACAATGTTTTCCAAATTGCTCCTCTTCATGTGCGTCAAAAAGCGTCATTGTGTGGGAATGGGTTAAACAATTATATCTTTAGTATGTCTCAATCTCATTAAAAATTAAGTAAATCTCATTATGCAACATCTTTTGGTAAAACATGGGTTTAATAAACCCTACTCTTCAGAAATTTTAAGGCTCTCTTCCTAACAAGAGACCCATCAGGGCCTGAGGCGCTCTACTGACCATCAAGTTTTCCCTTAAAGTAACATAAAATTTAAGGAAGCTAATAGCTTAAAGAAGAATGCATAAAATGAAAATAACTAATTGGACTTTATCCCCTTTATTATATTGAGCAACAATCAATATGGCCCCCTTTCCTTTGTTTTCTTATAGACCTATTCTATTTCCAAAAGGAACTTTCTTTACGACCCTACAACTGGTCTGTGAAATTTTAAAGACAATCGGGTGATAATTGTGGACTTCATCGCATACATTTTAAAGATTGTTTTGAATGATAATCTATAAGGCCCCTCTTCAAGTGTTTCCAGTACCACAATTATTCCTTGCATCTTTGAAGAGAATCAGATTAAACTGTGAACATTATTATGTTATAAGGGTATTTCAATCAAGTTCTCATAAGGCCCCTTTTCCCGTGATACTTTATTAACCTTACCCATTTAAAAATCAATTCTTAGGATTATAAAATCATTCTCTGAAAGTTTGAAGAAAATTCGATGAAAACTGTGGACTTTGTGGTGTAAAAAAAGATTTTATAGTGAAATTTCCATGAAGTCTCTTGTCCCATGATTTTGATTCTTGATTGATCAGACCAAATTTCTAAAAAATCTATCCTAATGTTTAAAGTAAATCCGATGGAATATGGGAATTCATTGGGTTAACTTGTTGACAAATCCTAAAACAGGAAGTGGGTAAGGTGCGGACCTAAATTTGGTAAGCGCATTTGAGAACCCCTGGATGAACCGCTTCATTAAGTTTCAAGTCGATGCTGTCAACAGTTGCTTGACAATATAATCATCAACCAACACTTCAAACTTTGTATATTTGATGAAAATAGCCCATATTCTAGCCTCTTAGTTTCTCTAAAGTATCATGGCATCATTTTCCACACCTAATTTTTGATGGGCGTAAACAGGAGGAATTGTGTGGGAATGGGTTAACTCCTTTCTTACTTTAACCTCATTTCTTTATCATGATAACGTTTGACAAAGAAGATTATTGAACAAAACAATACTTTGCTAGCTTACAGTACTTTCAGTACTTTGATTTACTATAAAGTAATGCTGGCTGTATAATTCGAAAGCTTTAGTCTTCGGTTAAGGAGATTTTCTTTTAAATTATGAATCTCCATATAAAAGAAATCTGGGATCTTGCAACAAATGATTTATATGTTGATCTAAGCATAAACATTTAAAGTATTTTCTTACAGTACCAACAGGGCATAAACTGAAATCTCCTGGCCTCATGGTATAGGAAGATTATTCAAAAATTCCTTTCTTCTTCAATTCGAGACCCAACAACATAGGTTTTTATAAGTTTATAAAGAAAGTTATATACCATAGGGAAATGCCACAAGCAAAATTTGGAAGCTCTACAGGCTTCATGGTTTCTGAGGAAAAGATTTTTATAATACGCCCTTCTTTTTCTCTATGTAAAATCTGTGATCCCACAACACACTGGGCTTACGTTGGTCGAAGACCGATAGTTTATAGTATTTTATAAAAATACCATAACTTGATAAGGCGATGCTACTTACAAAATTTGAAAGCCAAATTCCTTATGGAATGTAAGGAGAATATTTACTAAGATTTGTCCGTTTATCTCTCAACGGCGGCGGCACAAATTCTTTCCGACATTTGTCTCTCACCAATGGGTGGATAATCGTAAACCTAAAGGGAGGGCAGCTGGAGGCTAGGAAAGGATGTAGTAGTAGTACTGGTGTGAGAAATACCAGGAATCCATTGTTAGGTGCTCCAGCTTTCGCAACATTACTGGAATACTGTTAAAAGCGACGATAAACCCCATTCAATAAATCAATCAATCATCTCTGTAAAAAAAGGGTTCCCGTAGCATAAGGCTTGTGATGACCTCACCCAATCGATTTGAACTATTTTGGTAGCTGAAGTACCTCACGTAAATGCTGCATTCAAAATTTGACAGATCTATGCCCTATGTGTGGAAGAAAAATAATTCCAAAATTGTTTCTTTTAGTTGGCATAGCAACCAATGTTCTTCATGGTTTTGAATTATTTTGGGTATTTGAATGATCATGGCCTAAGTATCAATTCTGTGAACGCATAATACGCACACCCTAAACAACAGCCTGTTTGAAATCGAGAACAGAGGCAGGTTACAATTTAAAGTGTGTCTAAATTGCCTGGAAATCAAATTGAAATACTATTAAATATCATTGTAAATGGAAAATTTCACCAATTATTATCGAGGGCTGCAAGACCCAGTGATTGAATACAGCTAGGGTTAACAATTTGTAGTAAAAGTATTTTAGGCTTGTATACAATTAAAAAAAGGACCATGAGGGCCCTAAATCGCTCCCCTGAGTATGATGGCTCAAGGCTTTATGATATGTACAAAAGATCAAAGCCCTCTGCCTATTCATTTTGGGGAAGAAGATTTCCTCCTTTAATAATAAGTGTATTGAATATCCCGCCAAATAGCACTAATTTCCAGAGTATGGTATTCTTTGAAGTAATTTGATGAAGGGTCAATAGGCATTAATACATACCAAATATCAAAGCCCTATGCATTATGGTTTAGATGAAGAAGATTTTCAAAGATATGTTTCTTTCTAAGATCAGGAATTGCACAGAACAAGGCTATTTTCAGAATACGGCAATTTTATGAAGTAGTTTGGTGAAGGATCAATAGGTATTGATATATGCCCAATTTTAAAGCTCTGGGCCTTATGGTTTGGGAGAAGAAGATTTTCTTTTTAGCTCACCTGAGCACGTAGTGCTCAAGTGAGCTATTGTGATCGTCTTTTGTCCGGCGTCCGTCCGTCGTGCGTCGTACGTCGTCCGTCAACAATTTCTTTAAACGACATCTCCTCCTAAACCACTGGGCCAATTTGAACCAAATTTGGCAGAAATGTTCCTAAGGTGGTCCCCTTCAAAAATAGCTAAAAGAATTGAAATCCGTTAAAAACTCTGGTTGCCATGGCAGCAAAAGTGAAATTTTAAAATAATCTTTAAAAATCTTCTCCTCCTGACCCAGAAGGCATAGAGCCTTGATATTTTGCATGAAGCATCAGTATATTGACCTCTTTCAAAATAGCTAAAATCATGATCCTCGGGTCCCCAGGGGCGGAGCCCCAGGGGGTGGGGTTTATATAGAAATAAAGAACGATTTTTTAAATGACATCTCCTCTCAAACCACAGGGCCGATTTGAACCAAATTTGGCAGAAATGTTCCTTAGGTGGTCCCCTTCAAAAATAGCTAAAAGAATTGAAATCCGTTAAAAACTCTGGTTGCCATGGCAACAAAAGTAAATTTTTAGAATAATCTTTAAAAATCTTCTCCTTCTGACCCAGAAGGCATAGAGCCTTGATATTTTGCATGAAGCATCAGTATATTGACCTCTTTAAAAATAGCTAAAATCATGATCATCGGGTCACCAGGGGCGAAGCCCCAGGGGGTGGGGTTTATATAGAAATAAAGAACGATTTTTTAAATGACATCTCCTCTCAAACCACTGGGCCGATTTGAACCAAATTTGGCAGAAATGTTCCTTAGGTGGTCCCCTTCAAAAATAGCTTAAAGAATTGAAATCCGTTAAAAACTCTGGTTGCCATGGCAACAAAGTGAAATTTTAAAATAATCTTTAAAAATCTTCTCCTTCTGACCCAGAAGGCGTAGAGCCTTGATATTTTGCATGAAGCATCAGTATATTGACCTCTTTCAAAATAGCTAAAATCATGATCCTCGGGTCCGCAGGGGGGGGGGGAGCCCCAGGGGGTTGGGGTTTACATAGAATTAAAGAACAATTTTTTAAATGACATCTCCTCCCAATTCACAGGGCCAATTTGAACCAAATTTTGCAGAAATGTTCCTTAGGTGGTCACCCTTAAAATTAGCATAAAGAATTGAAATCTTTTAAAAACTCTGGTTGCCATGGCAACAAAAGTGAAATTTCAAAATAACCTTTAAGAATCTTCTCCTCCTGACCCAGAAGGCGTACAGCCTTGATATTTTGCATGAAGCATCAGTTTATTGACCTCTTACAAAAAAGCTAAAATCATGATCCTCGGGTCTCCAGGGGCGGAGCCCCAGGGGGGGGGGGGTATAGGCATGAAGCATAAGTTCACAGACTTCTTTCTTATTTCTGAAATTATAACCCATGGAAAAAGTTTTTTCCTTCTTTCAAATCGGCACTAAAGCCTTGGAATTTGTAATTTGGACTTTTGGATTCCCAGGTTCATAGTCTTTATATGTAATTGTGGCCCACTTGTTTCATAATCCTAACCTTAACATGAAATTAGACTGTTGAAAGAAAAAGAGCCTTTATCTCAGCTGAGCGCCCCAGGGCCAATGGCCCTCTTGTTATGTAAAGGCAGGGATCACATAAAAATGGGTTCACTTTTAAGATACGATTATTCTATGAAGATTTTTGGTAGCGGTTCAAAGGGTTTTGATATAGACTAGATAATACGCATCTAGGCCTTAAAGCCTTGTAGAAGAAGATTTTCAAAGATGTCCTTGTTTATTCATATGTAAAAACAGGATCATTTAGAAAAGGGCTAATATTCAGAGTAAGTTAATTCTTCCAAGTAATTCGGTAGAAGGTCAAGATGATGATTTTTACCAAGTATCAATGCTTTGGCCTTATGGTTTGAGAGAAAAAGACTTTCAAAGACTTCCTTCTTCATTTCTATGTGTTTTAGGGAATGCACAGAAATGGGCTAAATCAGGGGTGTGGAATTCCCATGCCCGACTTGTCCGACATGGGCTTTTCTACTTGCGGACAAGTACATTTTTCGAGGCTACTTGACTGTGGACAAGTAACGGACAAGTAAATATCAGGGCAAATCTTGGAATGGTACTAAATAGATAGAAGAGATTTATGAGCATAATGTTTGTATCTAAGGCTAGAAAATATTGTTTTTAATGAAGAAAATGCTGAGGTCCATCATTTTCTTCTTTAAAAATAATATTTCCTCAAAACTTATGTGTTCTTCATCTTTTTACGGGTAAGTACATTTTGATCCTGGACAAGTAGAAAATCACATTTTATTTGTCCATGGACAAGTAGAGAAAATCTGTATTTCCACATCCCTGGCTAAATTTAAAGATACGGTAATTCTATAAAGTATTTTGATAGAGGGCCAAAAGATGAAGATTTATACCAAATATCAAAGCTTTTGGCCTCATGGCTGGGAGAAAAAGGTTTTCAAAGATTTCCTGTAAAATCAGGGATCGCAAAGAAAAGGGCTTATTTTCAAGATACGGTTATTCTTTGAGGAGGGATCAAAAGATAATGATTTATACCAAATATCTAACCTTTAGGCCTTATGCTTTTCGAGAAAAGGGTTTTCAAAGAGTTCTTTCTTTATTTTTATGTAAAATCAGTGATTGCAAAGAAAAGGGCTAATTTTCAAGATACGTTAATTCTTTGAAGTATTTAGGGAGAGGGTCAATAGATAATGATTTCTAGCAAATATCAAAGCTCTTGGCCTTATGGCTTGGGAGGAGAAGACTTTTTAAGTTTTTTCACTTGGTTTCCATAGCAACCGACAGTTTTACACGGATATCAATTTTTTGAGGTATTTTGAAAGAGTATGACCTAAGGATCATTTCTGTGAGATTTAGTTAAAATTCCATGATAGTTTAGGAGTAGAAGAATTTTTTTAAATTATGAACGGACATACAGACAGACTGATGCCGGACGATGACCGATCGCAATAGCTCACAAAGAACACATTTTGTGCTCAGGTGAGCTAAAACTACCAAATACAGCATTTTAAAAAGCTTTCAAATTGAAAAATGTCATTTATGTAAGAATCATTGTTTACAAATGAGAAATTGCTTCTTTTTCAAATCTACTATTTTAAGCTCATATTCTTAAGTTTGTCAAAAGGGCAAATTTTGTGATAATGATTTAATATGGAATTGCTGATATGTACAGAGTGAATGTTTCATTTAGAATGTAGTTAGGCTGATAAAAGCCTCTCATGATCGAGAATTGGATTTATCACCATTACAAAGTTTATACTCAAGTTACTCAAATTACATCCTGGGCTTATCAGTAAACATACCAATCTGAGGTCCTGGGGTGATTTGAGGGTCAGTTTGCATATTTAACTGACCACAGAAAATTCATTTACAGTTACTTTCTCCAGGAAATTTCTGGCTGGAAGTCACTTAAGTGTAGGACTGTACTTAGGCTTCAGTTGCTAAACAATGCATAGCAGGTAGGTGGAGTAATTTAACAAACATTACAGCTGTGTATCAAATTTAGTTTCTTTGCTATACATAAAACAATATCATTAATCTGGTTTTCTATCCCGTAAATTTGTTTCTTTTTAACACCCAGTTCAGTTTCTAAAATAAATGCTACTGTCAATAAATCTTTCGGTAAAGGGCAAGTTTGAACATGTTGTAAATAACAATTTTCTGATACAAGCCCTATTGCAAAGATAACTTCTTCTTAGTATCCACTTTTAGGTGACACTCGATAAGAGAGAAATTTCGTAATAGATCTCTCTAAAACAGTTGCCTTACCTTTCCCAAGAATTTTCCCTTCAGGTAGCGTTTCCCAGTGCCATGGTCAATAACCATGTCAGGAATATGTTCTTTCCTGACTTCTTCACGTCTTTTAGCACTCGTAGACATTCTGGTTCGTTAGATATTCGTTTTCTATAAGTCTATACCTCGTCATTAAGTTTTGAGAAAATTATTTTTGGTGTTTTATCAATCGTGTCAGTACACCATTTTGTCCGGATCCGAAATATTTCAAATTTACCGAGATTTCTATGAAGCATATAAACAAAGATTTCATTGGATAGTTTGAAATAATTGGGAGTTTGATTGGCTGATATTGCCGCCATCTGGTGGACAGGTTCATTCGTGCATCGAATTATATGTCGAAAATTTGTCATGATCTAAGCCATTGGATCAAGTATAAAGAAACAACCAATGACATTTCCCGTCTCTTAATACCAACATCCAGATCATAAAAAAGCTTTACAATCATTTTAGATCATAATCTAATGATCGCCTGCTTACAGTGATCAAAACACGTGAAATCTGTCAAAACTACTTTTAAAATATGCTAGCTGAGCCTAGGCGGAAGATTAAATACTCAATCGACCCAAGAAATACAAATTGGGCTAACGGTATGGACCGTATCAAATAGAATTTTTTGCAATATAATGAGCCTGATGATTTATTTCAGCTATTGTCATTGAATTTCGTGTCTGCTGCAATCGCGTGTTATAAATTAATTTCAAACCAGTAGAAATATCGAGCATTATAAACAGTAAATCTTGTATTAAGCAGCCACTTAAGGGATGACAAAAAAGTTTTTGCATTAAAAATGGTCGTTTAATACACTTTTTTTTAAAGGGAGGTATCATGTTTCTGAAACCTGGGCCCGTATTCACCAAACTTTTCTAAATTTTAGAATTGGGTCTAGGCTAAATTGTAAGGTTCATACTAATCCGAGAATAGACTAAATTTCGTATTCACCAACACAATTTAGAATAGACTTGAATTAGAACGGTTTGTATATTGCGTAAGCGACCGCGCACCTGCACTGGTTTCCGCACTTCTTAAAAGCGCATTTCAAAATAGTAGCCAGCATTTAACCCATAAGCCCATCATATAGCCAAATTAAAAAATATATATATTTTCAAAATCTATAGTCTTTAACACAAAAATGGATCGAAATCGAATAATTAGGACGGATTATTATCCTTGATCGAATTCCTATATGGGTTGCTGTGGCGGGGGGAGCGGAAAGATTAGTCAATCGGCAAAACGAAAGGGTTACACTATAGTGATTAGAAATAAAATGGAAAAATTGAAATAGCATCTCTAAGTTTGTTGATTATTTATATTTGTCTATGACTACGTAGAAACATTTTGGTGGCTTTTCATTATTATTATTGTTATCATCAATCATAAACCTGCCGCGGTCCAGCGGTTCGAATTGAAGACGGCGATGGAAAAACAAGCAGCGGTTGTGCAATACTAGCACTAATTCCGCCAATTCTTTTATTTTGAGTCGAAAAAAAGACCAAAAACAATAAGAAGAACAAAACTTTAACTCAAAATTCAACATGGCCCACCTCAATCTTCTGTCGAACTCTTTCCAAATATTCCAGACAATATAGATATTTTTGAGGATGTTGATTGTTACTTGACTAAAATCCGTGTTGCATTGCAGAAAGTATCAGCACCCAAGCAAAAGAATCTTGATTGAAAATGCACCAAGCTTTCCACTGCTTGAGATGAAATGACAATCTGCCTTTTTCTTCGAACTCTTATCCTGTCATTTTCGGTTCCGAATTCATTGAAAATCTGAAAACGCAGCTTTCCTCCTTTAGCATCCTTTTCACTTAGAACTTGAATCGATTTTGAAATCATCGGTAAATATTACTTTGAGAAGAGCTGCAAGAGTGAACTTTCTGTCACCAATGTAAACACTATCTTATATTACGTCAGAAATATCGGTGACGTCATACATGTCAGATACGACCGACAACCTTTATTTTATCCAAAGGGAAATAATTTTCCTCTTTTCGTGATATTTTACATTATTCTATCTACAAAAATGTGTTAGGACTATAATGCAGCGAACGGGGGCCATTTTTTACATTAATAATGCGTATTTAGTACGGTAGGTATTAGACTTGGAATAATGAAGAAATTTCCCTGAATTTAGTTCATTCTTAAGTTTAGAATGCGTTGGTGAATACGTACTAAATTCAATTTAGTCCATTCTTTGGAGTTAGTCGGCTAAATCAATTTAGAATGCGTTGGTGAATACGGGCCCTGGATAAGAAAAAAATGTCAATTGTCAAAAAGTAAGCTAAAACAGACGCTTACTACTTAAATTTGAGTCAGAATTTGTCTTCATGGTATTCTGATTGGCTTAAAGTGGCCTTTTTAGTATATAGGAAAGGTTCAGCGGAATTTCAAGTTATTTTTAGATATCTATCTATCTATACATACTGCCCAACTCCCCTTTCGGGTATTACTGGCAGGTGGATATGCATTCTTTTCACTAGTCACAAAGGTTGACTTGTTAGAATATTTCACTGGGTGATGGATTGCAAACTTAATCATTTGAAGGCTCAGTTTCTGTTTTTTTTATGCTTCAAACCTAATCATTTCGACATGCAGACAATAAAAGTTACACAAAACATAAAGCTCAGAAGCTAACACTGAAATAGGGGACATTGTTGCCAGTATCTTGCAGGAGTTGATAAAATGACCACAGACCTTTGTTTCTGGTATGGTCAGTGACCGATGTCAATTTTTTCATCCTTTAAAAAATATTTAGAAATGTTAATTGACTTTTTTCCATCCATTTGTTTCTGAAAAGAGGATTCTTAATAATTGATGAGTTAACAGATCACTACAGTACACTTTTATTTACCGGTATTCTGATCCCAGGGAACAATGTCATATCCAGACTTCCTGTCCAGGAAAAATTGTAAACAAAACAAGATCCGAAGGAAAGGCATAAACCATGATACTTGAGTCGAAGGTTAAGCACAATCATAGTACATAAAAAGAATGAAAAATAATAAGGCATCTTTTCTGCTGATCAATTTAATTCACTCGCAAAAAATTTTGAGTTATAGAAAATATCACTTGCAATCTTCATTTTTAACTCGCAAATAGCAAGTATGGGGCCTGAAATTAGAGCCCTGATAGTATACCAGAGGGCATAAGAATAATCAAAATCTGAAATGAAAAAAACATCGATACCTATCTGTAAGAATTTTTTTGATTGCCAAAAAAATAATTGGCAGATGTATTTGCTTTATCCTGTTGGGACTCATTGAAACGATTCTAATGAGATCCAACAACATAGCATTTTGTTATGCTTCTTTTCAAGAAAGATACTTACACTTTTTCCGCAGTTTTGCTTGTTAAATTGGGACTTAGATTATTGCCACTTAATGAAAGTGGCTGCTTAATAGACACAGTCTCTCTAGCAAGATCTATTCCTGCTTTTCGTAAACTTATTGTAAGGAACCTGAACATCTCAGGACTCTGCAGAGTTGGCAACTCAGGCAATGAAGTAGCCTGGTTTCATAAAACTTCGCCTGAGTTGCTGATCAAAGCGAATTTGAAAATGCCTGGAAAATACAGGAAGTCGCCTCATTATGATAGGCAATAATCACATTTTGCATGAAGGCTATCTAATCAGGGGACAGCAAATCAATTATACAACTGCTGATCAGAAGCCCTTTTATTGAAAATCAAGTGTGTATCGATAGACAACATGCTTTCTTTATTTGCACCTTCAGCTGATTGGATGGTTGCAAGCCCTTGTAAACTGTGGGCATTATATGAACTTTTTGATATTAAGCTCTTTCCCTTCTGAAGATTCAATTTATTCTGTGGGACATTATATTTATCTTATCAATCTATGAGAATTGTTGCATACTTTCAAGCAGTGAGAATGAAGGTGGAGTTTATTACTAACGCCATGTGATTCACTGCATTTCAAAATTCATTGATAAAAAAATAAAATCTTGGTGAAAACTGATTTGTTCGTAAAACTGAATAGAGAAAAAATCTTTTTTCATTGAAATCCTTGGACTCTAGTTGTCTACTTTGATTTAACAAATGTAGAAAAACTAAGACAAACAATTTAAGGCTTCTACAATCTTTTCATAAGTAACATTGTTAAAATTTTATCCAGAAATTAAATTGCACTTATCTTGTTTTGGTCCATTGATCCATTCAATGACATGTAATCCAAAACACTCAAACAAATGATCCCATCTTAACATACTGGCCCAGGCCCTCATGTACTGGCCCAGGCCCTACATTTTACTATCTTGCCTTTGTCCATAGTGCAGTGGTAGCACTTAGGACTCTTAGTCATGAGATCCCAGGTTTGATCCCCGGTTGCGGTGAATACCTTTTCCAACATTTGTCTCCAACCAATGGGTGGATAATTGTAAACCTATGTGGGATGAGCATCTGGAGGCTCAGAAAGGATGTGGTGGTAGAACTGGTGTAAGAAATGCCAGGAATCCATTGTTAGATGCTCCATCTGCTGCGATATGACTGAAATACTTTTAAGAGTGGTATTAAAACCCATTTAATCAATCAGTTTTACTTAAAATTATATCCATATGGCCCTAAACAGCTCTATACCAGGGGTCCAAAATCGGGAAAACCACTTGGTTTGAGCAAGCTAGAATTTTTTTCTTCTAGGGCAATTTCATTTGGAATGATACTTAATCCAAAGTTATCTATAAATTTTATTGGAGTTATGCCTCCAGGGTCTAAAATAGACTGGTAAAATTGGCTTAAATTTGGAGAAAAATTCATGCTCAATTAGAGCAAGTTCAAAAGTCTTCTCTTACACTATGAGGCCTAGGGAATAGTTAAAAAATTATCTGTAGCTCTGTGACATTTAAAGAAATAGTTTGAAAACAAACAATAGAGTGGTGACCCAAGTAGCAAACCAGCTACAATCCGGTAATTTCAATGACTACTTGTTTGATAACAGTAGGAACTTTTATACAGAAAAGGGACCAGTCCAAATTGTCCACTTGAAAAATAACTTAAAATGATCAGCGTTCTACAAGATCTTGGGTTCCAAACCTTAACACAGCCACCGTCATAGCGCAGTCATTAGCAGGTCAGACTCCTAATCTTCAATCATGGGGTGTCATGGGTTCAATCCCAAGCGGCGGCACATATTCTTTCCGACATTTGTCTCTCACCAATGGGTGAATAATGGTAAATCAAAGCGGAATAGCAGCTGGAGGCTAGGAAAGGATGTAGTGGTAGTACTGGTGTGAGAATTACCAGGAATCCATTGTTAGGTGCTCCAGCTGCCGCAATATGACTGAAATACTGTTGAAAGTGGTTATAAACCCTGTTCAATCAATCAAGACTTTTATTTCTTCATGCAATGGCTTGTAATTGTTAGTGCAGTGGGTCTGTATTTGGTAGATTCAGGCAATTTCTTTGTAAAAAAAACCTCAAAACCCCAGTTCCCGTGTCAATATATCCATAGGTATATAACCCATTCCCACACAACCCCTCCTTTTTAAGTCCCTCAAGAAAAAGGCTTTGGGAAACATTGTGTGCAATGAAGAAATTGCTCGTAACAAGCAATTTTCATTGCACATAATGTTTTCTCCCCTAAAAGACGAAGAATTTTGAAATTCCATCAACTTAAAATTGTCGTCTGCAACTTCTTTCAATTTAGACCAGTCTAAAATTTTGTTGTGTGGGTTAAAACATTTTGAAGGAAAAGAAAGAGATCTTCAAACAGGATATGATAACAAGAAACAATTAAATCAGAGAATAGCTTCAATTATTCTGATTGTTAATATTCAGTACTGACTGCAACTTTAGGCCTTTGATTGTGTTTGCATTTTCAGATGACAGTAAATTTGGCCAGAAGCTTTTGGAGAAGATGGGCTGGTCCAAAGGTCAAGGACTTGGTGCGAACAAAGATGGGAACCCAGAAAGTGTAGCTGTATCTATCAAGAATGATAATAAAGGTTGGAATATTTATGTTTGATTGATGATACCCTTACCAGATCACCAAAATTGAGACAGTCCCAACTTTGATTTTGGGAAGAAATTATTGTGGTAAATAAAAAAAGAATGCTTGTAACAAGCCATTTCTCTAATTTCCCAAATGTTTTTCAAAGTTATTTTTGAGTATACCAACAAACAAAAGTCAGTTTGGATTGTATTTGTGGGTAATTCTGTTAAGAGACCACACAATTTAAACAGGCCTAAAGAGATGATGGTTAACTTGCAGAGGATAGATGATAATTGGTGCAATTTTTAAAGAAAGATTTTTAGAGGTTGGGAAACATTGCTTTTGCTTCTTTTTTAATGTGGACTAGCCAAAAATTTTGTAGTTTTGTAATACTGGAATGGATTAATTACCTTGGATAATTGGTAAAGCTATTTAATCATTTGTTACACAAATCTACCATTCGATTATCCCCAAGAAGAGTTTGAGAAAACAAGATGAAAAATACAGAAATTGCTTATTACAGGCAACTTCTTCATTCTCATTATTGTTTTCTACACAGTATGACAGAGGTATTTGAAATGTTATCAACTTGAAATTGTTTTCTCTGATGTGTTTGAATTTAGATAAGTCCAGAATTTTGTTGCCTAGTAAAGGTTTAAAAAAAGTATTATGCTCCCGCATCAAAAGATTAGGGGCATGTTTTGTCTGTCTGCCTGCCAGTTATAGTCTAAGAACTTAACAGATATGATACTCATATTTTTCACGATACTAGACCTAATAGCTCATATTTTTAGCTCGGCTGTTTTCGGAGAAATCGAGCTATTATGATAGCCTTGGTATTGTCGTTGTTCACTATTAAAAGAGCAACCTATACTATCAAGGCAGATAACTCTAGATGCATTTTGCACACTATTCAGCACCCAACAGCCAAGCGTTGGCGGTGCTCTTGTTCATTATGATAGATTCATCAATATGCATCTGTATATACCAAGGTTGATGTCAAACAAGGTCAAGTGTCAAGGTCATACTTCTACAAACACTTATTAAAGAAACTTAACATTTACAATTTCTTCATGCCTATTCAAAATACAATGCTCATATTTGTTATGATGATAGGTCTCATCAGTATACATTCCCACATACAAAAGTCAAGGTCATATGACAAGGTCAAGATTATGTCAAGGTCAAATTTTTGCGAACTATTAACCAAAAAACTTTACATATACAAATTCTTCAAGCCTATTCAAAACAAAATGCTCATATTTTGTATGATGATTGATATATGTCATTGATATTCATCCATAGGTACCAAGGTGGAAGTCATGTAGTAAGGTCAAGATCACTTAATATCAAGGTCACATTTCTGGAAAAAGGCTGTTTCTGGGGATTGGTGTTTCACAAACGTGTATTGCTTTTCACACTAGTACAATTTGTTCAGAGCAGTGGAAAAATATCAGACTAAGTTAAACTGCAAGATAGCAATAAAGACAAAGATCAGAACATGATTGGATGTAGATTTTATGATATAATAACATTTTAAAATTATCAAAATTATCCTATATTATTGCAGACAACAAAGTTGGTTGATGGAATTTTAAAGGTAATTGTTTCTTTGGGTAGAAAACAGTGTCGATAATGAAAAAATTACTTGGAACAAGCAATTTCTTTATTTTCCATGTTTTCCAAAGCCTTTTTTCTTGAAGGGAATCAAAAATAGTTGTGTGTATAGTTGTTTACTGTGAAATGAAAGGATTTTGAATGCAGATAATTCATGTTTGCAGGAGTTGGCTGGAATAAAAAATCGGAAGATAACTGGATTGCTCATCAGGATGACTTTAACTCTCTGCTCTCAAGTCTAAACAAGAGTCATGGTGCTGAAAAGGGTAGTGCTGATGAGCCCGAGTCAAAAAAAGTCCAGAATTTAGAGCAAACATCTCGGTCATCAAGAGGGAGAGTCCAGTAAGTCATCTTGTGTCTCAATACACTAACGCTTTTTGCAGGAACATGGAAATACTGAATCCCTCCACTTGTCTCTTGACAAGTAGGAAATGATTTCTACTTGTCCAAAAATAAGAGGAGGTAGTCTGCAAAAAAGTGAGAAAACATTATTAACCCATTCCCACTCAGTGACGCTTTTAGACGCCCCTAAGAAAAAAAGTTATGGAAAACATTGTGGAAGATGAAGAAATTGCTTGTAACAAGCAATTTCTTCATTATCCGCAATGTTTTCTCCCGAGAATAGTTGAAAAATTCCTAAATTTGATAATCTTTAAATTGTCGTCTGTAACTTCTTTCAATCAGGACCAGTCTAAAATTTTGCTGTCTGGGAATGGGTTAATGAAGAAAATGCTGGGTTCAAGCATTTTCTTCATAAACCAGAATATGTTATACCCTTCAAATATAGATATTATGATCATTTTCCAATATATAATCAGCTGTCTTTGAGATTTATTTTGTGCCATTCCAAGATTGTCCTGGTATTTACTTGTCCCTGGTCAAGTGGGCTTTAAAAAGGTACTTGACTGCAAGTAGAAAACCCATGTTAGACAAGTCAGGCATGGGAATTCCACATCACAGGACTTTTTGTCAGTAGATGTTCTCAGACCATGATTCCTCACACAGAAGATTTTCACTTAGTTGGCATTAACACTATTCAACACAATCCAGCTTTTTATGCCATGGCATTGATAAGATAGGGGGCATATTGTTTTACTGGTATCCGTCTGTCTGTCCATTCGTCTGTCTGTCTGCAAAACTTAACCAGCCAACTAAACATTTTCCTATAACTTCAACTCTGATTAAGTTACAATACTAATATTTGGTATGTAGATAGGTCTCAACAAGGCGCACCTGGGGAAGGTCATTTCATCAAGGTCATGGTCAAATTTTTAACCCTTTTCCCTAAGACAAAGGAAAAAAAAACAATAAAAATCACCCGTTTCTAAAGATTTCCTGATTCAGGGCCATAGTGTTTCACAAACACATCTTGTTTGCTTTCCAAATTATTGAAGATAATGAAGAAATTGCTTAAAGCTTGCAAATCTTCATAATCCACAATTTCTTATAAAGATTTTTTCATTAGGGGCATCAAAAAGTGTCATTGTGTTGGAATGGGTTAAACCATTACCACATATTGTCCACAAGTTTTTTACAAAAAAACACAAAGATTTCCAAAATTTCCATGAACTATTAACTGTCGTCTACAGCTTAGTTGAAATTGAATTTTTGAAATTTCTGCCAATTAAATAACCAGTAGACCAATGAACTCCAACATTGGCGACTGTTTTCGTTGACCTTTTCCATTGCTAGGTGACTTAAACATTGTAACTACAGCTTATTCAAGCTGTATTTACAACATTTACTTTGCCAACCAACCATTATACATATTTGTAGCATGCTACTGGCCAAAAAATATGCAAAATAATGCTATTTAAAATTGGAGCTGAACTTCCTGTCGGCTGTCTTCGGAGAAAACCCAAGGTATTTCGATAGCCTTGGTGTCGTCAGTGTCGTCGTATTTGTCACCTTTGTGTGAAACCTTTGACATTTTGTGATATCTCTGATTCTACTAAAGGCATTCTCAAACTTCATGTAAATAATTGGTTTTGATTTTGCATCCTTCTTTTCCATTTATCATTGTGACAAGCACTCAATAGGATGAGCTATGCTGTCTGATGATAGCTTTTGTTTGACCCTTTCCTGATTTAATTTTTTTGGACCTGTCCAAATTCAATGGTTTTGCAGACGAAAATCTATTGTGGATTTAATTTGAACTATATCCATTCAGTAGAAAATATTGGGGAAAAGAAGAAATTGCTTGTTACAAGCAATTTCTTCTTTTCCAACAATGTTTTCTCAAGTATAAAATCTGTCCAAATTCAAAGGTTTTGCAGACGAAAATTTAAAGTGGATTTAATTTGAACTATTTCCATTCAATAGAAAATATTGTGGAAAAAGAAGAAATTGCTTGTTACAAGCAATTTCTTCTTTTCCAACAATGTTTTCTGTATAAAATCACAAGGACGTAAAAAAATTGATTGTACAGGAGAGGGTTAATTTATGTATCATGTCATTTTTGCGTAATTTCAGTTACCAGAAATTTACCAAAGGGAAAGATTTATCTCTGAAGACTGAGACAGATTTAGACTGTGTTTTTGGAAAACGTAAATCAAAGTGTAATGAACAGGTAATAATATGTGGATTTATTGCTCTTTTACATCCAGAAATGGATTCATTGATATCCTAAAATTGAGTCAATAATGGGAGGTCATGGGTCAATCCCCAGTGGCGGCACATATATTTTTTTGACATTTTTCTCTCACCAATGGATGGATAATCGTTAACCTAAATGGAATAGCAGCTGGAGGCTAGGAAAGGATCTAGTGGTAGTACTGGTGTGAGAAATACCAGGAATCCATTGTTAGATGCTCCAGCCGCCGTTATATGACTGAAATACTGTTAAAGCGGCGTTAAACCCCATTCAATCAATCAATAAAACCTAAACATGAGATATTGTATAAAGTTTTAAGATAATACATCATATTATTACACCCCAAAACGTACAAAGTAGAGAGAGGGTATAATGGTTTCACCATGTTTATCTGTCTATCTGTTTGTTTGTCCATCCATAGATTTTTTCGTTTCCAGGCTTCAACTAAAGAACCAATTCACCTACAACCTTGAAACTTTATACAAGGCAGCAGCTACAACACAGTTGGTAGCGCATCGGACTATCAATATCTATGAATAGGTCCAGGTTTTGAGCCCCAGTCATAGCAAAATCCTTTCTGACATTTGCCTTGCACCAATAGAGTAATGAATGTAAACCTTAACTTTATACTTCTCTACAATGATCCAAGGAAATTGGCTGTTGGTTTGGGATCATGTACGTCAAAAGTCACATTCTCAGTGGAAGATAATAAGTCTGCTTTGCAACAATTTTAGTCTTTATTTTGGCTGCTTTCATGTGAAAATTCATATCTACAGGTAAATATTGTAATTTGTTGATACTTATGCTGTAGAAATAAGAAATTAGTGACTATTTCTCTCTAAATGTTAATAAAAAATCTGAAAAAAGGTTATCCTAATGAAATCAGAATTATATTTATATTTCAATACAAATGCATTGCAAAAAGTCACATGACTGTTCATAGGAAACAGTTCTAGAATTCATGTCAACTTACTAATAACAGATAACAGCTGTCATTAAAAAAATCAATAGTCCAATCAATAAAAAAAATCAATAGCCCAATCAATAAAAAAAGTCAATAGCCCAATCAAATTATAGATTTTGACTTGAAGTGAATTTTGAACTCAAACATTGAATTGAAAGCATTTTTTTTTTTGGTATTATGACTGAAATGGCTTGACTGCAGCTTATTCAAGCTGTAGTTACAATGTTTCGGTTGCCAAACAGCAATTTTACTAGTTACTACTTTAACTACTGGTTATATTAACTGCCCATGAAGTTCGCAAAATAACGCTATTTTTTGTCAGCCCAATTAGCTCAGTTGGTAGAGCACTTGACTTCAAACCTCAAGATCACAGGTTCGAGCCCTGGGCTGACCATATAAACTAACAAACTAATTGTCTTTCGGATGAGACGTTAAACCGAGGCCCCGTGTGACGATGCTATCCATCAAGCACGTTAAAGAACCAGGCAGAGCTCTCAGCAGTTTCGTCCTGTATCCTTGCACTATCCCCCGTAACAACTAACCGTCTTCTGGGGGCGCCGCTCATATGGACATGTGCTACAGTAGCGACAATAAATAAACGGAAATACGCTAACGCTATTTAGTACTTCCTGTTAGAGTTCAATTGGCGTGACCAATGATTGGTCATTTACCATTATTTTGTCCTGGGAGTGGATATAATTGACAGTCCTAAAGTCAGTATATCATGTGATATTTACATTGAGATATTTTTCAAAGGTGTCAAATTATTGAAATTAAACTTAAATTTAACAAAAGTTCCAGTGTAAGAATGGATACATGAATTACACTGGGCTTTCAGACAGGGCTTGTGTTTAACTGGTAAACGAGGATTCTGACCTTGAAAAATTTACAAATATCCCATTTTGAACCTTAGAAATTTAACCCAAGGGGTCATTTTGAGGTTTTTGATAACTCAAAAATATTAATGATGTATCTCCTCACTGTTGAAAGTTATACAGATTAATCAAAGAATTACCATATTCTGAAAATTAGCCCTTTTCTGTGCAATCCCTGATTTTACATAGAAATAAAGAAGGAAAACTATAAATATGGCTTCTCCCAAACCATAAGGTCTATAGCTTTGATATTTTGTATAAATAATCATCCATTGACCCTCTACCAAAATACTTCAAAGAATTACAGTATCTTGAAAATTAGCCCTTTTCTGTGTGATCCCTGATTTTACATAGAAATAAAGAAGGACATCTTTAAAAATCTTCACTCCCAAACCATAAGGCCTAGAGCTTTGACACTTGGTAATCAAAGTACTGAAAGTGCTGTAAGCTAGCAAAGCTAATCCTCTTTAAGGTTATCATGATAAATATCCTAGGTTTAAGTAACCCAGGAAATAACCCATTACAACATGGCAAAATCATATACTGGTTTAAATTGAAAGAATTTGCAGACTACAAATTCAAGATGGTGGAATTTTGAAGAAAGCATTGTGGACATCGAATAAATTGCTTGTCACAAGTAATTTCTTCAATGTCCACAATGTTTTCAAAAGCATTTTTCTTGAGATGCTTAAAAAAGTGGAATTGAGTGAGAATTGGTTAGATAGCATGCTTTTTAAAGAGTGCACTACAATTTGAATAGAGTTTGGAATATTCTTAAAATACACAAGAACTACTTTTTACGGTGTATGTATCCAACTGACTAGTAGTTAAGCCTCCAGTGGCAGTTTGTACTAGTTGAACTTTGAGATCACCTCAAAATTTTGTCTGTTAATTTAAGCTATCAAAGCTGACGCTTTGCTAGCTAAAAATCATCATGTATTGACCCTCTACTAAATTACTTCAAAAAATTACTGTACTCTGAAATTTGGCCCTTTTGTTTGTGATCCCTGATCTTAGATAGAAATAAAGGAAATCTGTAAAAATCTTCTTCTTCCAAATCATATGGCCTAGGGCTTTAAAATTTAGTGTGTAATAATAGCTATTGACCCTGTACTAAAATACCTCATAGAATTATCGTATTCTGAAAATAATCCCTCATAGAATTATTGTATTCTGAAAATAATCCCTTTTCTATGCAATCCCAGAAAGGAATAAAGAAGGATGTCGTAGAAAATTTTCTCATTCTAAACCATTAGGCCTAGAGCTTTGATATTTGGTATGTATCAATGCCTATTGACCCTCTACATAAGTATATATTTTATATATATGATAAAGCCTTGAGCCATAATACCTAGGAGAGCAATATAGAACCATCATGGTCCTCTTGTTTATACAATTTTTCTTATTGTCTGGTGATGAATGAAGGGGAATTTCCTAGTAGCCACTTTTAAATGATTGGTCACCTATAGGTGATTAGGTGTGTGCATTATGACAGTATCATGATAAAATATATTTCAGGTCTCTGTTACACAAGAAGACATTCAGACTACAAGTGATGAAACTGAAATCACCAGTAGTCTGAATACAGTGACCAGTTCTGATAGTATACAGGCCTACTTTGCTAAGAAAATGGCGGCTCTGATTAATAAAAGAAACAAACCTAATATCACTGATAGCACAGATTCGCTAGAACATGTGAAACAAGGTATTGACAGTTACAACCTGAATAGGGAAGGAAAGGAGGAATATCCTAGAAGTGATACTAATAAGGGGAAGAAAAGAAAGTACAAAGATTTTGAATATAGTTACCATGATGATGATATAACCAACCATGATGAAGTGGAAGGTGAAGTTACAAAAAATGTAAAAGATAAGAAAAAAATGAAAGTTCGATTTTCTCTTGGCAATGACATTGTAGAGCCAAATAGTGTTATAGAAGAAGAAAATTCAAATGAAGAATTGTCTATTTTAGATTTGAAAAACAAGAAGAAGAAAAAGAAGTCCAAAAAGAAAAGGAAAGAATTAGACAATGAAAGTAAAGAGGGGGATGATAATGAAGACCAAAATCGAAATGATTCTAGTGCTTTGCTTACTTCAGATAATGATCATAAAGCAGATGTTTCATTTAATTCACTTAGTGATAAAGAAATACACATAGACCCCAAAATTGACAGAGGTGATGGTTTAGAACAGATTTCGTCAAATGATTTAGATGAAACCACTCCACATTTAGAAAGTGTGAATAATAAGAGTTCCAAAAGAAAGAAATCAAAGAAAGAAAAAAATAAAGAGAAAGTTCAAGAGGTAGAAAATGCATATGATGCAAATGAAATAAGAGTGGACGATATCGACCCAGAATGTGACAATGAATTCGATAAAGGTGGTAAGCAAAGTAAATCCATCAGTAAAAAATGTGATCCAGAAGAAACTGATACCAAATCTAGTTCTTCAGATAACCTGGATGATAATAGTGAGGATATTTCTGAAGCAGCAAGAAAAAACAAAAGGAAGAAGAGAAAGACAGCTGATGGGGACTTACAGGAAATAAATGAGAAGTTGAACGTTGAACATTTGACAGAACCAGAAGTAAGTACAGTAAAGTTTGAGCGATCACCTAGTGAACAGGAAAATACTGTCAGCCACTTGACTCATTCACAGACAAAGAAATTTGAGAATGGTCCAAATTAACAGGAGTTGAAGACAATTAGTTGATGAAGTTGTAAAAAGCAGAATTGTTCTTTCTGAAGTAATTGCCACATGTGCCATTTGTCTGCCACCAATGGGTGAATGATAAATAGTATATGATAAGATAGATTATTAGCTGGTAGATTGGTTAAAATGTTGTGGTTATGCAGTAATACTGGTGTAAGAAATAACAGGAAGCCATGGTTAGGCGTGACAGTTTCTACCATATATAACTGAATGGCTTTCAAAAGTTGCATTAAGCCCCACACTAAGAAATCAAATCAGGTTGATTTAATCCATACAATGACACTTTTTGATGCCCCTTAAGAAATAAAAGCTTTAAAAAAACTGTGGAAAATGAAGAAAAATCATGTAAAAACCAATTTCTTATTATCCAGTGTTTTCTAGCCAAAAAGAAAAAAAGTATTTTGAATTCCATCAACTAAGAATTGTCATCTGCAACTTCTTTCAATTTGGACCAATCTAAAATTTTGATGTGTGGTAATAATAAACCACAGAGAAGTTAACCTTTTTAATGTGTCTAAGAAGTGACTGCATAAATTTTTAGAACTTTATAAACATCAGAGAGAGGCAATTAGAAAGGATTGTTATGACTTTAATGTGTAAAACTTTGAACAGTTCTAACCTAATGATAGGTTATTGGGACTCATTGGAGTTATTTTGGCAAGATTTCTCTGGCGGGTACCAATAACAGAAGGATAAGCTGATAACAATACTTTATAAACCCTTTCCTGTTTTATAAAAATTTTAGAGTAGTCTAATTTCAAAGGTTTTGCAAATGACAACTTTAACCTATTACCAGATGAAAAAATTTAGACTAGTCCAAATTGAAAGGAGTTGCAGACAACCTTTCAAAGTTAATGAAACTTTAGATTTTTTCAAGGTTCTGGGTGGAAAACATTGTGTAAAATGAAGAAATTGCTTGTCACAAGCAATTTCTTCGTTGTAGACAATGTTTTCCTATTTTTTTTCTTGAGGGGCGCCAGAAGCGTCACTGAGTAGGAATGGGTTAACCTGATAAGATATGAAAAATATCCATTCAGTTGGGTAGAAAATATTGTTGAAAAAGTAGAAATTGCTTGTTACAAGCAATTTCTTCTTTTTGCAAAAATAAAAACTCAGGGACGTAAAAACAAGTGATTGAACAGGAAAGGGTAAATAGGAGACAGTTCTTGTTTATCTTGAAAAATAACCATTTAGTAGTGTCCAGTGTTTTCTCAGTAATAAAATCACTGGGACTTAAAAATCATAGATTGAATAGAAAAGGGTTAACCCATTGCCACACAATTTTTTTTAGACTGGCCAAAATTCAAAGAAGTTGCTCATGATAATTTTAAGTTGATGAAATTGTGAAAACATTTTGTTTTTTGGAAGAAAAATATCGTGGATAAGGCAAAAAATGCTTAAAACAAGAAATTTAATTCATTTTCAACTATGTTTTCAAGAGATTTTTTTCTGTTGTGGCGTAAAAAGATGGGATTGTGTGGGAATGGTTAATCTTTTCCTACATTTTTTTGTCCCTTTCTGAGCCTGATGAAAAAATTTAAAGAAAGTAATATGAAAAAGGTGAAACATTTTGTTTACCATTTGCTATCACAAAATTGTTTAACCTATTTGTACACATACCCTGAACAAAAAAAAAAGTTCACAAAACAATATGAGCCTATGAGTGACATTTCCAACCATTTCGCATGTGCGCAATGTAAAGACTCAGATCAGCCTGTGCATCCGCACAGTCTGATCATAGTCTTCACTCTGCGCTCTGTAGATAGATACTAACCCAAAGCTTCTTTAAACAATCAGCGAATGTTCTATTTGCCCCGAATCGCTTTCCAGGGTGCTCAATGTGTGTGAGCCAAGCATATGCGAAATGGTTGGAAATGTCACGCATGCGCTCATATGTAAAATGAAGAAATTGGAATTTCTTGATTTCAATTGACCAATTGCTGGTCCAGCCTACTTACTTCTTTGGCCCCTCCCATTGACTCCGACAGGAACTCCCAATTTGATTTTATATGGTGTTAATTTGCAAAATTTATTGCCAGTAGCAAGTAACTAAAAAGTAGAATGGTTGGTTGGCGACCTTAACGTTGTAACTACAGATTGAATAAGCTGTAGTTAAGACATTTAAGTCACCAAACCAACAAAATGTTTTTCAAATGGCCACAAATGTCGGAGTTCAAAGCTCAATTCCAGGCAGAATGAATGATTTAATTGGCTGATTGATTCTTTGATTGACAGCCGCGATTGGTCAATTTTTCAGACTGGGAGATATAAAATTTTATCAAGTTTAAATTGTTGTCTGCAACTTCTTTTGACCAATCTTAAATTTGTTCATCTGGTAATGGTTAATTCACAACCACTCTGAATTATCAGAGACTAAATCCCTGTAGTATAAAGAATTTATATAATTTAATTTTAGTTTCACCTATTGAGATTCAAGACTTTTGATTGCCAGAATTCTTTTTCAAACCTCCATGAACAAAATTTTTAGCAGGCAACTGTCTTGTATGCTTTCACACAAAGTAGATCCATAAAATTTTATTCAAAACTAAGAAAAAGATTGTTGGCATCAAATTATCAGAAATGAAGGAAATATTATGCATATTCAAAGTGGGATTAATCTTTTACCTTGTATGAATACAGAATTGGATTCATACATTAGTGTGATTAAGTATTTAGGTTCATACCTCAATGAATGAAAACATTTCTCTTCGTTTCTAAAATAAACATGTTGTTTGATTTTTAGATGATGACAGAAGATGAACTAGTGAATCCATTTTCAAACAGGAAACCAGAAAAAGTACTATTAGAGTATGCCAACAGCAATAATCTAGATGTGAAGTTTATCATGGCCACTACAGGTCCTGGTCATAAACCTGTGTAAGTTATTGCTAAAGATGGAGATGGTTCTTTTCACTCTATGTCTAAAGTGTCATGACATATTCCCAAACATTCCTGCATATCCTTTCCGACACTAGTTTTCCACCAATGGTTGGATAATCGTAACCTTAGTGGGATGAACAGCTTGAGGCTCAAAAAGGATATAGTAGTAGTACTGGTGTTAGAAAAACCTGGAATAGTTAGATGCTCCAGACACTGCATTATGTCTAAAATACTGTAAAAGTGGCATTAAATCCCATTCAATCAATCAATTGATCAAGCAAAGAGATTGAGAGAACAATTTGAGAAATAAAGAAATTGCTTTTTACGAGGAATTTCTTCATTTCCCACATAGTTTTCTACCAAGAAAAATAGAGATATTGAGAATTCTACGAACTAAGTTGTTGTCTGAGTTGCATATTCACCTGCATATACCAAGGTTGAGGTCATGTGATAAAGTCAAGGTCGCTTATCAAGGTCCCTTTTTTTTAAAAAGAAAGGCTGTAGCAAGGGCAAGATGTTTCACAAACTCATCCCATTAATCATAAAAAAGCAATCTATGAACACTTGCTGTCAACAAGAGATTCTAAGTCATTGGTACAAAATTGCTTAGCCAAGTCAGTCCTGTCAACATGCTGTTGTCTCAATTTAACCCATTCCCACACAATCCCTCCTTTTTACACCCCTCAAGAAAAAAGCTTTCGAAAACATTGTTTCATTTGTTTTGATTGTATCAAGTTCTTCTTTATCCACAATGTTTCCTATGCAGAAAGATGAAAAAAATTTAAAATCCATCTATTTGAAATTGTCGTCTGCAGCTTCTTTCAATTTGGACCAGTCTAAAATATTGTTGTTTTGGAATGGGTTTTAAGGGAAATGAGTTTAAACCATGGCGTCTCCACTATTCTTTCTACATTGACAAAAGTGATTGCCACACGTGTCATTTGTTTCTCACCAATGGGTGAGTGAAAGTTGTGAGTTAAAAGAGATGAGTAGCAGATAGCTCAGTTGTGGTTGTATGTGTAATAGAAATGGCAGGAAGCCATGGTTAGGTGTTATGTGCTATTGCTGCAAATGTGATGCTGAAATACTCTTGAAAGTGGCTTTAACCCATTACCTGACAACGAAATTATTATTGAGAAATTCTTAGACAAATCAAAATTGAAAGAAATTGTAGACAACAATTTCAAGTTGATGAAATACCAAAAAAAATTTTGGCTTTTTGGGTAGAAAACATAATTATAGTGGATAATGAAGGAATTGCTTGTTACAAACAATTTCTTCATTATCCACAATGTTTTCCAAAGCCTCTTTCTTGATGGCTGTCAAAAAGTGGGATTGTGTGGGAATGGGTTAAGATTGGAAGCGTGGATTTGTGTTTGTTAGAGTGTTAGTCTGTATTACTATTTTTACCCTTTCTTGTTGTGCAAAATTTTAGACCTATACAAATGCAAAGGTTTTGCAGATGAAAATTGAAAATGGATTTAATTTGAAAAATAACCATTCTGTAGGGTAATAAATATATTGGAAAAGTAAGAGAATTCTCTTTTTTTATGTGCCCGTAGAAGACGGAATGTATTATGGGATCACCCTTGGTGTCCACTTCTTTGTCCTGCGCATAACTCTGTCACCTTAAGTCCGATTGACTTGAAACTTGGCAGTTATATTCCTCTCATTATTACAGAGGGCAGTGCATAAGAACCATAACTCTACCTTGCCTATTTTTTCAGTTATTCCCCTTTGTTGTTTTTTCAAACTTGGATTTTGTCTGGAGCAGATCTGAAAGTGTAGTAGCTATGAACAGCCTATGGTTTTCAAAACCTCATGATAACAAGAAAAAACACCAGAACCATAAGTTATCATGTGAATTGTTACCCTTTCTTGAATTTAGACTTCAATTTCAATCCTGTTCCTCAGTCAACATTCAGCAGTGTGACGGGCGTATCTCGTGACAATTTGCCACCTTGTTTACAATGTTTTCTCAATTTTTAAATTTACTTGGACGTAAAAACCAGGGATTGAACAGGGAAGGGTTAATATAATGTATATATTGCTATATTTCCTTGTTAACAGCCACACAATGCATGTTGAACTAGGAGACCAGAAGTTTGATTCAGTACAATGTGGTTCCAAGAAAGAGGCAAAGAAGCAGGCAGCCATATCAGCCCTTTGTGTTTTGAATAGAAAGGGTGAACTTGATCAGTTGAATGACAAGAAGGTAAGGTCATTTTTTTTATTGTTTTCATTAACCTGTTTGCACATGATGACACTTTTTGAGCCCCCCCGCCCCCATTAAAAATCCTTGGAAAACATTGTGGAAAATGAAAAAAATGCTTGTAAGCAATTTTTTTATTGTCTGCAATGTTTTCTACCCAGAAAGATTGAGATTTTTGAAATTTCATTAGCAGAAAAATGTGGCTGCAAGTTTTTTCAGTTTGGACCAGTGTAAAATTTCTGGTGATGGATTAATTGGGGTTTTTTTTTGTCGGAGATATCCAAGAGTGACACTAGATATATAGCGATGGCCTTTTTAAGCTCACCTGAGCACGTAGTGCCCAAGTGAGCTATTGTGATCCCCTTTTGTCCAGCGTCCATTCGTCGTCCGTCGTCCGCCAACAATTTCTTTAAACGACATCTCCTCCTAAACCACTGGGCCAATTTGAACCAAATTTGGCAGAAATGTTCCTTAGGTGGTCCCCTTCAAAAATAGCTAAAAGAATTGAAATTTGTTAAAACTCTGGTTGCCATGGCAACAAAAGTGAATTTTTAAAATAATCTTTAAAAATCTTCTCCTCCTGACCCAGAAGGCGTACAGCCTTGATAGTTTGCATGAAGCATCAGTATATTGACCTCTTACAAAATAGCTAAAATCATGATCCTCAGGTCTCCAGGGGCAGACCCAGGGGGGGGGGGGGGGGTGTATAGGCATGAAGCATCAGTTCACAGATTTCTTTCTTAATTCATAAATTATAACCCATGGAAAAAGTTTTTCCTTCTTTCAAATCAGCACTAAAGCCTTGGAATTTGTAATTTAGTCTTTGGGATCCCCAGGTTCATAGTCTTTATATGTAATTGTGGCCCACTTGTTTTATAATCCTAACCTTAACATGAAATTAGACTGTTTAAAGAAAAAGAGCCTTTATCTCAGGTGAGCGCCCCTCTTGTCTCATTCTGTAAGATTCTAAGCTCCAACAGGAAGTTTGATCTAGATCTTTATCAGAGTTATTTTGCAGAAATTATGGTCAGTGACATGTAACCAAAGGTTGGTTTGTGACCTAAACATTGTAACTACATTTTGAATAAGCTGTATTTTTGACGATAAGTTACCAAAACAACAAATTGCTTCACAGAGATGTCAGCCAATATCGGAGTTCAAAGTTCACATATAGTCTTATGGAATGATTTGATTCAAAGACTGATTGTGCCATCATAAGGATTGCTCTTTTTGAGATTTGGTTAATTCTCTCTCGTAATAAAGGAGAATAGGCATCTAAAAAATCCTTGACAACTTGATAGAGTCCTCAGTTTTGCATGGATTCTCTTTAAACTTGCATAGAATGGATCTAGAACCAAAAGGATAGTTCCATTCTTTGCTACTTTCTTGTAACAGGAATATTCCAGGTTCAGCATGACAAGGGTTGACCTTTCATCTGTAGCAAAATTTTAGATCCGTCAAAATTCAAAGATTTTGCAGACAAAATTTGAAGTGGATTTAATTTGAAAAATAACCATTCAGTACTTAAGAAAATTTTGTGGAAAGAGAATAAATGGCTGTTTTCCTTTTATCTTTTCTAGACTGAAAAAATTCCACATTTTAGTTGCTGTTTTTGTTTGGAAAAAGTTCCCTTATCATGCTCCTTTAACCCATTCATCCTTTACCAGATGATGGAATTTCAGACTAGTCCAAATTGAAAGGATTTTTTAAGAATAATGTAAAGTGAAAAATGATATATCTTTGTCTTCTAGGGTAGGTAACATTGTGGACAATGAGGACATTAAATTTTGCTTTCTTTTGTTTTTGAGTGGGTATGGGTTAATCTTAATAATTGAATTCAGGCTTGTGTAGCAATTAAGACACTTATGCGCTTCTAGTTTTACACGATCTAGTGTCTAACAGTTAAGTGTCAGGGAATAGCATGCAATTCTGTTGTATAAAGTTTACTTGTTGTCTCCACATCGAAAGATTGGGGGCATTTGATTTTACCATTGTTCGCCAGTCTGTCTGTTTGAAAACTTAACCAAAATAGATCTCATCAATACATGTCTACAGATACCAAGGTCAAGGTCATGTGACAAGGTCAAGATCAATGTAAAGGTCCTAACATCTGCAAAACTTAACCCATTCCCACTCAATAATTAACAAGAAAAAAAGCCCTGGAAAAGATTTTTGGACAAAGAAGTAATTGCTTGTAACTACCCTTAAAGGTAAAGATTTTCTAAATTCCACCAACTTGAAATTGATGTCTGCAATTTTTTTCAGTTCCGAAACACCACTTGTGTGGTGATGGGTTAACTAAATAACTTATTATGTACAATAACTTTAAGCCTAATTAAGATACAATGCTCATATATGGCATGACGATAAATTACATTGATATCTATCTGCAGATATCAATGTTGGGGGTCATGTGACAAGGTCACTTATCAAGGTCACATTTTGGATAAAAGGCTATAAAGAGGGCATGGTGTCTCACATCTCTTTTTTTTTAAAGTAAATTTTTCATCTTAACATTATCTTTTTAAGTTGAAGGAAAAGGAAGAAAAGACAGCCAGGAATGAAGAGAAGAAAAAGAAAAGAAAGTCCAAAAACAAAACAAGTAATGAAGAAGAAACAAGCAAAGATAAGGGTCTAGGTAGCAGTTACTTTCCCGGTTCATGTTTAGATAAGGTTGCAGGCTATCCAGGATTTGATGTGAAACCTGTGACAGAATTGATGATGGAAAGAAAAGGCAAGAAAAGAAACAAAAAGGAAAGGAGAAGAAAAAAAGAAAGGAGATAGGAACACAATCAAGGTTGTTTTTTTTTAAAAAAAGAGAAGACATGAAACAAAAACAAAATTTCTCAACAGAAAATAGGTCGATGAAAAGAAAACAATATTTCTGTACAGAATTTAGAGACAAGAAACCAAAGTAATACTTATTTACAGAAAGAGGCGGGAAAAATAGTAAGGCTATTAAACATATGCTTCAATTAAAAGCTAACAGATTCAAAAGGAGCCAACAAATGGAGATCTCAGTGCAAATTCTCTTGGTACACCCTTACAAGAAGTCAAAATTTATAGGGCTTGCAAACTACAAACTTTGTCTTAACCCTTTACACAAAATTTTGAGTCTTTATGTACCAAAGGCATCATATGGACTAAGATACTGTAAAGGAAGGAGGAATTAGTTGTAAAAAGTAACTTCTCCTGTTTTCTCAACATTTTCTACACTACATGTTGCCTTTTGGCTCACCTGAGCACAAATTGCAAGGTGAGCTATTGTGATCAGTCATTGTCCGTCTGTCCACATTCTTCAAAAATCTTCTCCTAAACCCATAGGCCAATCAAGCTGAAACTTTTCAGGGATGTTCTTGGGACGAATCTCTATAAAAGTTTCTAAAATAATTTCATTCCATGAAAAACTCTGGTTGCTTTGGCATTTGAAAACAAAAAATTTTAGTGAACCATTTGAAAAACATTTTTCAGAAAATACAAGGCCAAGGGCAATTATATTTCATATATAACACAACTGCATGGTTCTGTACCAAGTTTTAAAGAAATATACCCTTGGGGGTCAAAAATGGCCACCCAGTGGAGGTTCCAAAGTTTGGAAAAACGCTCTATCAGAGAAAGTTCAAAAGTCTTCTCCTTTTATTATGTAGAATAAGGTATTAATATCTAGTACATGTATGTAAGAAGAAGGTTTGTAGTATGTTATTAAAAATAATGCCCCCGGTTAAAAAACAACCACTCCCTTGAGGTACAAAGTTTGGAAAAACACTCAATTTTAGCAAGTTGAGAAGTCTACTAAAATATAAGGCCTTAGGCATACTTATTTGGTACATATACTTTTATTATCAGATTAATCAGGTGAGCGATTTAGGACCATCATGGTCCTCTGGTATTAAAAATTTTCACCCTTTATGTAATTGTTGTTTCTTGCTTCTTTCAATTTAAACCAGTCTAGAGTTTTGTGATTGATCATGGTTTTTATCGAGGAATAAGTACCTCATGGATCAGAGATATTAGAAGAAAGGCCAAAGTGTTTGTTAAAAGCATTATTTTCTTTTTCCGTATGTTTTGTACTCTTAAGGATCAATATTTTTAGTTCATCTGAGCATGAAGTGCTCTAGATGAGCTATTATGAATGGTCAATGTCTGGCGTCCATCGGTCTATCCATCCGTCCGTTCACTACTACAAAAAACCTTCTCCTCCTGAACTAACTATGGAATTTCAACCAAACTTGACAGAAACGGTCCTTAGGTCATGCTCTTTCAAACCCATTCAGAAGCTTTGTTGCCGTGGAAACTGAGTGAAAAAATTTAAATAATTTCCTCCTCCCGAACCATAAGGCCAAGAGCTTTGATATAAATCATCATGTATTGATCCTCTACCAAACTACTGCAAAGAATTACTGTACTCTAAAAATTAGCCCTTTTCTGTGCAGTCCCTATTTTTACATAGGAATGAAGAAAGAAATCTTTGAAAATCTTCTCCCAAAGCATTAGGCCTAAGGCTTTAATATGTGGTCTAAACCATCAACTATTGACCCTTTACAAAAATATTTCAAAGAATTACCGTACTCTGAAAATTAGCCCTTTTCTGTGTGATTCTCAATTTTACACAGGAATAGAGAAGGAAATCTTGAAAATCTGCTCTCCCAAACCATAAGGCCTAGAGCTTTGAAATTTGTTGTGTATCAATGCCTATCAATATCCTCTAACAAAATACTTCAAAGAATTACCGTACTCTGAAAACTAGACCTTTTCTGTGTGATCCCTGATTTAAGGTAGGAACAAAGAAGGTTATCTTTGAAAAGCTTCTCTCTTAAACTATTAGGCTTAGAGCTTTGATATTTGGTATGTACCAATGCCTATCAGCCCTCTAACAAAATACTTCAAAGCATTACCGTACTGCGGAAATTTGCGCTATATTGTGGTATCTGCAGCTGGAGCACCTAACAATGGAATCCTGGTATATTTCGCACCAGTACCACCATTACATCCATTCCTAGCCTCAAGCTGTTATCCCACGTAGGTTTACGATTATCCACCCATTGTTGGAAAGGATATGTGCTGCTGCCGGGGATCAAACATTGCCATCCTGTCATCATTTTGAATTTCACCTAGTCCATAATTTGTCTGTAATAAGATTTTCTTCTGGCTGGTAATGAAACTGTTTCTTGAAATTTTATAATCCTTTGCTGTTTTTCAAAATTTTGGACTTGTCCAAATTCAAAGTGTTAGCAGACACCATTTTAAAGTAAAAGCAATTCAAAAGTAACCATCCTTTATGATGGAAAATGTTCTGGGAAAAGAAGAAATTGCCGCAATGTTTTTGCAAGTATAACATGGTAGGGATGTAAATATCAGGGTTTGTGCGGGACAAGGTTAAATGACGCTTTACATTGCCTCCGTCATTAATTTAGACCTGATCTTTATGTTAAACTGCAACCTTGATGTCAAGCATTTTTGTTGGTCTGGCTACTTAACCCATTCGCACATGAGAAGAAGCTGCTGACGACAATTTCAAGTTGATGGAATTTTTCAAATCTTTGTCTTATAGGTTAGAAAACATGGTGGATAATGAAGAAATTGCTTGTCATCCTCAATGTTTTCAAAAGTTTTTACATTGAGGGGCGCTTAAAAGCGTCACTGAGGGGGAATGGGTTAAACATTGTAACTATAGCATATTCAAGCTGTAGTTACGAGGTTTAGGTTGCCAACCAATTGTTTTATGTCCCTAATCATATGATTTGAAAAAATCACATCATTTGATATATTAGTTGAAATGCCTTGTAGTAGGTCAAGGGATGGGGTTAGCAGTCGATCATTTGATTACCTTTATTGTAAAGGGTTACATATCTTTTGAAAGCCTTTGATGATTTTAAATGTTAAGGCCATCTAACAAAAGCCGTTGGCATCAAGTCAAGAATATCGATGAGACATTTTATGCAGTTTACGTGTTTCACACTTCAATGAAAAAATCGTGAAAGAAAGAGGAATTTGTTAGATCTTAATTTGTTAACTGATTAAATATTTTTACTGGTATTTGTTGAGTCTATTTACTCATATGAAGCATTGTCTTAGAATCTATAAATTCAGGGAATTATTGTTTTACCTGTGTCTGTCTGCCTTGCTATTAAGTCAGTCCAAAACTTTTCCTGTTACTTCAATACATGAACTTTGATTTCTTCTCCCCACCTTCAAAAAACAAGAGTTGTCCTTGGACAATATAGCTCCGTTTGGGGTGCTATTTGATATAGGGTTAAAAGTTCAAGCAGGAGGTCCAGGGTTTGATCGCTGGTCGTGACAAATATCCTTTCCAACATTAATAGGTAGATAATTGTAAACCTATATGGAATGAGCAGTAGGAGACAAGGGAAGGATGTAGTGGTGAGAGAAATACCTGGAATCTATGTCTAGGTGCTACAGCTGCTGTGATATGACTGAAGTACTATCAAAAGTGGCATGAAACTAGAATAAAATCAAATCTTTAAAGCCTATGTGATGAATACATGGGTGAAATACGAGCCCCCTGGAATGAAAAATGGCCAAGGTAGAATAAGAAAGTTTTTTGTAAAATTATTTTTCAACGTTTTAAGGGTCAAGGTCACGATATCACAGAGACATGGTCATTGTCTTAAATGAAAACCCATCTCATAATGATGGCATGTTATGAAATATGAACCCCTTATGTTGAAAAATGATTAAGATGGGAAAAGTTACATTTTTGGATAAAGTATCTTGTAACTAGTTTAAGGTCAAGGTCACAAGATCACAGGGTCAAGGACTTTGTCTCAGATGAAAGCCTGTCTCATGATAAATTAATTTTGGAAACATGGGCCCCCTAGGAGGAAAATGCCCAAGATAGATTAGTTAGTAGATGGTTAAGATTTTTAAAATGGGTTAAAGGTCAGGGTCAGGGGGCAAAGGTCACTGTCTCAAATGAAAGCCCTTCTCCTGATGAATACATGTGGGAAATATGAGTGCACTAGTATGTAAAATGACTAAGATCGAAAAGTTAAATTTTTTTGGTTTAAGTTTTTAAAACTAGGTCAAGGTCACAAGGTCATGGAGACCTGTATGTTGGTCTCAACTGGAAGCCTATCCCCTGAGTGTTATTGCAAAATATAAACCCTGTGTTTCAAATGCCACAGTTATTCAATGCATTGTAGAAGAGATTCCAATAACAAGAGGCCCATGAGGGCCTGAGATGGGCTACTGGTTGCTGGTCAAGTTTTCAGTGAAAGAAATCTGATATTAATGGAAGTGAATTGCTAAAAGAAGAATGCTTGAAATAATTAGATGCGCTTGAGCGCCTGTATCGATACACAGGCCTGATTGCATTGAATAAGCAAGTAGTGTTTTTTTTCTTGTGTGGGAATGGGTTAAAAAAATTCACCATACACCTACGCCATGAACATTAAAGCTATGTTTTAACCAATCAAAATTAATTGATGAAATCTGAAAGAGAGTCACCAGAGTTGAAATCCATTATCTGGTTTCTGAGAAACAGGTTTTCGAAGCTTTCACCATTTATGGAAATTAGCCCCACCCACTTAAGCCATGTTTTTTTATCTGCTCAAAATTCTTTTAAGGAATCTGGTAAAGGATCCCCCTTGGATCATTTCTGTAAAATGTTGTCGAAATCCTTCTATTAGTTTCTGAGAAGAAGATTTTTAAATGTTTCAACATATATGGAAATTAGCCCACCCCATTTTAGCAATGTTTTTTATCCAATCCAATTTCTTTGAAGGAATCAAAAGGAATCAAGAATCTAAAGGGTCACCCTAGGATCATTCCTGTAAAATTTTGTCAAAATCCATTCATTGGTTTCTGAGAAGAAGATTTTTAAATGTTTCACCATTTATGGAATAAGCCCTGCCTATTAAAGCCATTTTTTCATCTAATCAAATTTCTTTGAATCAGGAATCTGATAAAGGGTCACCTAAGAATCATTTCTGTGAAATTTAGTTTACTTCTGTTTTGTTCCTTTTGAGGAGAAGTTTTTTAAAATAAAATTTTTACCGATAGAGGCAAGAAGGACACAACGCCATGACAATTGCTCGCCTATTTTCAGTCAGTGGAGCTTGAAATAATATAATTGGAATTTGTCCCCTTTATTATTTTGAGGCCCCTTTTCCTGTGTTTCATGACGGATCCACTCCATTTCGAAAAGGAAGTTTCTTATGACTCTACACTCATCCTGTGAAATTTCGAACAGAATCTGAAACAATTGTGGACTTTATCACATAAACAGATTTTTTTTCTGATGGATCCACTTCAGTTTGGAAAAGAACTTTTCTTATGACGCTACAATCGTCCTGTGAAATTTTAAAGACAATCTGATAATTGTGAACTTAATCACATAAACATGAATGTTTCGAATTATAATCTTTTTGTATATTTCCAATGCATCTTTCAAGAAAATCCAATAACTAGAGGCGCTTGAGCGCCTGCATCGCTCCACAGGCATGAATATAATAGTAAAAGCAAGTTTTTTCATGAATTTAAAATAAAAGGAATATAATGAAAATAAATCTAAATCATTGAAATCTGAAATAGTTCTAGAGAACCATTTCAATTTTTTTTTGTTTTTGTCAAGTCAAGTTATGTAAAAATTCATTACGTAGAATTTTTACTGTATACCATATATGGACATAACCCACCACCATAATAGCCATGTTTTTCAACCAATCAAAATTATATGATGAACAGTTATCTGGTTATCATTCCCGTGGAATTTGGTTGAAATCCATCAAAAAAATTTCTGAGAATTTTACGAAGTTTTCAGTATATACAATATTTTGAAATTATCTCTGCCCATTAAAGCCATATTTTTATCCAATCAAAGGTCTTTTTTAAAATCTGATAAAAGGTCACCCAAGGATGGATCCAGTCAAATTTGGTTGAAATCCATCCACTGGTCTCTGAGAAAAAGAATTACAAAGCTTTTACCATATATGGAAATAGCCCCTCCCATTAAAGCTATGTTTTACATCCAATCAAAATTCTTTGAAGGAATCTGATAGAGCTTTACCATAGGATCAATTATGTGAAATTTGGTTGAAATCCATCCATTTGTTTCTGAGAAGAAGAAATTCAAAGCTTTTACCTTATACGGAAATAGCCCCACCAATTAAAGCCATGATTTTCATTTGATCAAATTTATTTTAAGGAATCTGATAGAGGTTCACCATAGGATCATTTCTGTGAAATTTGATTGAAATCCATCCAGTAGGTTCTAAGAAGATTTTCAAAGCTTTTACCATATATGGAAATTAGCCCCATCCATGAAAGCCATGTTTTTCATCCAATCAAAATTCTATGAAAGAATCTGATAGAGGTTCACCTTAGGATCATTTCAGTGAAATTTGATTGAAATCCATCCACTGGTATCTGAGAAGAAGAATTTCAAAGCTTATACCATATATGGAAATTATCCCCGCTCATTAATGCCATGTTTTTCATCTGATCAAAATTCTATGAAGGAACCTGATAGAGGCTCACCTAAGGATCTTTTCCCTTTTCCAATGGTTCTTGACTGATCAGATCAAATTTAAAAAAGAACTATCCTAATGATGGTTTTATCATTCTGTGAAAGTTTGAAGAAAGTCCACTGAAAGCTTTGGACTTAGTAACAAAGATTTCTAAATGAAATTTTCGTAAGGCCCTTTTCCTGTGTTTCTTTACAGTTCAGACCCCATTTGTAAAGAATGATCATTATGACCTGACAGTCATTCTGTGAAAGTTTCAACAGAATGATCATTATGACCTGACAGTCATTCTGTGAAAGTTTCAACAAAATTCAATCAAAGATCCGTCCATCTGCCTGTAGCTTTTTCGTGTCCACTCAATTTCTCGGCAACTATTTGACGGATTTGATCTAAACTTAACTGGGTAAAAGTCAAACATGTGAATATCCTATTTTGGTTATGGTCCATTTATTTTTAGCTCACCTGAGCACAAATTGCTCTGGGGGAGCTTTTGTGATTGGTCATTGTCCATCTGTCTGTCCGTCCGCTCACAATTACACAGAAATCTTCTCCTCCTAAACTAACCATGGAATTTCAACAAAACTTCACAGAAATGATCCTTAGGTCATGCTCTTTCAAATAACTTCAAAGAATTGAAATCCATGAAGAACTCTGGTTGCCATGGCAACAGAGTGAAAAAACTTAAAAAATCTTCACCTCTGAAACCATAAGGCCTAGAGCTTTGATATTTGGAAAAAATCATCATCTATTGACCCTCTACCAAAATACTTCAAAGAATTAACTCATTATTAAAATTAGCCCTGATTTTACATAGATATAAAGATCAAAATCTTAAAAAATCTTCTATTCCCAAACATAAGGCCTAGAGCTTTGATATTTGGTATCATCTGTTGACCCTCTACCAAAATACTTCAAAGAATTACTGTATTCTAAAAATAAGCCCTTTTCTTTGTGATCCCTGATTTTACATAGAAATAAAGAAGGAAATCTTTGAAAATCTTCTTCTCCCAAACCATGAAGCCTAGAGCTTTGATATTTGGTACATTTCATCAGCCATTGACCCTCTACCAAATTACATCAAAGAATTATTGTATTTGAAAAATAGCCCTTTTCTGTGTGATCCCTGTTTTTTACATAGAATAAAAGAAGGAAAACTTTAAAAATCTTCTTCTCCCAAACCATAAGGCCTAGAGCTTTGATATTTTGTTCATATCATCATATTTATCCTCTACAAAAATACTTCAAAGAATTATCGTACTCTTAAAATTAGCCCTTTTCTGGGCAATCCCTAAAATTAGTTAGTAATAAATAATGATATCTTTGAAAAACCTTCTTCTCCTAAACCACTAGGCCTAGAGCTTTTATACTTGGTATGTATTGGTGCCTATACTTCAAGGCATTACCATATTCAGGAAATTAGTGCTATATGGTGGGATCATCAATATATCTAGGATTAAAAGAGAAATCCTTAAACATCTTCTCCAAAATAATTAGACAGAGGGCTCTGCTATAATGTTTATATCATAAAGCCATGAACCATCATACTCAGGGGAGTGATTTAGGACCATCATGGTCCTCTTGTTTACTCATTTATGTCCCTTTAATTAGAAAATCCATTTTTTACGGCCCTTTAGTGAAAAATTGTGTCTACTCAATTTCTCAGCATCCATTGGAGGGATTTGATTCCAGACGTATCTAATTCAAACTTCACTGAGATAATCAGTATCATGCTGAGATGTGCATATTCCATTTTGGTAACAGTCCATTGATTTTTATACCCCCTTAACATAGTTTTGGAGGGTAAATATGAGTCAGCTTGTCAGTTGGTCGGTCCATTCGTCTGTCCGTCTATAGCTTTTTTGTGTCAGCTCAATTTCTCGGCAACTAATGGACAGATTTTATTCAAACATCACTGATATAATCAGTATCAAGCAGAGATGTGAATATTCTATTTTGGTTAAGGGCCATTGATTTTTGACAGAGTTATTGCCCTTTGGTGAAAAATCATGTCCACTCAATTTCTCAGCAACCATTGGACGGATTCGATTCAAATTTCACAGAAAGACTCAGTATAAGTCAGACATGTGCATATTCTATTTTGGCTATGGTCCATTGATTTTTGACTGATTTATGGCCCTTAAATTAAAGTCCATTTTTCGTTACGGCCCTTTGGTGGATAGCAATTGTATATTGACAAGGGCTGTTGGGGGGGTATTACTCTACTTTGCCACAATTCCTAGTTTTATTAACTTTTAATAAGGCCCTTTTCCCGTGATACTTGATGGATCTTACCAAATTTCGAAAGGAACAATCCTTATGATAGTATAATCATTTGAGAAAGTTTGAAGGGAATCCGATGAAAACTGTGGACTCTCGAATGTTAGCGAAGATTTTTTAATCAAATTTCATAAAGCCTCTTTTCCAATGTTTTCGAAAGGAATGAACCTGGCTTATGATAGTACAATCATTTTGAGAAAATTTCAAGAGAATTTGATGAAAACTGTGGACTCTAGAATAATAACAAGAATTTTTAACCCTTTCCTGTTTTTTGAAACTTTAGACTGATCAAAATTGAGAGGTTGCAGACAGCGATTAAAATTTGATGCAATTTGAAAAGAAGCCATGCTATGCTACCAATCCATCCAACTGTCAACTGCATGAGTGGATAGATGTCATTCAGAAGTGCAGTGCACAAAAACTTTTACACTGGCTTGCTGATTTTTTTAATAGATTTTTCACTTTGTGGTTTTTAGTTCCAGTGGATGAAAGTCAAACAGAATTGGTCATGAAGTCTCTCCGTGAGTCCAGCTGTCTGTAAACTTTGAACATCTGCTTGGAAATGACTGACATGATTTCAAAATTTCACAGGAATGTTCCTTAGGTAACCCTGACATTTCATGAAAAAAAAAACAATTGGGCAAATAATATGGCTTCTATGGGTGGTGCTTTTTACCATATATGTTATATTGTGAAGTTTTGAACCAAATTTGCGTGTATATCAACCATATTTCACATAAACGTTTTTGGATGACCCTGTCTGAGACTTCTACAAAAAACATCAGTTGGAAGATATTGACTGAATTTTGTCAGGCTTATTGAAGAAAGTAATATTAATTTTACTAGACTGATTCATTTGCTTCCTGTTTACTTTGCTAAACTCATTTTGCTCATCTGAGCACAAAGTGGTCAAGCTGTGTCCAGTGTCTCTTGTCAGGTGTGTATCATCTTGTGTAACTTTAGAGGACACAATTTTAGCTCAAATGACTTGAAACGTAGTCAGAATATGGGTCTCAATGAAACATCAGACATGTTTTAAAACTGGGTCAAGTGGGTCAGAAACTACATGTAGGTAAAATTTTAAATCTAAACTAGATGAGCTTGAGCACCTGTTTTGCTCTACTGGCCTGAATTTACTTATCATAAGCTAATTTAGTTTTCCTTAACATTAGGAAGAAACTCATTTAAAAATAATAATTTCCTCTTTTTTTGGCCATTTACTTCACAGCAGGCAATTAAACCAATCTGATAAAGGAATACTAAAAAAATCATTCATGAGAAATTTTGTTGAAAATCATCCTCTGATTTATGAGAACAACATTTTCAATTTTTTTTCATATACCTTATATGGACATAAGCCCCCCCCCCCATAAAAGCCATGTTTTTTTAAACAGAGCCATATTCTATAAAGGAAACTCACAGGGAGTCACTGTGAAATTTAAATAGATATCTATTAACTTGTTTTTTGAGAAAAAAAAGATTTTCAAAGTTTTCAAAACATGCAATAAATGGAGATCAGCCCCGTCTATTAAAGGCATGTTTTTCATTCAATCAAAATTTTTTAGTTAATCTAATAAAGAGACATTAAGGGATCATTCCCGTGAAATTTCGTTGAAATCCATCCTCTTGTTTCTGAGAAAAAGATTTTCAAAGCTTTCACTATTTATGGAAATTAGTCTTGCCTAAAGATATGTTTTTCATCTAATCAAATTTCTTTGGAGGAATCTGATAAAGGTCACCCAAGGATCATTCCAGTGAAATTTGGTTGAAATCTGTCAATTCATTCTGAAGAGAAGATTTTTAAAGTAAAAGTTTACAGCCACACACACCGACAGATGCAGAACAGACAAGATGCCATAACAATAGTTCCCTGGCTTTCAGCCAGTGGAGCTAAATATGGTATGCAACTTCCCTCAATTTGTACCAGTCTTAAATTTTGTTGACTGGTAATGGGTTAAAAGAAATATAGTTGACTGGTAATTGGTTAAAAGTTGCATCTTGAAAATGAACAAGATGTGTTTGTGAAACACGAATGCCCCAAACATTAGTTTAACCTTGACGAAATTTGTACCAGCAGATGCATATCATTGAGATCTATCATCATGCCAAATATGAACATTGTATCTTGAATAGGCTGGTAGTAATTGGCAATATTAAGATTTTTGGTTATGTTTTATCAGACAGACATACAGCGTTAAAACAATATGCCTCCTATGTTTCGATGCGGGGGAATAAAAATATAACAACCAATATCTGATAATCTGTATTTATTGCACTTTTAAATTTGATACAAACTTAACATGAACATTCTATGGTATGTATTTAGTCAAGGAGAACATTTTTAAACTGCATACAATTTCCTAACATTTGAAAGTATTTACTGAAAGAGTAGTTACTTTGATGGGAATTTGCCAGAAAGTGGAAAAAGTATCTATACTGAAGTGATGATAAACAATTTCTTCTTAACTCATTACAATGTCAGAAGTGTTTTTTCTCAGAGTGATAAGATCACAAAGTTGTTTTCTTTCATGCCTTCTGGTTGATTATGGACAATTCTTGTAGATTATCACTTCATAATTTCACCATAAAACCAATGACATTATAAACATGATAAACTCAGTTTTGGTAGATTTTGTCCTGAATTTAGCCCTGCATTAACACTTGTCATGCTGAGCTGAAATATTTCTATTTTGGAAGTAGGGTATAGACAAAGATAAGCCTGCACTTATGTACAGTCTAGTCTTTGTCTACACCTCCTGCTTGTCCCTTTCAAGCCAGAATTATACATAAAAATAATTTTCGAAAAAAAAAAAAAGAAAGAAACTGACCAACAAAAAGGCTTTAAGCCCTTTGATTTCAATGCATTTCTTTAAAGATTTTATTCAGCATGACAAGGGATAATTTGTCTACTTAACATCATTTCAACCAGACCAAAGTGGTGATGAAGTTATCCAGTTGCCATATAAACCATATGCTAAATGATACACAGAAATTTTGTCTGAAAAAAAAAAAAAAAAAACCGCCTGTTTTTAATTTTTTTATACTAACCCTTTTTTTTTTTAAAATTTAGACTGTTCTTAATTGAAAGAGGTTTCTGATGACAATGATAATTGGATGCCATTTAAAATTATACAATCTTATGCGGTAGAAAACATTGTGGGAAAAAGAGAAATTGCTTGTTACAAACAATTTCTTCTTTTTCCACTTTTTTCTTGAGTATAAAATCACATTGATGTAAAATCACGAGTTTGTAAAGGAAAGAGTTAAAGAAATAAAATAATAGTTTGTTTTTCATTTAAGTCTTTCATAGAGTGAACAATAAAAGCTATACATATGTATTTTTACCAGTGGTGGGGCAATGAGTGACAATATAACTTTTGTTGTTCACTCAAAGATAATTTGATCTCGCAATGAATTAAACAATGATCCTTTATGTACTTTTGATTATTCATCTAAGATTGAACTGTTCAATTGTAAAACAAGTTATGAGAAAAACAAGGCAATACTGGTGCTATGCTTAACTGTGGTATAGTCAACCCATTATAAGACAAAACAACATGGAATTCTTTGAAGATTTTTAAAGAATTATTTCATGATTTGGCTCAGTCTGGAAAGCCCGGCCCTGCTTCGCCCACATTTTTCGTAAATCAAAACTACACAAACTTGGATAGAAAGAGGTTACCTCAGGAACACTCTTGCCAAGTTTGATCCAAATTAGCCAGTGGTTAAGGCAGAGAAAATCTTTAAAATCTTGTTTCATGATTTCTCATAGTCTTATAAGCTTGGTCCTGTCATACCCACAATTTTTCGCAAATCAAAATTTCACCAACAACTTTTGAAAAGGGTCACCGAAGGCACATTCCTGCTAAGTTTGGTTCAAATTGGCTCAGTAGTTTAGAAGTAGATGTTTGAAGAAAAGTTGACAATGCACAACAGACATTGAGAGATCCTAACAGCTCCCCTTGAGCATATTCTGCTCATGCAAGATAAAAGGAGATTAGATTCAGTAGAGGTCACTTTGGTTTAATATTTTGAGCATGAATATAAGTAGGAAGAATAATCCTTCTTTCTTTACTCAATTAACCTAGTACAACATGACAAATTTTTAAACTAGTCAAAATTCAACAAGGTTGTTGTCAATAATTTTCAGTTGGCAAAATTCTAAAATATTAGTCCTTTGGGGTAGAAAACAAATAATGAAGAAATTGCTTGTTAGATTTTTTAAGTCTGAAAATGTGTTGTCTAGTAGTGGGTTATACACACTTGGTCCAACTACAATAAGCAAATTAAATAGAAGTAATCTATGGAAACATGATCTACAGCCACATTGCACATACTTTAACCCTTTTCCTGTTCAATCCCTGGTTTTTACATTCCTGTCATTTTATAAATCAAAAAACATTGTAGAAAAAGAAGAAATTACTTGTAACAAGTAATTTCTTCTTTTTCCACAATATCTTCTACCCTACTATTCACTTCAATTTTGTCTGCAAAACCTTTGAATTTGGACAGGTCTAAAATTTTGAAAAACAGGAAAGGGTTAAAAGGACGAATTTCTATGTATGTATGTTGTATGAATATTGATTATGCAGTTGTATCTCAATTCAATACAGAGAATGAATAGTTACATGAAGAAGTTAGTTACCTGTCATACACACAAAGACTTTTTGACAGGTATCTGACATTAGTGAGGGGGCATAAAACAAAATATTTTAGGTTTTTGTTTTATGCCCCTTACCAAAGTCAAATTGATTCTTTGACAGCATAACTAGTGTTTGACTCGGAGATAAATATTTCAGTTTTGATCAAAATGGGTGATTTCATGGGACATTCACTTTTATAACAGACAACCGCGATCAATGGATTCTTAATTACCAGGAAGGTACCTTTTCAGAGATAGGTCACTTAAACCATTTGACCATATGAAAAAATTTCAGACTTACCAAAATTCAAAGAAGTTGCAGATGATAATTTCCAACTGTTGGAATTTAGACAATCTCTCTCTTTCGGGGTAGTAAACATTGTAGATAATGAAGAAATTGCTTGAAACAAGCAATTGCTCTATTTTTTAAAATACTTTCAAAAGTTCTTATCATGAAGCCCATAGAAAATGTAGGATTGTGTGGGAATGAGTCAAAGGTAATGATTATAACATTGATGACTGAATGTTAAGGTAATGGAATCATTGCATATTATGTATAATTGCTTTATTCAAATGAAAAAAATCATTATGAAAAAAGAACAACAAACTAGAGGCGTTTGAGCGCCTATATCGCCAGACAGGCCTGATTGTACTGATAAAGCAAATGGTATTTTCTGGAATTCAAATAAACTGAATCATATTCATCATGTGGCAAATAATTCTTGTCAATGAAAGCTTCTAATATTTCAAACTTTTCATTTACAAAGTCAAATGAAAAAAGGTATAACATTTTTTAATAATCTTATTGTATACCATATATGGTTATATGCCATGACCATAAAAGCCATGTTTTCAACCAATCAAAATTAATTGATGGAATCTGAAAAATAGTAACCATAGGATCATTCCAGTGAAATTTGGTTGTAATCCAACGACTGGTTTCTTTGAAAAAGATTTTCAAAGCTTTCACCATATACAGAAATTAGCCCCGCCCATTTAAGCCATGTTTTTCATCTAATCAAAATTCCATGAAGGAATCTGATGAAGGGTCATCTAAGGACCATTTTTGTGAAATTTGGTTGAAATCCATTCACTGCTTTCTGAGTAGAAAATTTAAAAGGTTTCACCATAAATGGAAATTAGTCCCACCCATTTAAGCCATGTTTTTTATCAAATCAAAATTCTTTGAAGGAATCTGATAAATGGTCACCTTATGATTATTTCTGCAAACTATCCATTGGTTTTTGAGAAGATTTAAACCTCTCACCGTATATGGAAACTAGCTCCACCCATTAAAGCAATGTTTTTCAACAAATCAAAATTCTTTGAAGGAATCTGATAAAGGGTCATCAAATGATCATTCCTGTAAAATTTTGTTGAAATTCATCCATTTGTTTCTTAGAAGAAGAGTTTTAAAGGTTTCACTATATATGGAGATTAGCACCCATTAAAGCCATGTTTTTCATCAAACCAAAATTCTTTGAAGGAATCTGATAAAAGGTTACCAAAGGAATAATTTCTGTGGAATTTGGTCGAATTCTGTTCAGCACTTTTTAAGGAGAAGATTTCTATAGTAAAAGTTTATGGGCAGATGGACGGAGAGATGAACGGACAGGTGACAAACACAATGCCATGAGAATAGCTCGCTGGCTTTCAGCCAGAGGAGCTAAAAACAGATCTATAAAGTATAATGATCAACAAATCAAGGATTACATAAATAGAACTGAAAATTGCAATTAACCGATAGCTACTTGGCTTTGACGAACTGAAATAACTAAAACTTTCAGTAAACTGTACCAACAAGATCTAACAAGGTGTATAAATGAATCCCTAATGCCCCCAACAGTAAATTCTTTAGCCATGTCATGCTGAACCTGTTTTTGCAGGAAGTATAGACAAAGATTAGCCTGCACATAAGTGCAGTCTGATCTTCATCTACACCTCCTGCTTGTCCCCTTTCAACTAGTGTTGTTTAAACAAGCAGTTTTCAAAAGAAATATTGACCCTCATCAAGACATTTAAGTGCTGTCTGTCCTTTGATTTTAAAGGAATTCTACATGGGATTTTAATTCAGCTTGCCAAAAGTTAAGAATATTCTGATTGTTGACCTATGACCTTTTCATGGTCAATAGCAGATAGGTATCGATGAATGGTACTTCAATGCTAATATCAAGCATTCTTGTCATTAATAATTTTTAATTTATGGGAAAATGCTAAGTTCGTGAGTAAATTTTGGGACCAAAAGACGAGAGGACACCAGTAAAAAAACATGCCACAAGTGCAAGGTAATATAGAACAATCAGAAAAAATCAAGATGCCAAAGAATAAGGGGACTTAATCCTTTCCCACAAAATCATTACTCTAAAAACCCAAGATAATTTACCGAAGTTCTTGCATATCAAGTGCTTAAGGCAAAAATATTGTAAGTTTCTATATTCATATGTTTTATTACAATAATTTTGCTCTAATATTCAATTTAAAGTGTCATGACAAACTCTCTTTTTGGACAAATCAAGTTCAGCTGAATGATAGTGGTCCCTTTCTACCCCATCCCCTACCAGGGGGAACTCTTACATGCTAATTATCTAATAATATTTCTACTGTCTATATATCTAACTTTGCAAGATTGATCTCTTACCACACAAACCCGTAATTTTTGCACAAAGGAATCATATTGAGGAAATATTCTTCTAAAGGGAGAAATTGCATGTTTTAAGCAATTCTATTTTACTCACAATGTTTTTCCTACATGACACTATTTTATCATTTAAATTGCACTCTGAAATATTGTCTACAATTTTTTCATATTGGTTCTGTCTAAAATTTTGTTGTCTGGAAATGGTGGTTGTACCCATGCTCTACTACGTAGCATTTAAGTTTAACCCTTTCCTGTTTTGCAAAAAATTGAGACCTGTTCAAATTCAAAGGTTTTGCAGAAGCAAATAGAACAAATAGTGTAGACCAAGATCATGCTGGACGTATGTGCAGGATGATCTTTGTCTAGGATAGTCAAGTGTCAGGAGACAGATGAGGCCTATGTGAATTGAAACAAATACTTCAGATTCTTTTAGAAGTAAATTGGTAATTCAACTAAATTGACTAAGCTTTTTTTTCAAAGTTTTGGACTTGTCCAAGTTCAAAGGGGTTGCAAACAATATTGTAAAATAAGTACAACTAGAATTGTTGCAAAGTGGACTCATATTCCCCCACCAACACTTTGTTACCTAAATAACAAGATTAACCTTTGATCTGCATTACCCCCAAAAAGTTCACTTGTGACCTTGACCCAAGTGACCCTAAAACAATAGGGCATCTCCTCGGGTCATGGATAACATGTGTGTAAAGTTTGACTTGATTGATTGGGGTTTAATGCCACTTTTAACAGTATTTCAGTCATATTGTGGAGGCTGGAGCACCTAACCCTAAATTACTGGTATTTCTCACACCAATACTACCACAACATACTTTCTGAGGCTACAGCTGCTCATTCCACTTAGGGTTGACCATTATCCACCCATTGATGGGAGACAAATGTTAGAAAGGATATTTGCCGCAGACGGGGATCCAACCTGAGACCTACAGGCTACCACTGTGCTACGGCTGAGGCGGTTAGTTTGAAGGTCATAGATCAAATAGCTTGTGTTAGGGTAAACGAGCATGGAAATGGTTTTCAACCAAAGCTCAGTGACCTTGACCTCTGACCTTCATGACTCAAAAATATTAGGGTACATCCCTTTGCGGTTAGTTTGAAGGTTATAGATCAAATAGCTTGTGTTAGGGTAAACGAGCATGGAAATGGTTTTCAACCAAAGCTCAGTGACCTTGACCTCTGACCTTCATGACTCAAAAATATTAGGGTACCGCCAACATTTGTATAAAGGTTCAAGTGCCTAGGTCAAAAGGCTTATGAGTTAGAGCATTGAAACAGTTTTCAACCAAAGTTCACTTGTGACCTTGACTTTTGATGTACTTCACTCTAAAAAAATATTGCACTTCTTTGGGTCATTGGCAACAAATTTTATGAAGTTTCAAGGTTGTACGTCAGTTGGTTCTTGATTTTAGAGTATGGAAATTGAAATACAGTGGAAGCACAGACATGATGAAACCAGTATAACCCCCTCTACTTAGGAAGTTTGAGGTATAATTAAAAAAGATAATCACCCTTGATTATAGAAAGTACTGTGGGAAAAGGCTAGCTTGTTACACGCAATACCCTCTTTTTCAACCACATTTTCTCAAGCATTATTTTACAGAAATGAAAAAAATCAGGAATCGTATGTGAAAGAATTACATGAACCAAATACCCTACATCAAGCATTTTAACTGTATATCATTAATTATTTGTAACCCTTTTCCATTTAGACAAGTCTTAAACTTTGTTGTCGGGTAACAGGTTAAATGCTATCAAAACCATCACCGTATTAACCACTGAAAAAATAAATAAACTATCAATAGACAAATCAACACAATCCACTGTGTGGGAGACTGAAGAAATCCCTGTGAACTCTGTCTAGATTGATATTCCTGAATGTTGATGAGTTGTTTCTGAAGACATTTAACAAGGTTGTTATTTTCTTGTTGTAATGAACACAGCGGCTCCAAAGCTTTGGTCAACATCTCCTCTGTCAGGCGTGATGCTCGAGTGTTTGACACTGATCTCGATACTCGTTTACCTGAAATGTCAGATTGAATAAATACTTTGACATCACTGTAATTATTTGTTGCAATTCCTATACAAAACCTTTAACTTTAGGATGTTGATACAAAGGAATATGTCCATGTCTAACTCATTACCATACAATCATATTTCAAACTGGTCCAAATTAAGAGAACTTACAGACGACTATCAATAATTTACAAAATTCTAAACAATTTGGTTTAAGGGTAGAAAGCATTGTTGGAAATGAAGAAATTTGTTGAATTTCCATATTTTCTTTTACTTTTTTCACAAAAGTCATAAAAAAGCAGGATTGTGTGGGAATTGGTTAATTTGCTGAATATGTAATGTCATAAGATGAAATAAATGGAACATATTTCTTTCAAAAGGACATACCAATATTACTCATTAATGGTTATCGATAACAAAGGATTTGATTTGAATGTGGTTTTATACCACTTTAAACAGTATTTCAGTCACATGGCGATGGCTGGGGCACTGACCTTGGATTCCTGGTATTTCTCACACCAGTACTACCACTTCCTCCTTTTGAGTTCCAGCTGTTCATCCCACCTAGGTTTACGATTATCTACCCATTGATATTTACCGCAACCAGGGATTGAACACTGAACCTTATGATTGACAGTCTGATGTTTTATAAACTGCACTATGGTCATGTCCCATAACAAAGGAAGGGTATATTCTCATTCAGCATAAAATTAATTTCAATTTGTTTGAGATAAAGGATAGAAGCTTATAAGATCACTTTTAACACTCTACCCAGATGTATTCATGTCTCCCAGAATGACAATTGCTTTTAATCCCACTACTACACAATTTTACAGATAGCACAACTATGGCTGGCTATTAAATGTCTTACTCATGGAAAACCCTAGTTACACATGGGTTTGAACAATTCACCTTTATATCAATTGTCAAGCACCTTTACCACTCCTAAATTGACGTTTAACTTTGATGCCATCAGTATAACTAAATCAATTTGTTTTTAACAAACTAAGGTAGAATTTAACTTAAAACAGTAAGACAGTGTTAGAATAATGATAAGCCGCCGTCATAGCACAGTCGGTAGTGCATTAGACTCCTAATCTTCAATAATGGGATGTAATGGGTTCGATTCCCGATGGCGCAATATATTATTGTCTCTCACCAATGAGTGGATAATCGTAAACCTAAGTGGCATAGCAGCTGGAGGCTAGGAAAGGATGTAGTGGTAGTACTGGTGTGAGAAATACCAGGAATCCATCGTTAGGTGTTCCAGCCTCCGCACTATGACTGAAATACTGTTAAACTGGCATTAAACCCAAATCAATCAATCAATAGTTTGAATGATGAAACAGATAAAAATCATTATTAAACATTCTGCTTTTCTTGTCCCTACAAAATGTCAAGAACTTACGAATTCTGGTGTCTGATTCGCTATCGAGCTTTGGGTCAACTTCAGCCGTGGAACTACCACTTTCTTCTCCAACAACATTTAATCTGTTAGCTTGTGGTCTCTGTATCTGTCGTGTAGAATGACGACCTGAAGACACAGTCTGACGATCTGGTTTCTGCTCTAGACTTGTTATACTCAGTGTTCGAACAACAGGTGTTTTGTGTTTGGTCCATGTAGTTACGATATAGTCCGATTCATATTGCTCCTTATCATTGGTCAGATCCCAGGGTCTCATGCTAGAATAGAGTACAATATTGTACACTCACATAAAAGATTTTTTTTCTTCCACATATTACCCCACAGTAATACTTTTTGATGCCCCAAAGAAAAAAAGCTTTGCAAAACAATGTGCCAAATGAAGAAATTGCTTGTTAAAAATGCTTTCTACCTAAAAGAGAAAAAGAATCATCAGTTAAAAACTTTTGTCTGCAACATCTTTGAATAAGAAAAAGTTTGAATTTTTTGTGTTTGGTAATGAGTAAATATCAGCATAGGATGATTGACTTTTCCACAATTTAATAGATTTACAACATTGACCATCACTATGATGTTTTAAAGGGTAAGAGAAATATGGCTTTGAAAAACAATTCTGAAAAAGAGAAAATCCACATTAAAACCAATTTCTCCTTTTCTTACAATATTTCTTTCTTTATATTGCACTTATTTTCAACTCCAAATTAATTTGGATTCTCATCTGCATTCTTTTTCAACTTGTACCATGAAAAAAATTGTAGTTTTGTGAAAAACAAAGGACTGAAGGTCCTGAAACTCGCCATGTCTTGAACATTAAGACTGCATAATACTTGTTAATACAGACAGAAGGACTGACAGATAGATGATGGACAGACAGACAGATGGACAACAGTAAAACAATTTGCCCCGATCTTTCGATGTTTGGGGCATAAAAATTTAATATTGGTCCAAATTGAAAGAAGTCAAGACATTGATTTTATATCTTTGAATAGGAAAATAAGTGTCATATATTTTAGAAAACACTGTGAGAAAAGAATAAATTGCTAGTAACAATTCATTTCTCATTTTCTCAAAATTTTTTCCTCAAGTAAAATGTTGTAAAATGAAGAAATAGTTTCATTTTTAACATATGTTTCCCATATTGTTTTTCTGAAGGGGAGCCAAAAAGTGCCATTGTGAGGGGTTGGCTAAGCTAAAAGCTTGAAAATCATATTTGGTACAATGTCAGGTTTGATTGACAGGTTAAGGAACTTGAAAGCAAGCATGTCAAATTAAGTACAAGCATTTGCATTTTCATTTAACCCAATCCCGCTTTTTAAGCATCTCAAGAAAAAACTTTGGAAAACATTGTGGACATTAAAGAAATCGCTTGTAACAAGCAATTTCTTCAATCTCCATAATGTTTTCTACCGTACAAGGCAAAGATTTTCTAAATTCCATTAGCTTGAAATTGTCTTTTGCAAATTCATTCAATTTGTACCAGATTTTATTGAGTTGTAATGGGTTAAAGGTTAATTTTAACTTGTTACACATAATTTCTTCATTGTCCCCCCCCCCCCCACACACAATTTTTTTCATCCAGCTAAGATAAAGATTTTCTAAACTTGAGAATGTTAACTGCAATTGCTTTCAATTTTAAACACCAAAGTTCTGTCATCTGGTATTGTTTGTTTGAATGGGTTTTAACGCCGCTTTTCTGTGATATCACTGTGGCCAGAGCACCTAACAAAGGATTCCTGGTATATCTCACACCAGTACTACCATAACATCCTCTCCTAGCTTCCAGCTGATATCCCACATAGGTTTACAATTATCAACCCATCTGTCGTCTGGTAATGGGTTAAAATATATAATCCACATTTCCCCTTGATAATAATAAGGTTTTATCTGCCATATCCAAGAGCAGTAACCAATAAGACAAAACCCTATTTTCTACCACTTTCTATCATCCTTGCATGTTCATGATCTATTTTTAGAACTGCAAAGAGGAATACTTTTTCTTAGTGTATGAAGACACAGTTCCAGTTTATTGCAAATAACTAAATGGTGTAATCCAAGTCACAACAGTTTTCCTTGGTAATTGGGTGTTAACCAGTCCATACACAAAAAAACTTGAAGTCTCAGAAACTCACTTTAAACTTATAACTCTACTCAGATGATAAAAAAAATCTGCCATTCAAGAATTGCAATTTAAAAAATTAAAATGTGGAAAAATATTGAGAAGGCTTGGCCAAGAAACAAAACCTCCCATTAATGCACTATCCACTGAATTGCTCCAAAACAATACTTTAAGATATCATACCATGCCATTTTTATGACACCTTAAAAAGATGTAGGCTTCGATAAACATAGTTAGCCCATTACAACATAGTCCTGCATTTTGAGGCTATTAAGAAGCATGACTTTGGAACAGATAGTAGAAAATGAAGAAAATGCTAATCTCTAGCATTTTCCACAATTTTGCTACAATTTCTGATTTCTGATAAAAAGATAGCAGTCACTAATTTTATGTTTTCTGAATTTAGACCAGTCAAAACTTGAATTGTCTTATAATAGGTTTTACCCATTCTAATAAATCCTGCTTTTTCACAAACCAAAAAACAAATTCTTAGACAACAATTAGGGACAATTAAGGAATTTCTTGTGGCACAGATTTTTAAAAATTCACTAACTTGAGATTGTTGTCAGCAAAATATTTCAATATGTACAAGTCTCTAAATTTTGTGTGTGGTGTTTAGATGAAAATTCTGGTAAACAGCAGCATCTATTTCAAATATTTCTTGCCCTTACTGATTTGCCCACAGATCATTTGGACTTTAATCTCTCAATGTCCACTATTATAAAATTGAAGAAGAACTAATATTTCCACCTACTCTATATACTTATAGACCCAATCATTGGTAATTGTGTCCCGTTCAAACAGTTTTGGTACCCATTCCACCATCTTGGCCTTGCGCTCCTTCGCTTCCTGTCGCTGACGTTCCTCCAGTATATATTTCTCTTGTGTGGCACTGTGCATGTCCTGAGATATTACTGCATCACTTACATTCTTCCACAACCTGAATGTTGGAGGAAAAAAGATCAAACTCAATATTAAAGCTTATTTCACATACATAAAGGGATAATGCAATAAGTGGATTGTAATATCTGAATTTATTTACAGTCAACACTTGTTATCTCAATATCAGAAATCTCAAATTTCTGGGCAAGTCCAGGTCAAATTCAAGTCCAAACTTTATTCCTACTTCATTTCACATAAAACTGAATGTTTATCTCTAAACAAAAAACCTGTAATTCTTGAGTTATTTTGGAGCAAAATTTTAATTTTCTAGCCATTTTACCTTCAAAGCAGACAATGTGACTTAACCAGGTATTCATTAACATGAAATACAATATTTTGACACTTTTACGATTAAATTGATCATTGATTTTTTCCAAGGTTAAAAAAAAACAAAATTATAACATGTCGCTGTCAAACTATAGGTGACCGCAATAATTTTGGCACTGTTTCATCCTACCAGGTACTTTTTGAAATTTTTTACCTCAAACTTCAGTTATCTCGAACTTTTTGTCATGGAATGCTAAAATCATGATAACCAGTGTGGACTGATGCTAAAAGAGTATTTGTTTAACCAACAATTTGTTTATTGGGGTTCAATGTCATTTTTGAAATCTTTAAGTTATATCTCAGCAAAGTTCACTTTTCAAAGTGCTTCCTAGGTTTCACCAGAACTAGACTGGGACTATGAAATGTCCTCAAACCAACAACTCGTTTTTCTCTTAGATTACAAGCCTGCTGGCCTAACAGCAAGGGTGGCAGACTACTGTTGGAAAGGATATTTGCTAGGACCGGGGATTGAACCCTAGACCTCATGATTGAGAGTCTGATGCACTACCACTGCACTATGGCCGCGTCCCAGTAAAGGGTTAACCCATTCCAACTCAACAAAATTTTGGACCGGTCCAAATTGAAAGGAGCTGCAGACGATATTTTCAAGTTCGTGGAATTTAAATTTTCTTTGACTTTTTGGATAGAAAACATTGTGGATAATGAAGAAATTGCTTGATACAAGCAATTTCTTCATTTTCCACAATGTTTTCAAAAGCTTTTTTCTTGAGGGGCGTAAAAAGGAGGGATTGAGTTGTAATGGGTTAAATCAGAAAGATATGGGTTCAAAGACAATACTTTTCTAACCTCTCTGATTCCATATCATGTTGCAATTCTAATGGTACTGTAAATCTCCTCAGTCTCGCAGCTTTTACTTCTTGTGTTGGTGCAAAAAATACTGTTGATTCCTATACAGAAATGAATAATGCAGACTGATTTTCTACATCAATATTTTTGGTAAATAGCACTTAACACATAACAAGATAAAACTTCAGACTGATCCAAATTCAACGAAGTCGTAGAAGACCAATTTTATTTGAAGAAATTTTAAAAAATATTTGTCTATTAGGATAGAAAACATTGTGGATAATGAAGAAACTGCTTATCACAAACAATTTCTTCATTTTTCACAATATTACCAAAGCTTAATTCTTCCATTTCAAAATTCAAAGCCATAAGTATTCAGATCTAAGGTTCACTGTTTTAAAGGGAAGTTCTCAATAGACAGAATAGAGCACCAGATTCATGAATCAGAAAAGATCAAAAAGTTGCAGACCATACAGCCAACTGGTTGTAACATAAAAGATTAGCAATTCCATATAACGTAACTTGAGGTCTATTTAACACGGGTATGCCAACGTCGCACAAAAGTTACCAAATGATGTTGACGTCATATCAGATAAAACAAAACTGTCTGTATTAGGGGATCATAAAATGATGTCCTGATTATAGGATTTATTTTCTTTGATAAAGACACTTTTTGCCAAAAATTGAAAATTACAGGGTTTATCCCATTACCAGATGACGAAGGTGTTCAAATTAGAGGGAGTTTCAGATGACAATTTAAAGAATATGAAATTTTAGATTTTTTCAACTTTCTGGGTAGAAAACATTGTATGAAATGAAGAAATTGCATGTTGTTCCCCAATTGCTTTTCTTAAGGGGTGTCAAAAAGTGTCAATGGAATGGGTTATGCATAGTGATTTAACTGTCACCTCAGAAATATCATTGTGATAAATTGAACTAGAGGCGCTTGAGCACTTGTATCTCTCCACAGGCCTGGTTGTACTGATTAACCAAAAGGTGTTTTCATGAATTCAATATAAATCGAATCATATTCATCATTCATAATGTTTGGCAAATATATCTTGTCAATGAAATCTTATAAGATTTTTAATCTTTTCATTGTTTTACAAAATCCAATTCATTTACAAAGTCAGATAAAAAAGTTATTATGTTTTTAGATAATTCACTGTATACTATATATTGACATAAGCCATGACCATAAAAGCTATATTTTCAACCAATCAAAATTAAATGATGGAATCTGAAAACGAGTCACCAGAGGATCATTTCTGTGAAATTTGGTTGAAATCCATCTACTAATTTCTGAAGAAGAAGATTTTTAAGTTACAATGTGGAGCAATTCCAACTTAGATTTAACATAACTGCAAAATGAACACAAGACAATTTCATTTCATTTTTTTTGATAACACATATCACATGATCTCTTAGATATGAATACACCTTGGGTTACTTCTCATCTCAACTTGCCACAGACAATAAGTTAGTTGTAGCCGAAGACAATAATATGGCACATCTAAAGGATGATATCAAAATTTGTTTAGAGACTTCTAAACATGCTTTAGTTTGCTTTAAATTATAGAAAAGTAAGGTAATAATCAGCGCAGTAATTTGTTTTTTGATATACGACATCCCATGTTTGGTAATCACATAATGTCAATTGACATGTGGTAGTCATGTGACCATAGATAGGCGATGTTTACAAATATGGCTCAGGTCACAAATGCGTTTTTACAATAATCACGCTGCCCAGTGTTTTAAAACATTCTAGAGCGATTAAGGGGGATTGTAGGCATCAAGCAAACGAGATTATTGTGGGATTTACAGCTTTTAGACAATGAAAATCAAATAGATGCAAAACAAAAGCAGAAGATTTTGAAAATTAGAATGTAAACATATCAACTTCTGGTTTCTACTTATTTGCTAAATAATTACGCTTTATTATGTCGTTATTTACAAGTTTAATTCAATATTAACACATCAAACCTTTAACAAGTGTCATCTAGCTTTCAGCTTAGTCCTTTTACTTAACCCTTTTCCGTTTTTCGAAATTTTAGACTTGTCCAATTTCAAAGAAGTTGCAGACGACAATCAAAGTGAGTGAATTTGAAAAGTAACCAACCTATAGGGTAGAAAATAATGTGGGATAAGAAGAAATTGCTTGTTACAAGCAATTTCTTCTTATCCCACAATATTTTCTCAAGTATAAAAACTCAGGAATGTAAAATCCAGGGATTAACCAGGAAAGGGTTAAGATCTTTTACGGTTCTAAAGCCGAATAACGAATAAGAAAATCATGCGACTACAGGGCGCCGAAGATAATTTGATACTATCTTCATCATATTATAGGAATTTTTAGGAAAAGGGCAAAACTACCATGTGCAAACAATAACGTAACAATCACATTAAGGTCTTTTTTTTCTTTTGAATTTTACTCACAACGCTTTAAATATTCTTTTTTAGTAAGTCTAAACCGGTATTTCAAAACAAGTTTCCGCACATTTCCGCAAATTTCCATGTATACTCATAAACTCTAAGTGAAAATCTACATGAGTTTAGTATGATCGTTACATATTTGGCAGAGTTGAGGGTCAAATAATCATCTTGGTCATTGATTTCTTACTGTAGAAGCTGTTATTATCTGTTTTCAAGATTCTAAAAGGAGTTCACGTATTACAGTTGATCAATACGAGAATGTTATGCTTGAAAATTCTAGTTTTGCTGTGCGTGACGCTAGCTTATAACCCATTCCAATACGATAAAATTTAAGAGCAGTCCAAATTCAAAGAAGTAGCAGACGACTAGACGACTATTGTAAATTGATGAAACTTTTAAAATCCTGGTCATTTTGGACAGAAAACATTGTTTATAATGAAGAAATTGCTTGTAACAAGCAATTTCTTCATTTTCCACAATGTTTTCCAAAGCTTTCATAATGAGGGTCATTTAAAAGCGTTACTGTCTGGGAATGGGTTAAGACAATGCTAGTTTTTGATATCTGTATATGGATTTATGTTTTTGTGTGTTATTTACGCACATAATTATGTACACCAATGGGAATGCTGGTTTAAGTTTAAAGGAGGGAGGCCTACTCAGAAAGTAATAAATGAATTTGAACTGAATTCCACAGTTATGACCCTTTCAGTGCATTCCAACTCCTCAGTACTTTCAGTCCTTTTCTTAAACCATTTCACCATATCATATGGAAAATGATAAAGGGTCTCCCAAGGATCATTCATTTAGAAATTGGTTAAATCCATAAAATGGTTTTTGAGAAGATTTTTAATGGTTTCCCCATATATAGAAATAAGCCCGCAAATTAAAGTAATGTTTTTCATCTGATCAAAATTTTTTGAAGGAATCTCATAAAGGGTCACCCAAGCATCATTCCTGTAAAATTCGACTGGTTTCTAAGAGGACGATTTTTAAAGGATCGCACCATATTTGGAAATTTGCCCCACCTATCTAAGCCATGTATTTCAACCAATCAAAATTCTTTGAAGGAATCTGATAAAGGGTCATCCAAGGATCATTTCTGTGAGATTTGGTTGAATTCTATTCAGTTATTTCAGAGTAGAAGATTTCTAAAGTAAAAGTTTATGAACGGACGCAAGACGGACACAACACCATAATGCAAAATATGACCATTGTTTCTTGATTAGGCTTAACCCTTTCCTGTTTAATCCCAGGTTTTTCTCCCAGATTTTATAATTGAGAAAACATTGTAGAAAAAGAAGAAATCTCTTGTAACAAGTAATTACTTCTTTTTCTTCAATATTTTCTACCCTACTAAATGGTTATTTTTCAAGTTAAATTAACTTCAAATTTTTGTCCGCAAAACCTTTGAATTTGGACAGGTCTAAAATTTAGGAGAATAGGAAAGGGTTAAAGTATTTTTAAACGCTAAGTTTTTTGGTTAAGTTTGTAGACAGACAGATGAATTCTTACCCCTGTTGCTTTATCCTTGATATAAATTTCTTGGTCCCAATGTCCCTCTATATTAGCTAGGGTGTCTGATCCCATCTTGATTTTTCCCACTATCTTATTGGATGCTTCACCAATACCTAGAAATGGCTGAAAATAGAAAATACAAAAGATTAACATCCTATCCCGATATCTGAGAAATCTGCTTATATGAATATTAACCCATTTCAAGCTGTTTATATATCCTTTCTTGATATGATTTTAAACTTTTGTCAAATTAAGATCTGCTTTGTGTTCAAATTATTTCCTCAACACTAAAGAACAAACTGGTAGTATAGACCAAGATCAGAATGCATGTTTGCGCAGGCTAATCTTATTCTATATGCTTGCCACAGCTATTGTCAAATCAGGAAAATTCCTGGATCAGCATGACAAGGACTAGCACTAGAGGCATTGAGCACCTGTATTGCTCCACAGGCCTGATTGTACTGATTAAGCAAATGATGTTTTCAGGAATCATATTCACCAAGTGTGGCAAATAAATCTTGTCAATGAAAACTTTTAATAATTCAACCTTTTCATTGATTAACAAGTCAATTCATTTACAAAGTCAGATGAAAAAGGTATTCACAATTCAAAAATAAAATCATTGGATACCATATATGGATGTAAGCAATAACCTTAAAAGCCATATTTTTAATGAATCAAAATTGATGGATTTGAAAAAGTCACCAGAAGATCATTCCAGTTAAATTTGGTTGAAATCCATCAACTAGAATTTTTTTCAAAGCTTTCACCATATATGGAAATAAGCCCTGCACATTTAAGCCATGTTTTTCATCCGATCAAAATTGTTTGAAGGAATCTGATAAAGGGTAACACAATGATCATTCCTGTAAAATTGGGTTGATATCCATCCATTGGTTTCTGAGAAGAACATTTTTAAAGATTCACTATATATGGAAATTAGTCCCCCCTTTTAAGCCATGCTTTCCCTCAGATCAAAATTCTTTGAAGGAATCTGATAAAGGGTCACCCAAGGAATTTCTGTAAAATTTGGTTGAAATCCATTAATTGTTACAAGCACTTTTCTATTATTTTCCACATTCTTTTCTACCCAGAAAGACTAAGATATTCGGAATTGAGAATGTCATCTACAACTTTGTGTAACTTTGCCAAGTCTCAGAAAATGCGTTTGCTGTAATCCATCAAGAATCAACCCCAGGGATCAACACACTGATGGATAGACATTATAGACACATTTAACATGAACATGGTAACAATTTCTTGAGAGTAAACATGCACAAATATTTCTCACAGACTAACACTCCAATTAAACCATTCTCACACAATCCCACTTTTTTATGCCACTTATGAAAAAGTTTTGAAAACATTGTGGACAATGAAGAGTTTGCCTGTAATGAGTAAGCAATTTCTTCAACATCACACATTTTCTACCCTTAAAAGAATTTCACAGACTTTAAATTATTGCCTGCAACATCTTTCAATTGAAAAAAAATCTGAAATTTACAATTGGTAAGGTGTTAAGGTATTTATTGTAAATATTTTACCTACCTTGAGTTTAAATTCTAGTTCACATTTATAACCTGTCTTTGGACAATTTAGGCTGACCTTGCCTCCCATTTCCATAGTTAACGTACCAATCAGAATACCTGAAAATATGAGATGGAACATTTCAACATATTTTGTGATGTACATTTATTCAATGACTCACAACATGGCAATAAAATATCATAGTTTTTTTATTTCTATATTTTAGACAACTGCAGGTATTGCTACAACCAGGTCAATGTCCACAACTGCGTTAGCGTCATGCTAAACATCGACATTTTGTAATATCTCTGGTATTACTGAAAACATTCACTTGAAGCTTGGAATATTTTTTACTATCACAGGACCATCTATACCAACAAGAGGGATAACTCTAAAATCATTTTTGAATTAGTTATGTCCTTTTTCCAACTTACAATTTTTTTTTCATTATCAAGCACTTGAACAGCCGATAGTGAAATCTATGTACTAAATGAGACCCTTTGTATCTTGTAGCTTGACCAATATCATCCACAAATTTAACTTTTTTTTGTTAAGCTTAGACAGGAATTTTAGGGATAAAAGTCAATATTTTGACCTTGACTTTTGACATATTACCCACATTAAATTGAGCCATGATAGGTATCTAGATCTGACATATGAACTTCAGTTTTGAATAGCATAGAAGAAATGGAAAGTGTTCACCTATTCCAAAACATTGACACTTTTTGTAAAATGAAGAAATTACTTGGATCAAGAATTACTTAATTTTCTACAATGTTTTCAACCTAGAAAGTTGAAAAAAAACCCCTAAAATTTCATGATTTTTAGTTGCAGCCCATATTTGAACTTCTTTACCCATTATCAAATGGCAAACATTATACTGGCCCAAATTCAAAGAAGTTGCAGATGACAATTCAAAGTTTATGAAATTTTAGATTTTTTCAACTTTCTGGGTAGTAAACATTGTGGAAAATGAAGAAATTGCTTGTGGGGGAATGGGTTAAAGATGTTAAAAATGAGAAAGACGTAAATACAAAGTTGTAATACACAAAAGAATAGGTTATTTTTGTCAAACACTGGAAAACTAGCAGACTTAGAGAGTTAGTGCACAGAGCATCTTCTAACCCTCGTTAGTAGCACCTGATAAGTTCTTATGTTGGCCCTGGGGCGATCACCTGAGATAAAAGCTCTTTTCTTGAAACAGTCTAATTTTATGTTTAGGTTAACATTATGATATAAGTGGCCCATACTTTATACTTATATAGGCTCTGAGCCCTGGGGATCCAAAAGTCTTGATGATAAAATTCCAAGGCTTTCTAAGGACTTATTTGAAAGGAGGAAAGCAATTTTCTTCACCCTGATTCCATAGGTTATAATTCCAGAAATAATAAAGAAGTCAATAAACTGATACTTCATGCAAATATCATGGCTCTACGCCTTCTAGGTCAGGAGGAGAAGATTTTTGATGACTATTCTAAAATTTCACTATTGTTGCCATGGGAACCAGAGTTTTTGACAGATTTCAATTCTTTCAGCTATTTTTCAAGGGGACCATCTAAGGAACATTTCTGCCAAGTTGGCCCAATAGTTAGGTATGAGGTGACCTTTAAAAATCATTCTTTATACTATATAAACCCCACCCCCCTGGGGCTCCACCCCTGGGGACCAAAGGGTCATGATTTTAGCTATTTTGAAAGAGATCAATATACTGATGTTTCATGCAAACAAGAGGCCAAAAAGGGCTTGTATTGCTCACTGGCTTAACATCTCCAGATTTTCACCTATAGAACAATTTACTTTCTTACCCTCATTTTACCTCAAATTACTACGCAGATGACCTATTACACTTTTAAATATTGTTCTCCATCTTGTTCTAATTGGTTATACTCCTGTCTAATTTGGTAGTACAAGGGTTAACTTTTGACTAGGCCTAACCCTGCCATGCATTTATTTGTTGGCCAATCAAAATTTCTACTAAAGTTAAAGTAAAGGGTCAGCAAGCAACCATTCATGCAAAGTTTAATAAAAATTGGCTCAATGGTCAAGGAGGATAAATTCATAAAGTGAAAATAAGCCCCGCCCAGCCTTGCCCATATATGAAGGGCTAATCATATTTTTTAATCAATTTAAATAAAAGGTTGCCCAAGAAATATTCATGCCAAATTCGATTGAAATTGAACCATTGGTTTAGGAGAAGATTCTTAAATATCTTCAGTGAAAATAAACCCCAACCTGCCACAATGGCATTTATGGACCAATGAAAATTTCTTGAACAAATTAAAAGTAGGGTTACCCAAGGAACATATCTAACAAGTTTGGTTGAAATCGGTACATTGGTTTGGCAGAAGAAGATGTTTAAAGAAAAAGTTTACACATACGATGCATTTATCTCCCTTTGATCAGCGTTCTAGAAAATGTACCTATTCAGATATTCCTACACATGTAAACTTACACAATATTTACATCTCTTTACATTTACATGTTTAAAAGTGATAAATTAATATTTCTACTAAATAAAGCTCACTCTGACTGAAAACAGCATTTTGAGGTCTCTTTACAACTATTTTGTGATGATTTACTGGGTCTGACCCGAATTCAACAAAATATTTAATTACCCCTAACCCGCATACCCTTTACCAACAATACCAACATTTAGGTGATTGCAACAACTTAACTATTTTAAACACATTTTCGGGAACAATTTAAGTAAATGGTCATCCATGGAACATTCATACCAAGATTCATTGAAATTGGAAAATTTGTATTTCAAATTAGAGTTTTATGAATAAATAATACTTACCTGGTATGACGATGAGGATTCTCTTTTCTCAATCCGCTTTAGACCTTACCCAACCGGAAGTGAACTTTTTTACTCTATCACCGTTTAGCTTACTTCCGTGTTTACCTCGTGTCAACTTCAGTTTCTTTTCTGGCGAAAGTGTTCGCCCTAAAGAACTATGAATGACAAGAGGGGAAGGAGGGAGGGTAGCGGTCATACCAGGTAAGTATTATTTATTCATAAAACTCTAATTTGAAATACAAATTTTCCAATTTTATTTCATAAATAAACTTACCTGGTATGACGATGAGGATTACTGTAGATTCCACAGCAGTATTTGAGGAGGTGGGTGTCTTTCATCCCAATCTGTCCTCACTGTCTACCTCAATCAGTTTATATAAACAATATAACTTGGTCTATACAAAACCCAATTTTCTATTGGGGAAACATAAATCATACACCTTAGTAGATACATTCTACTGTGAATCAAGTGTCTTTACACTGTACATTATCATACAACATACAAAGTCTGAAATTCCTTATTTCTATCAAAACAGTTCTCTCCAAAAATCCGCAAGAAGAGAGTAACCCCCTGTACACCGGTGTTTTCTACACCTTCATAAAATCTATGTTGATAGGTTTAAGATAGTGTTTTGTGAATGTGGTCTCCCTTGACCAGTCTGCCGATTCCATAATCTGTTGCAAAGAGGCACCTTTGAAAAAGGCCCAAGAAGGTCCGATACTTCGAGTAGAATGTCCTTTCACATTACCAGGCCTTTTATTATTTTTCTTGTAACAAAATTTTACTGTATCCACTAACCATCTAGCAATAGTCTGAGCAGTAACTGGACGATTTGGCTTTTGATACGACAGAAACAATTTGCAAACATCTTGTCCCTTTTTTGAGTGTCTAAAAGGTTCTGTCTTTTTAAGATAGTATGTTAATGCCCTTTTTGGATCTAGTTTTCTATTGTCTGATAATGCTGGTATAAAAATGTTCCTGTCAACATGATTTGGCCTATCCTGCTTAGATAACCCAGTTCTAATAAAAGTAACTCCCTTTTTCTGGACATTAACAAAGCCTTCACCAAGCTGTAAAGACTGTAAATCACCGCACCTTCTGAAGGTAGTAATGGCTATCAGGAAACAAGTCTTCCATGTTAAATATTTCAAAGATGCCCTCCGCAACGGTTCAAATGGTTCTTCTTTGAGGCATTCTAAAACAAGAAGAAAATTCCATTCAGGAACTAGTTTCTTTACTGGTGGACGTTCATTGAAAACTGCCCTCAATAAGCGTATAACTAGGGGATGTTGCCCTACAGCAAAATTATCCACCGGTTCTAAAACTGAAGATAGCATTGACCGATAGCCATTTAGAGTCCTGTATTTCAGTCCCTTATGAAACATACATGTCAGAAAATCTGCACAATCTTTCAAAGAGGCAAGATAGGGATCAATTTCCCTTTCAGCACACCAGCTATGGAATTTTCTAAATTTAGCTTTATAATCTCTCTGGGTTCCCTGTCTCCAAGATTTTGACATGAGTTTTCTAGTTGGCTCTGAAAATCCTTTTGCAGAGATTCGTCTGTCGATAACAGCCATGCAGTCAGATGAAGGGATTCGGGATGAGGATGGGATATCCTCCCGTTGCACTGAGTCAGAACATTCTGACTGCATGGGATTTTCAATGGTAATGCTATCAGTAGTTTCAGAAGTAGAGGGTAATAATGCTGCCGTGGCCACAGTGGCGCAACTAGTATCATTTTGCAATTGAAGTTTTGGAGGTGATACAGGACCCTTGGGATAAGCTGAAGTGGTGGAAACGCATACACAAACATGTTCTGCCATGCTATTGACAGAGCATCTAGAGCATAGGCTTGTGGATGCGGGGTCCATGAGCAGAACAGAAGGGTCTTTTTGTTGTTGAAAGTTGCAAAGAGATCCACAGTTGGTTGACCCCAGGTCATAAAGATTTTCTGAACTACTGTGCTGCTCAGTGACCATTCTGTTGCTCGTATTTGCTTGCGGCTTAGAGCATCTGCCAAAAAATTTTCTTTGCTCATTATATAGGCTGCTTTCAGATTGATCTGATTTGTTATGGCTAATTCCCACAGTTCTATTGTTAGCCCGCACAGCTGTCTTGACCTTGTCCCCCCTTGGCGATTTATGTACTGGCAAACAGTCGTATTGTCTGACCTTACCATGACATTTTTGCCCCTCAATTGAGACAGGAAATGCCGTAAACTCAGGGTTACTGCCATCATTTCCAAGCAATTGATGTGGAACATTTTCTGAAGATTGGTCCATTTGCCTTGACATGTCAGATTGTTCAAATGACCCCCCCAGCCCCAAGTGCTGCTTGCATCTGTGGTCAGAGTGACTAAAAATGACTGCTTTTGCAAAGATCTGCCCTTTGCTACATTCTGATCCTGTAACCACCACTGAAGATGGGATTTTAGCTCTGCTGTAACAAGAATTGCTGAGGACATAGGCATCCTTGCCGGACTCCAGTTCTGCAGCAAATGGAGTTGAATGGGTCTCATGTACAATCTGGCATTCGGAATGAGTTCTAGACATGAGGCAATTAGTCCCAAAAGAATCATGAATTGTTTTGCAGTGCAATTGCCCTTGCAAATGATTTTGGTTGCTGACTTTATCTTCTCTATCCTTTCTTGAGAAGGAAAGACCCGACCTTTGCTCAGATCGAAAAAACTTCCCAAATAAATTATTTGTTGTACTGGAATTAGTTGGGATTTTGACTTGTTTACTACAAAGCCTAATCGGTAAAGGAGACTGAGAATTGTAGTTTGATCTTTTAGTAAAAGACCTTTTGTACTGTTCACCGTCAGCCAATCGTCTAGATAGCTTGCTAGACGAACATTGAATTTTCGAAGAAATGCCACTACAACTGATGTAATTTTGACAAAAACCCTTGGGGCACTCGTAGGGCCGAAACAAAGGACCCTGAACTGATAAGCAGTCCCTTGAAATTGAAACCTGAGGTACTGACGGTGTTCTTGAAAAATCTTTATGTGGAAATAAGCATCTTTCAAATCGATGGTTATTCCCCAGTCTCCTTTTCCAACAAGGTTTATAACTTTTGATAGTGTGTCCATCTTGAAATGTTGTTTGCGGAGATATCTGTTGAGGGGTTTTAGGTTTATTACAGGCCTTAAATCCCCTGTCTTTTTTGGCACCAGAAAAAGTGTGCTGTAAAAACCTGAGTGAACTTGAGAAGGGGGGACAACCTCTATTGCATTTTTCTCCAGAAGATTGTTGATCTCCTGTTTTATAAATACTTGATTCTTCAGAGGGACATTTGTAGCTTTCACTCCCTGAAACGGAGGTTTTCCCAAAAACTCGAGTTTGTACCCTGTTTTGATAGTATCTAAAACCCATTTGTCCGAGGTTATTTTTTCCCATTCGCGAAAAAAGTGGGATAACCTCCCCCCAACAGGTATCTCCGGGTGATTTGCTATGATACTTACATAGTCATTTTCCATCTGTTTTAGCCAGCTTTCCTCTACCTGAGGTTGTGGCAGCAGGCTTTCTGAAGGAGTTGTTGTAACCTCTTTTGTATCTAGAATAGTAGGAGTTTTGTCTACTCTCATTTCTATTATCCCTTGGCAATTTTGGGATCCGAAAATTATTCCAATTATTTGCTGCAGGTTTTTCTGAGCTCTGCTCAAATGCAGGCCTCTTACTATAGTCATGTTGATAGCTTGAGGATTTACGTTTAAGACCCTTTTTCAAATCTGGCAAAAGTTCCTCCACATGTTTCATTTTTTCCTTACGAGATTTCAATAATGTCTCAAGTTCTGACCCAAAAACGCCTTCACCAGTCAGTGGTAAATTTGAAAATTCCATGCTTTCATTCTGTTCATAGAGAGCTGTGTCAGTCATAGTGACAGCTCGGCGTGATATGTGGTGAAAGGCGCCCGACCTGCCAATTTGGTCCAAGCACTTTGTCGACATTGCAAAAATGTCTTTAACCTGCTGAATAGACTTTTCTTTCTCAAAAGTGTCCGATTGTAATGACTGCAACAAATTACCCAGGCTTTGTTGTATGTACATTTGAACCACAAGACCTAAACGAGCTGCTTGTTGACCCTTGTAATTTATCTTCTCCACCATTTTGGCTGGTTGAGAGAACAAACACTTAGACTTGCTTTTATTAAAAGCTGCTTTACTACCATATCTCTTTGTGAGACATACCTCTATAATGGGATCTAACGAAGGAACTTGTAGAGCTTCTTCAAAAGAACTATCTAACGGAAAAGCATCAAACGTCTCCTCCGAAAATGCAGTCAGAAAATTAGGCTCTTTACACCTGTAGCTTGATGAAATGACATCTATTTGAGATTTGTCCAAGATAATACCCTCAGTTTTCTTGTCTTTTTTAATGATGGCATCATCCCCAAACATATCATATAAATCATTTTTCTGCTCCTTAGTAAGTTTGTCTTCTCTCTCTGTGAGATTATTATTGCTGTCAACCAGTTCCTCACATTCACCCTCTTCTGGGGAAATTTGACCACAAGCAAAAATAGATACATTGTCATTGGGTTCTGAATCACTCTCTGGCTCAAAATGTCTTCTCTTTGGATTTCTACCTCGAGAGGCTTGTGTTTCTGTAGAATGGGTATGTCCCACTTTGTCATTAATACAGGTTTGTCCTGCATTAGAATTTTTTTCCATGAACTCCCTGAACATGTTTTCAAAGGCTGTAAAACGCTTGTCAAGTTCATTATATCTTGACCTACGAGGCTTCTTTGTCTTCTTAGAGGTAGGCGAATGAAAAGTAGAGTCCGACAAACTCGAAGCATTGCCACGTGTTTTGCTAGAAACTTCAGGAGGGGACATGTTTGCCATGTCTTCCGAGTCCGATAACCTAGACCCTTCCGTCAATTTATTTGACGCCATAGTCTCAACGAGTGTTTTATACACTACAATAGTAAAAACTAAAGTCAATAACAACTGTATGAAGATAGAATTCATCTGTATATTAGGTCTCCAAAGCGTACGTGCGAACACTTTCGCAAGAAAAGAGAAACTGAAGTTGACACGAGGTAAACACGGAAGTAAGCTAAACGGTGATAGAGTAAAAAAGTTCACTTCCGGTTGGGTAAGGTCTAAAGCGGATTGAGAAAAGAGAATCCTCATCGTCATACCAGGTAAGTTTATTTATGAAATAAAATTAATCCAATCCATAGGGAGGAGAAGATTTTATAAGTTTTCAAAGTGAAAATTGGCCATGCCTTGCCACTCCCATATTTATGGGCCCATCAAAATTTCATGAACAATTTGAGTAAAGGGTCATCGAAGGAATATTGGTACCAAGTTTCATTCAAATTTGGTAAAATGAGTTGGAAGAAGAATTTTTAGATTTTAGAGTAAAAAAAAACCCAGCCCTGCCACGCCCAAATTTAGGGTGCAATCAAAATTTCATGAACAATTCAAGTAAAGGGTCACCCAAGGAACATTCATGCCAAGTATTGTTGAGATTGGTCAAATGTTTTGGGAGGAGAAGATTTTTAAAGATTTTCAAGTGAAAATAAGCCCCGCCTGCCATGCCCATATTTGGGGGTCAAACAAAATTTTTTGAACAATTTAAGTAGAGGGTCACTCAAGAACATTCATGCCAAGTTTCAATGAAGTTGGCCAAATGGTTTGAAAGGAGAAGATTTTTAAAGATTTTAAAGTGAAAATAAGCCCCACCCTGTAACCCAAAATTTGGGGGTGAATCAAAATTTCTTTAAATATGGAAGTAGAAGGATCACTCAAGGAACATTTCTGCCAAGTTTCATTAAAACCTGCCCATTGGTTTAAGAGGAGAAGTTGTTTAAAGAAAAGGTTACGCATGGACGGACAGGGGAACACATGGACGCACGGCAGTCAAAGCCATGACAATAGCTCCCTTGCCTTCGGCCAGTGGAGCTAAAAATCAAGACCCTATGCTTTCTGGGTCAGGAGGAGATTTTTAAAGATTATTTTCAAATTTCACTTTTGTTGCCATGGAAACAAAGAGTTTTTAACGGATTTAAATTCTTTTAGCTATTCTTAAAGGGGACCATCTAAGGAACGTTTCTGACAAATTAGGTTCAAATTGGCACAATGGTTTGGGAGGATATGTTGTTCAAAGAAATAGTTGACAACACATGACGGATGGGCGCCGGACAAAAGGCGATCACCAGTTGAACAGTCAAATCTTTCTAGAAGTAGATTTATGTTCAGAATTTTTTGGTTTGGTGACTGAAATGCAACTTCAATTTAGGTTGCCAAGTTGACATGGCAAGTTAGAGGTCAGTGGTAGTGGCTGCCAATCTGTCAATTCAACACAGTTTTGTAACACCTACCTTTACAATGTGCATAAGGCATGGTTATAAAGTAGTCCTCGCCTCTCTTTAGGAATGTTAGTTTAGCTGTACCATCCAAAATGGCTGATAAGGAGTTACCTGGCAATGTACAGATAGAGAAAAATAATAATATCCTAGTAAAGTGGAAATTTTGAAGGAATTAAATGTCTTAGAAAAAGCTTTTATAGAATGTGAATCAAAGTAGGATTGAAAATAAAGGAGAGTTTTAAAGTTTAGAACCAGATTAGAGTTTAAGAATTGTACAAGTAAATCCATTTTTTATGTTTGCTTTTAGTATATTTTCTGAATCCCATTTTCAATTAATTTTTGAAATATCAGGATGAACCCAATTTCTTTTAGATTGTTTTAGACGATAACTAAAAAATAGTTTGTTATTCTATTCAACCCATTTCCAAGAAGACCTTAGGCTTAAAAGAAATTGATTGTAACTTGTAATTTCTCATATATTGCAATTTTTTCTTTAAAAAGATTTTTAACCCTTTCCCATTTTTCGAAATTTTAGACAAGTCCAACTTGCAAGGAGTTGCAGACAACAACTGAAAGTGAGTGCAATTTGAAACAGGGTTCATACAGACAAGGCCAAGTAAAATTCAAGGACTTTTCAAGGACTTTTCAAGGACAAATCTTACCATTTTCAAGGACTTATCATTGAGTAATACAAAAGTGCCAAAGATCGATAATTAGTTTACCCGCCGGCAAATCAAGTGCCAATCCGCACGTGACCCTAATATGTAGTTAGCAATAGTTTGACCCAACTTCGGGTATCAAGTTTTGTAAACTATTTGTAATGGAGGATCGGCTTGACTTACACACGTTCTAAGTCTTATCAAAATGGGCATCTAATACTGCGCCAATTTAAATTGCCGTTACTCATGAAACAAATTTCTTTTACTATGATATGGGATGCGTTTATAAATCGAGACATGAACAGACTTCAGTTGTCGTTCGTATAAAGTCGGAATAGCTCAGCACGTTAGACCGGATTTGAAATTTGTAAAAAAATAAAAGTCACCTCATTAATATATGTTTTATAGTTTTCATGCACGATAAGAAACGTAGCTGATATAATTCAAACCATAAGTGGAAATCCGCAGAATGCGGATAATTTGAATATAAACGAAAACAACTGCATAATAATATCACTAGTTCTGTCAATAAAGTTAAAGAAACAATGAATCATGAAATCTTACTTCAGAGGTGGAAAACGTCCGAATAATAAATCGCAAATCAACTGCAATTAATAAATGACCACAAATTCTACTCTGGAAAAATAGTGAAACACGTGGGCGACCAACTCGAGTTTGTCTCGTCGGTCTTTTTGATCTACGTCACGACCCTGCGATCCCATAGAGTAGAATGGACTGACCCGACATTTTTGTGACGTCAGTTGTGTTTTTCCATCAACAAAGCTTGTGTTGAGAGAAAATTGATATGACTGTGTTAGATATACAGAGCTTTGGATAACTAGCTCATAAAAAAGTACATCATTACTAAAATTAAATCGGAGGGGGAGGTGGCATTGTCCCAGACCGATTTAAAATTTCCAAATTTTCGGAGCCCTGGATAGGAAGGATCTAGGATGGTTACTTTCTTCATAATTGGGTTTTATTTTTCGTACGAACCGAGGCACATTGGGGGAAAAAGATGTTTGTGTTTTCTGTCAATTCTATGTGATTCACGTACATTTTTTGGACATGCGGCGTAGAGCGGCCACCATTTCACAAGTGAAGCAACTCAAATTCCGATTCGCGCCATCTACATTCGGCCTGTTCCTACATCATGGCGCATTCGCCGATCTTTTCTTTTTTTATTCAGACTTGCCAAAATTCTTCTTAAATGCTCACTATTGATTTTGAAACCGAATCTTGCTGTCTGGAATACCTGAATAAGTGAAATTCAAGTGCTTTTCAAGGCCAATGGCTAATTTTCAAGTGCTTTTCAAGGCAAATTTAGTTTTCAAGGGCTTTTCAAGACAGTCCTTCATTTTCAAGTACTTTTCAAGCCTGTGCGAACCCTGTGAAAGGTGACCAACATACAGGGTAGAAAATCTTGTGGAAAAAGAAGATTGCTTGTTACAAGCAATTTATTCTTTTCCTGCAATGTTTTCTCCAGTACTTAATAGCAGGGACAAAGAAATAAGGGGTTGTACAGGAAAGGGTTTAAGTTTGTTGAAATTAGTTGTTGTCTGCAACTTCCTTGAAAATGATGATATTTGAACTATTTAACCTATCACTGGATGACAAAATTAGGACTTGACAAAATCAAAAGTGATAGCACAAAACAATTTAAGACATGTTTAATTGAAATAAAAGTGCAATATGAGGAAAAAATTATTTACAAATGGCTTGTAATAGATAATTTCTCATTTTTTAATGTTTTCAAAATCTTATTTCTTTTGTGCATCGAAACAAAGGCTTGTGTGATAATGTTTCACATTTGCTAGTCAATGTCACAGGTTGATAAGCCTGTTGCTGCACTTACCATAAAATTTGGATTTTGCCAGAATGCTACCCGATATGTTAAAACCATCTTTTCTATTGGTGACATAAAAACCTGTGACAGGGGGATGATGGGAGAGTTGTTCTGAGATGTAAAAAGTGCGACTGTTGGTCTTAGGATGTTTCCAGTAGCATCTGAACTGTTCTCCAATAATGGGATTGTATGGTTTCTTTAGGCCCTGGTAAAAGAGATTTTTTCTTTAAATTGTCACCAAATATAAATCACAAATCAGTAATTGAAATTCAAGTCAATGGTCATTATACTGCAAAACAAGAAGGAACAACTGAATTTACTGCTGAGACAAACAACATGACTAATTTTAAGGACAAGTTTGAAAATACGACGATAACAATTTCAACAAGATTTTTCTACAAACTAATCTAGTATTTGACTGAAAGTGGATAGATCTCTTGCTTTTAATCAATCTTTTATTTTGACTAATGTTCATGCTGATAAAGCAAAGGATGTTTCTAAAGGTTCCACAATAGTCTACTATATAGTTTTGACCTAATTTTTTAAATCTTGTGACCAAATTTTAAGCTCATTCAAGATTTCTTCCAGACCAACATTCTACTTAATTTTTAGGCTGATTGGGCACAGAATATGGCCTCTAGAACACATGCAAGTTTTTCCACAGAAAAGAAAAAATGATTCCTGTTGATTAAGCTGAGCAAAATCTGTAGTCTATAAAGTATCTACATGGTTTTCTATGAAATGACATAGTGATCAAGTTGTTGACCCAAAATGAAATAATTTTCTTATTATCTAAAAGTTCATCAAGACAAGCATTTAGAATAATTCTTTAGGTCATTTAAGCAGGAAATATGTTTAAACTTGTTCAAAACACACCATCTGACGGATTTTCAAGTTAATTGAGTAAAAACTTTGAATTGTAGCATCTGCAATATTTTTTTTAAAATTTGATCGAGTGATTCAGTTTTTGACTCAATTTTAGATTTCATAGACAAAAATATAATGAAAGTTCACGAAAGGATCACTCTAGTGAAATTTGGTTGAAATCTATCCATCCAGTTTCCAAGAAGAAGACTTTGAAACTTTTCCCTATATATCATATTTTGAAATTTTCCCTGTCCATAAAGTAATTACCACTAGTTTCTGAGAAGAAGATATTCAAAGATTTCACTATATGCCTCATATATGGAAATGAGTCTAACCTATAAAAGCCATTACTTTTTATCCAATCACATTTTTTTAAGGAATCTGATAAAGAGTTGCCAAAGGATCATTCCTGCAAAATTTGGCTGAAAAACGTATCTAGCTTTTGAAATTTTCAAAGTTTTCACTTTTTGCCATATATGAAAATTGCAATCCATATCCTTTGAAGAAATCAGATACAGGGTCATCCCAGGATCATTCCTGTTGAATTTGAGAGAAATCTGTGGAGTACTTTCTGAGGAGGAGATTTTAAAAGTAAAAGATTACGAATGGATGGACGGATAGAGGTGCAATGGACATTGTGCAACAACGAAATCCCACCTTGAGTATGTTTTACTCAGCTGAGCTTAATATTCAATTTTGATACAAGCACTAAAACAACGTAAGATTGAGCTTATCTTCAGTTAGTAGCTTTACCACTTTTCATCAAATTAATCTCTATGTGATCAAAGTTAACAAATAAGGACCCTCCACTAAACAGGCAAATTTATTTGTCAAAAGGGCCACATCCAAAAGACTCATGGATTTGGGTATTTAATCTGGCACATTAGTCACACATGTTGACTTTCATCAAATCCAAAATCAGGTGTCTCATACTTGACCTGAAACTCTAATGCCAAAGAAGAAATATAACTCACTTTTGGTTTCTTGTAAAATCCAGACAAATACCATTTGACAACAGACTTCATTCTTGTATAGGGGTCTTCTTGTATCACAGCACTGAAATGGAGGTACAATTGATTGAAAGAAAGGGACTTGGTAAACACTGTGGGCAGATGCAACACTCAGCTGCAGGTTAAGAATAGTGAGAAAAATCTGAGTTTAAAACAGGGCAAAATTCTTATACCACCACCACATGAGAATGCTGAAGCCTGACTGTTGGAAGCCCTTGACCCCAGGAAAATCACATGAACAAAACGGATACATATCCACTAGAAGATGCTGCATACCAATTTACAGTGCCCTGTACCTTTCGATTTCAGAGAGAAAGGCTTCTTATTATTTCCTTCAATGGAAAATAGGGTGTGTACAGGGGATCATCGGTTTAGGTCCACTAGACGATGATTCTAACCAAATATTAATGCTCTAAGCCCTCTTGATTCTTCAAAGAATTTTCAATTATTTCCTTCCTTGTTTTTTTATGAAATGTTATAATCCTAGGAGACCAAACAAGGCCCCTTTGGTATCATTTGAGAACAATAATAGCATTCACCCATTCCCACACATTGATGCTTTTTGAAGCCCTCTCAAGAAAAATGATTTGGGAAATATTGTGCAAAATGAAGAAATTGCTTACAACAAGCACATTCTTCATTTTCCACAATGTTTTCTAGAACTCCTTTCCATTTGGGACGGTCTATAATTTTTCAGTCTAGTAATGGGTTAAGTCCCTCACCTAAGTATCAATAACATATATTAAAAAATGAGCCAAATAAAAATAGAAAATATCTAGGCATATCCATTTTAGAACCTTAGTTTCATTACTCAAATAAATTTTAACCCATTCCCACTTGACACAATTTTAGACTGTTCCAAATTCAATGGAGTTGCAGATGACATTTTAAAGTTCATGAAATTTTAGATTTTTTCAAATTTCTGGATAGAAAACATTGTGTATAGCAAAGAAATTGCTTGTGACAAGCAATTTCTTCAGTATACACAATATTTTCTCAGTTGTTTTTCTTACAGGGGCGTCCAAAGCGTCACCGTGTGGTAATGGATTAAGGAAGATGATGGAACATGTACAATATGAACTTATTCTGCTTAATGGCTTGTCAGGAGACGAAATATGAAAATTTCCTTCTTGGTTCTATTTAAAATAAGACTCAACCGGATATGTAACAAACATAATATGAGACATCAGGGCCTTATGGATTGTAAGAAGATTTATAAATAGATCTTTCTTTGTGTCTTTGTAAGACAGGGAGTGCCAGACAAAAGCCCAATTGGGATCCAATAGTTATTATTCTAAAACCTTTTGTTGAAGGCCATCAGATGATGAAACAAGAGCACCGCCTACGGGTGCCTACGCTCAGCTATTGGGTGCTGGATAGTGGACAAAATTCATCTAGAGTCATACCCCTTGATAGTATAGGTTGCTCTTTTGATAGTGAACAAGTGTGCAAAGTTTCAAGTGAATGCCTTTAGTAGACCAGATATATCACAAAATGTCAAAGTTTTCGCACGACGACAACAACGGCGACGACACCAAGGCTATAACAATACCTCGGTTTTCTCTGAAAACAGCCGAGCTAAAAATGCAAGATGAAAAATATCAAACCTCTAGGCAAGATGGTTTGTAGGGAGATTTTAAAAGATTTACTTATTTGTTTTTTAAATAGAATAGAGTAAACCTAGGCAGACCTAAATGACAACCAAGGGGTTTGATTTTTACATCATTAACCCTGTGATTTTTATAAATGAGAAAACAGTGTGGGAAAAGAAGAAATTGCTTGTAAAAAGCAAATTCTTCTTTTCCCACGATATTTTCTACCATTGCGTTGCCTTCTTTTTGAATTGCACTCTCATTTAACTGCAACTACTTTCAAACTGGACAAATCTAAAATTTTGAACAACAGGAAAGGGTTAAGAAGAAGACAACTAGATGATGACAGAAGTGTAATAACAAACTTCATGCTTTATAATTTGTCACAAATATATCATTTTTTTTACTATATCTCCTTCTTTGTTTCTTTATCAAATGTAGTGTGCCAAGATGGAAATTAAAAGAGACCCTAGAGGTTTTATTTTGAACAATCTTTATAGAGAGCCATCAGGTGATGCCCATGCATACTATCAAACCTCTGTGCTTTACGGTTTATCAGGTAGAAGATTCTTTAAAGATTTCTATCCATATGAAAAAATCAAAGTTTATGTTGGCATGGAAACCATAGCTTTGATCAGAATAGCTAAATATTAGCTTGATTGGCTCATTGGTTTTGAGGATTAAATTTTTGTGAACAGACAGATGGCTGATGACCCATCACAACAGCTCTTCTCACACTTAGTGCTAAAATGACATAACCCAACACCACACAACAATATTTTAGACTAGTCCAAATTGAAGATTGTTGCAGACAACAATTTCAAGTTGTTTGAATTGTAACAAGCAATTTCTTTATTTTCCACAATATTTTCCAACGCATTTTCCTAGAGAGGCGTAAGAAAGCAAAGTTGTGTGGGAATGAGTTAACCCTTGTCATGCTGAATAAAATCCTTGTCTGATTTTGCAAAAAAAAAAAAAGGCCTGAAAGCACGAGTTGGAAATTTTTAATATTGAAAATTAATCTTTACATGTTTCTGGGTGGAATGAAACAAACAGGAGGTGTAGACTAAGATCAGACAGCACATATGTGCAAGCTGATCTTTGTCTATACCTCCTGCCAAAACTGGAACATTCAGGATTCAGAATGACAAGGGTTAAATGCATTCAAAAGGTTATGGTACAAAATTTAATTTCTTTTCCATGTTCATCATATTACTTTTATCTAACTTATCTGACTTGTCTTTAAACCCATTACCAGATGGCCAAACTTTAGCCTGGTCAAAATTGAAAGGAATTTCAGATGACAATTCAAAGTTAATGAAATTTTAGATTTTTCATCTTTCTGGCTAGAAAACATTGTGCAAATTAAAGAAATTGCTTGTTACAAGCAATATCTTCATTTTGCACAATGTTTTGTTTTCCCCATTGTTTTTCTTCAGGGGCATCAAAAAGCGTCATTGTGTGGGAATAGGTGAATATGTTAAAAAAAGGATTAATGAATATACTTACTCTGACAAAATATCACAGTGGTAGTAGTAATCCGATAATTTATCGAGAAAAGAGCGAGGTTCTAGGATAAATGTGGGAAGCACAACTTTAGAGAGATCCATTCCAGGTCTTACCTACAATAAACATGTTTTCAGCAGACATGAATATTCTGTCTAAAACCAATTTTCCAAAACAGTTGTCAATATTAAGGATGAGTAGAACAAATGACCTAGAGCTCTATTATTTTGCTTTCATTGAAAATGTAGAGTGATCAGTCTTTCATTATCATTTAAGAGATGAAGAGAATATTTTTTGTTTTCATGGAGGTATGAACAGAAAAACCTAATCACACCGTATTTCATACCTCCATGAAAACAAAAAAATATTATCTTCATTTCTTATAATTCAATAGCATCAAGCAAAAAAAAAAAAGCTTTACAAATTTTCATACCTTTTTGTATGGGACTATTTTGTGCAAAAGCATACAAAATCGCTGTGTGCTCAAAATTTTGTTCATAGAGTTATGAATAATTTTTTTCGACCAATCAGAACGCCCCATTATGATAGACGAAACTGAAAATTAAATTATAAAACGTTACTGTAACATTCTCTAAATTATACCCAGAGCACTGCATGTCGATACCAATGCTGAGCCTTTCAAATGCTTGAAAGAGGGCAAAACTTCTAAGTTAACCCATTCCCGCACAATTACCCTTTTAAACACCCCTCGATAAGAAAGCTTAGGAAAACATTGTGGAAAATGATGAAATTGCTTGTCACAAGCAATTTCTTCATTGTCCACAACGTTTTCTATCCCAAAAGACAAAGATTTAAAAGAGTTCATTAACTAAAAAATGTTGTCTGCAACTTCTTTCAATTTGGACTAGTCTAAAAAAAAATTTGTGTGGTAATGGGTTAAAACAGGGGCATAAATCATTATAAATGGATTGAGAGTTATTTCCCTTGATTGTATAGATTGCTCTTTTGGTAAAGATTACTACTTTGAATTCTGAGTTTGAAGTGAATGTAGTCTGTACTACCAGACATATCAACAAAATGTCAAAGCTTTCAGACCATGACAATGACATAGACAATGACCTGGTTATAATAATATCTTCGGTTTTCTACAAGAACTGAAAAGCTAAAAATATAGCTGTGGTTTATTTTCTTTTGTAAACAGTTTCAATCTATAATCATTTTATCAATCATATTGTAGTAAATATTTCTAGACACCAGACGAAATCTGTTCTTATTTTTTTTCTACAAAGCTATGGAAAAATTGTTATGAATTCTAAGCCAAGTTCTCACATACTTTGAGCTTGTGTGTGTGGCTTTTTATATTATCATCTTTTGAAAACTTATCACACATATTCATCTAATGGTTAGAAATCCACCAATTGGCCTCAAGGCTACCTGCCTAATGACAAATTCAAGATTCAAATTAAGATTCTTTGCCTCTGAGTAATATAGAGTAATTTGTTTTCTTTGCTTGGTTATGTTGGCTTCTGATGAAGCTAAGTCAGATCAGATTTTAACCCATTCCCATACGTTGAAATTTTAGACCATTCAAAATTGGAGGAAGTTGCAGACAAAATTTTTAAGTCAATGAAATCTTTTAAATCTTGATCTTTTGGGGTAGAAAATATTGTGGATAATGAAGAAATTGCTTGTAACAAGCAATTTCTTCATTTTTCACATTGTTTTCCAGAACTATTTTCTAGAGAGGTGTAAAAAGGAAGAGATTAAGTGGGAATGGGCTAAAGATACTATTGTTTTTTCATTTAATTTGCCAATTATTGGGAATAACATAGACAACAATCGGTAGCACCATAGGGTTCTACGTACAATCTTCAAGGGTTCCTGTCCAAGATTCAAATAACAGGAAAAGTCAAACAACTTTCTGAAAATTTTGTCAGTTTCATTTCAATATTCAAAGTAACATCTAAATATGTAACGAGTTTCCAAAAGCTCTAGGTTTAACCCTTGTCATGCTGAACCCTGAATATCCTGGCAGGAGGTACGATGATCATTCTGCACAAAAATGCATGCTGATCTTTGTCTACACCACCTGTTTGCCCCTTTAACCCATTCCAACACAGCAAAATTTTAGAGTGGTCCAAATTGAAAGAAGCTGCAGACGCCAATTTCAAGTTGATGGAATTTTGAATTTTTTCGTCTTTTTGGATAGAAAACATTGTAGATAATGAAGAAATTGCTTGATACAAGCAATTTCTTCATTTTCCACAATGTTTTCCAAAGCTTTTTTCTCGAGGGGCGTAAAAAGGAGGGAATGAGTTGGAATGGGTTAAGACCAGATTTGTTCATGAGATTAATTTTCAAAAGAAGAATTGATCTATAAATAGTGCTTCCAGTGCCTTCAGTCCTTTGATTTTAAATCAATTCTGAAAAAAGATTTTATTCAGAATGCCAAAGGTTAACCTGGTTCAACAATAATATCAGAAGTGAACTGATATTGTTCATACCTGTTTCAGTAATACCCAAATAATGCTTTTATTTTCATCATTCACTTCTTCTGTTTGGCAAGAGTCACCTTGCTGAAAAATATATAATTATCTCTAATCTCTTATTTTGTCTAGTTCAAATTCTGAGGAGTTGGAGATGACAACCTAAAGTTAATGAATTTTTATATTTTTTCAAATTTCTGTGTAGAAAACGTTGTTGAAAAAGATGAAATTGCTTGTAAGAAGCAATCTCTTTATTTTACACAATGTTTTCTAAATTGCATTTCTTGATAGGCGTCCGAAATCGTCATTGTATGGGAATGAGTTAAGAGAATAAGATTTTGAATGACAGGTTTGCTCCAGTCTACTCAGCATATACAACTAGTGGAATCTCCTGACATTTCCATTGATTATCCCAATTAATCCATTTCCAAACTGCAAAATTTTACACTGGTCCAAATTAACCCTTTCCTGTACAATCACTGGTTTTTACGTTTTTGTGATTTTATACTTGAGAAAACATTGTGGGAAAAGAAGAAATTGCTTGTAACAAGCAATTTCTTCTTTTTCCACAATATTTTCTACCCTACTGAAAGGTTATTTTTCAAATTAAATCCACTCTAATTTTTCGTCTGCAAAACTTTTGTATTTGGACAGGTCTAAAAATATCTAAAACAGGAAAGGGTTAAAGGAAGTTGAAAATGACAAAAGTTTTTTTTATTTTTCTACTTTCTGGGTAGAAAATGTTGTAGAAAATGAAGAAATTTCTTCATTTCACACAATGTCTTCACAATAATTTTTCTTGAGGAGCGTTAAAAGCTTCAATGTAAGGGAATGGGTTAACTAAAAACCAGATAGCAAAATGTTAGACTGGTCCAAATTGAAAGAAGATGCAGACAACAGTTTTAAGGTTATGAAATTTTTGATTTCTTCAACTTTCTTGGTAGAAAACTTTGTGGAAAATTTAGAAATCAATTATTACAAACAATTTCTTCATTTCACACAATGTTTTCCTAATTATTTTTATAGAGGAGCTTCAAAAAGCTTCATTTTGTGGGAATGAGTTAACTCATTACTAGATTGTAAATTTTAGACTGGTTCAAATAAGGGAAATTGCAGTCAACAATTTTAAGTTATGACTTTTTTTAACTTTCTGTTTTCAGATTTTCTTTTCAAGGTGTCAAAAAGTGTAATTGTGTGGGAATGGGTTAAAATTCTAAACTGGCTCAAATTAAAAAAAAAAGTTGCAAATGGCAATTAAAATTGTTGATATTTGAAAAACATATACCATATTGGGTAGAAACATTTTTTAATCTTTTTTTTTATGTAAAATATTGTGAGTTTGGTGCAGACTATAATGTTTGACTACTTCAGGGTTTTCCCTCAACTTTCAAAACAGGGGGTCATTTTGCCACATTATGACCCCTATCAAATAAGATAAAGAAGGCTGTCTAGCTATTTTGGGGGTCATTTCTGAAAAATGGGGGTCCAAATTCAAAGAAGGAGAGGGTCAGGGAAAACCCTGTACTTATAACTTATACTGTACCAGACCAAGTTCTTCAACAGCATTCATTACATAGGGAGTTTCAGCAGGTTTGGAGATATCATCGAAAACCCGATCATCCTCGTCATCTGACATACTTGAGTCTGTGGCAGCCTCCTCACGGTCTGTCTTATTGTCTTCATCCAAACCTGAATGAAACAAGATTTGTTTGTTAAACATGAAACTGCAATTTCACCTTGACATCTAACCTGACGAAATGGCCTTGAATACCACGAAAAAGGTCATGCCAAATCATATACAGAAATATGAAAGCCCCATAAAAAATACCTCGAGACATACTTTGGGCAACTTTTGATCTTAAGTAATGAGACACATCACACTAGAGGTGCTTGAGCGCCTGTATCACTCCACAGGCCTGAATGTACTGATCATGCAAACTGAATCATATTCCACTTGTCTGGAAAATAAATCTGGTCAACAAATTTTCTTAACAAGAGGACCAAGATGGTCCTAAATTGCTCCCCTGAGTATGATGGTTCATGGCTTTACGATGTATACAAATAAGCAAAGTCTTCTATCTATTTATTTTGGATATGAAGTTTGAGGATCAATATTTAGTTTGAGAATTGATCCTATGAATAATTCAGGCTTACAGAGGGCAAACAGGTGATGTAGACTAAGATCAGACAGTGCATATGCACAGGCTGATCTTGATCTATGCCTCCTTCCAAATCAGGAATATTCCGGATTCAGCATGACAAGGGTTAAGATATCTATGCCAGAAGTATAGTGACTTCATAGAAAGGATGGTTATCATAAGATCTTACCTAGTGACCTACTTTATTAACCCTCTCCTGTTTTGAAATTTTTTAGACCTGTCCAAATTCAAAGGTTTTGCAGACGAAATTTTCAAATTAGATTTATTTTGAAAATAACCATTCAGTAGGGTAGAAAATATTGTTGACAAAGATGAAATTGCTTGTTACATTTCTTCTTTTCTACAATCTTTTCTCAATTTTAAAATCACAGGAAAAAGACAGGGATTAACCAGGAAAGGGTTAACCATGTAACCCAATATTCTGAACAAATATAAAGACCTTTGACACAAACATAAGGTCCTCTACACAAGGTTTTTCTTATATTTGACCTGGTGACCTAGCATTGGCCCCACATGACCCATTTTTGAACTCCTCCCAGATATCATTTAGGCAAACATTCTGACATAAATTCAAGTTATTTGAGCCAAAAATGTGACTTCTAGAGTGCACATAAGGTTTTTCTAAGATTTGACCTGGTTACCTAGTTTTTGACCCCACATGACCCAATTTCAAATTTGCCTGTGATATCATGCAGACAAACATTCTATCCAAAATTCAAGGCATTGGTGCCAAAATGTGACCCTTAGAATGCAAAAAAGGTTTTTTCTAAGATTTGACCTGGCGACCTAGTTTTACACAGTTTTAAGACATTTGAGCTAAAAATGTGACCTCTAGAATGCACACAGGGTTTTTCTAAGATTTGACCTGGTGTCTTGTTTTTGACCCCACAGGACCCATTTTCGAACTCATCCGAGCTATCATGTAGACAAACATTCTGATTCAAATTCAAGACATTGAGCTAAAATGTGACCTATAGAATGCACACAAGGTTTTTCTAAGATTTGACCTGGTGACCTAGTTTTTACCCCACATGACCCATTTTTTAACTCCTTCCAGATATGTAGACAACTATTCTGACTTAAATTTAAGATATTTGAGCCAAAAATGTGACCTCAAGAGTGCACATACGGTTTATTTTAGATTTGACCTTGTAACCTTGTTTTAGAGCCCACATGACTTAACTTAATGATTACGGCTTATGCAGTATTTATGATGTTTTAGTCACTAAACCAACAAAACTATTTCACAAAAGTGTCTGAGATCGCTTTGGTCTTAGCAAATGATTTGATTGGTCAGTTTTTTGATTGACAGCAGCCAACTCAGATGACACCAAGTCCAGATATATCATTGGCATTCAGAGGAAACAGACAAACGAAAGTCTCACCATGGTTAGCAAAGTGTTTTTCACAATCACTTTCATCCATACTATCACCACCTTCATTCTCGTGTTCCTGATTATTGGCTGGCAATGACGAGTCTGACATTTCATTTTCTGCCGTCACTTCCTGCTCCTCATGCTCCTCGGGACCTTCAAAGCTTCCTGAACTGTCTTTCTTCATAGACTTCATGAGTAGATTGGTACAACGGAGAGATAGTTCTAAGGCATCCATCCAGCATTTCCCTGATGATTAAAAAAGAGTTAAAACAAGTTGGATTACACTATATTTTAATCTTTGTCATGCTGAACCCAGAATATTCCGGTTTGGGCAGGAGATGTAGACCAAGATCAGCCTGCACATAAGTGCAGCCTGATCTTGGTCTACACCTCCTGCTTGTACAGTTTTTGTCAGAGTTGTTTATGAAATTGATTTCTAAAAAAAATATTTATTTTTGAACAACAAGTCCTATCGATACTTTCAGCCCTTTGATTTTACAGCAATTCAATAAGGTGTTTTATACAGCATGACAAGGGTTAACAATGCGCCCTCTGCTTGAACTATGATGCATGTCTCTGTCACATTTCACAGATTACAAATGTTTCTGTTTGATATGTAACAGCATGAAAAAGTGTCTGCAACACAGTTATCAACTACAACTTCAGCATTAATATTCTATAAGAAAAGAAAAGAACAGTAGTGAAAAAAAACAACCTTTTGTAGCAGAGTGATATCTATGAATAGAAGTGTAAACCCATTGGATTTTGGAAAAAAATATGCAAAATGAAGAAAATTCTTGTAACATAATAATTGCATGTCAAACATTAATTCACAGATTGCCATTAATTTGTACCTGAAGTGAACCTTTGATTTCCAACCTTGGATAATATTTATGTGAACCATTTTCATTATTGTGGCAATTAATCTTCATAATTACAGCTTTTTCAAACTGTATATATGATGTTTAAGTCGCCAAACATCCATGTTACTTCTTATTACAGGCCATAAATATTGCAAAATGCGTCTGATTGATATCTAGGTGGAGATAAAGTGTAGCCAGGGATCAGTTAGTTCACTAACCTGCTGCTTCAGACGGAGCCCTGAAGATAAGATAAGAATATGGTAATGGCTGAACTATGGCACCAATGGTCTCTCCTTTTGGTCCCTGAAAATGTATGAACACATACTCATTTATGTATGAACAAATACAATTGATCTTCAATAATAAAATATGTTCAAGAGTTTAACCTATTTTTTCTTACCCTCTGATGAAAAAAAGGTTGAAGCAATTTGTTCATTTTTCGGATTGTTTACTGCCCAGAAGATCAAAGATTTATGAAATTCTACTGTCTCATAATTGTTTTTGCAATTTCAACCAATTTGGACCAGTCTAAAACTTTGTCATCTGGTAATGGGTTAATACACAAATCCGTCATAGTTTGTGGCTAGTATTTTCACCTATATTATTTTGACACTCAAGAAGCACTGTTGACCTATGCTACCTCAAAACAATAAAGCAATTCCTTGGGTCAAGGATAACATTTCTATAAAGTTTCAAGATCATAGGTCAAAAGGATTATTATTTTGAGCATATAAAAAAGTGTTCAATCAAAGTTGATTTGTGACCTTTGCCTTTGACATATGTGAATTAAAAAACAATTAGGTACTTCTTCGGATCATTGTCAACAGATGCCAGTTTTATGAAGATTTGTGGTTGTAGGTCAGTTTTTTCCAAGAGTATGGAAACAAAAGACCGACATGGTGAAACCAATTTACCCCCACTACTTTGTAGTCAACAATTCAAAGCTGTGTGCCAAGTATTGGTTTTTTGGAGAGTAAATCCAAACGTTTGTGGTTCTATTCCTATTTAATCCTTTCCTGTTTTTCAAAATTTTAGACTTGTCCAATTTGAGAGAAGTTGCAGAAGACAATGAAAAGTGAGTGCAATTTGAAATGAAACCATTGTATGTGGTAGAAAATATTGTGATAAAAGAAGAAATTGTTTGTATCAAGCAATTTCTTCTTTTATCACAATATTTTCTTAAGTTTATAATTGCATGGACGTAAAAACCAGTGATTATACAGTAAAGAGTTAAAGAGAGATTTCCAAGAGGCGCTTTTTGCCAATTAGAAGTGAACTGGTAAGAAACCAATTAGAAGCTTCAAACATGTCTGTGCTTTAACCCATTACTAGAAGGCAAAATTTCAGACTGGTCAAAAAATTGTAAGAGGTTGCAGAGGACAATGAATATTGGATGCAGTTTGAAATGAAACCATCTGGTGCTATACAAACATTGTGGGAAAGGGAGATATTATTTGTTACAATCAAATTCTACTTTTTCAACAATATTTTCTCAAAAATCAGAGCTAAGTAAAATCCTGGGTTTGTATAGGAAAGGGTTAACCCATCACACAATTCCACATGTCTATGTGCCCATAAAATATATTACTTGAAAACTTTGTGAGTAAAGAAGAAATAGCTAGTAATAAGCAATTTCTTCTTTTCTTAAAAAGATTTCTACCTCATATTGCCCTTAATTGTCAATCTAAACCCACTTTGTTTTGTCGCCTGCAATCACTTTCAATTTGGAACAGTCTACAATGTCCTTTATGGGAAAAGGGTTAAACAAGGTCAAGTCACTGAAAAGTTAGGGGCTTTCCATTCTGGTTACTTTTCAATCTTCAATAACGCTTAAACCATTCCAACACAATTACATTTTTTTCACCTCTCAAGAATAAAGCTTTGGAAAACATTGTGGAAAATGATGAAATTACTTTTTCTTCATTATTCACAATGTTTTCAACCCAAAACATTATTTTTTTTTCTTAATTTAATTCCATCTAAAATTTGTCGTCTTCAAATTCTTTCAATTTGGACTGGTCTAAAATTTTGCTGTGTGTTAACAGGTTAAGCTAGGGCTAGAGGGACATTAAAATCCTTCAAACACATATTCAAAGTGAGAAAAAAGACAACTAAATTTTTTTTGTTTTGGAATCTTTACAAATTTTCTCTTTGATTTTTTTTTCAAAATTTAACAAAAATCTTACCTTTGTTGCCCATATGGATTGCTCTAAAGGATGAAAAAGTTTGAAACAGAATCCATCTTTCTTTGAGGGTCGTTCTATAAGTCTACATGTGTTAAGTAATACTGTGCCAACCCAATGTGAACTCTGTAAAAAGCCATCATTCAGTTTTATCTACTAAGAAACTTTTAACTGTTACTAGATGACAAAATGTTAGACTGTTCCACATTGAAAAAGCAGCAGAGGACAATTTCTAGTTGATGAATCTTCTAAAATCTTTGTCTTTTGAGTAGAAAATATAGTGGATAATGAAGAAATTGCTGGTAACAGGCTACTTTCTTTTCATTTTCCACAATGTTTTCAAAAGCAATTTTCTTGAGGGGTGTCAAAAAGCGGGATTGCTTGGTAATGGGTGAAAGTAATAACAAATTGCTTGATATATTTAATCTGTTCAAAGATTCTGTAATCTCATCCAGTCAACATACTCAAAGTTGTTGTTTTTTTTCTTCTTGCACAACAAAGATACTAAACAAGGATGAGAATTCGTATCATAGTCTCTGAAATTTTGCCTAAGCAAGAAAAAGAAGAAGTATGGATACAAAGCAGATCAAATGTTCTTCCTTGTCCAAATAAAGCTTTTCCTTGGCCTTATACTTTTCTGCAATGATTTTCTCCATCTATCTTCTTAAGGTAATAAAAATTTATTTATGTGTTTGTGTTAACAAATGACCAAACAAAAAATTCCAGTTAAAATACAGTTAACCTTGTATTAAGCAACCACACAGATTCTGAAAAATGATGTGTATCATTGAGATCGATCACCATGCTAAATATGAGCATTTTATCTTGAATAGGCTTGAAGTATTTTTAAATGTTAAGTTTTTTTTATTATGTTTTACAGCCAGCCAGACTGATTGACTGACAGCAGATAGACAGAAAACTGTAAAACAATATGCAAAGCTTTTGATGGAGCGGGGGTCGGGACATAAAGATATAGTGTGAAAAGAAGAAATTGCCACCTATATCATCTTCTTTATATCATTCAGTGTTGATATATAAACAGGTTAACATTACCACATGAGAAATTTTTAGACTGATCCAAGTTGAAAGGAGTTGTAGACATAAATTTCAAATTGCTGAAATTTTTGGGGCAGAAAACATTGTAGATAATGAAAAATTTCTTGTAACAAGCTATTTTGTCATTTTCCGCAGTGTTTCCAAAGCATTTTACTTGAGGGCCTCAAAAAGCGTCATTGTTTGATAGTGGTTTAAACAAAAGCACATATCCCTACCTTTTGTTTTTCACTTTTATATATGATCAGCAGACCTGGTTTTAGCACACACCATAATTTGGTCCAACTTTTTAATGTTCCCCGTACTTTTAACCAATCAGCGAGTACAATGACAGATGGGTCCTTAAGAGTACTCAGTAACTCCTTGGCCGCTTGTTTCTTCTGGCTTCTATAGTTCTTCTTTTGCTCCTGAAAATAAACAGTTATTCTTAGATCAAATTCCCTTACTTCCTCCAATCTTACCTTGACAAATGCAGACATGGAAGAAATCAAAGGGGGAAATGAGAGTTTTTCTTGTTCAACAATATTTTCCTTTTTTTCTTTTCTTGAGGGAGGTAAAAAAGTGGGATTTTATTGGAATGGGTTAATTCTGAAGATAATAAAAATAAATTCATAAATCCATAACACTTGAAAAATAGAAGCCAGTAAACTAAGAACTCATTCAAATCCAACAGTATCAAAATATCTCAAACAGTTACCATATTGTAAATTGCAAACTTCTATGTTTTTTTAACTAGTCTTGTAAATGCTCATTCAGGTCTGGTTGCTAATGTTGAAATGTTCGAAGATAACAAAATCTTTTGATTAAATGTTTACAAACTTGTAACCGTCAAGATAAGTATAATGGATATTTTAGCTGTCTTTCTGCTGATCTTTTATCCCATTACCTGATGACAACATTTTAGAAAGGGCAAAATTCAAAGATGTTGCACACGACAATTTCATGTTGATGAAATGTTGAAATAGTTTTTCTTATATGGTAGAAAACATTGTGGATAATGAAGACATTGCTTGTAATAAGCCATTTCTTAAATTTCAACATTTATTTCTTTTAAGGGACACAAACAGCAGTATTGACTTGGAATGGGTTAAGATTAGAATTGCATTAGAGCGGTAGTGGCCTCAGTTACTAAGCAAAGGTTGATTGATTGATTGAATGGGGTTTAACGCCGCTTTTAACAGTATTTCAGTCATATCGCGGCGGCTGGAGCACCTAACAGTGGATTCCTGGTATTTCTCACACCAGTACTATCACTACATCCTTTCCTAGCCTCCAGCTGCTATCCCACTTAGGTTTACGATTATCCACCCATTGGTGAGAGACAATTGTCGGAAAGAATATTTGCCGCCGCCGGGGATCGAACCCATGACACCAATGATTGAAGATTAGGAGTCTGGCGCGACTAAGCAAAGGGAACAAACTATTTGAGGTTCTGTATAACAAATAATTGAAAAATAGATCAGTTTCAGCGGAGGTCAATTAGTAATGATAGAATTTTACCCTGGTCATTCTGTGATCTTTGGCCAGGATTGATAGTTTCCACACTCCCAGGTCTCCTTTTAGCTTGACAGGTCATAAATATGAATATAATGAATTGTTTACTTACAATGTTTTCAACTACTGTTGAATAACTTCAATACACCATTTTATTTTCCTCTATTCTCAATATAACATTAATTTCAGTTTGATAAAATCTTAAACATTTTTGTCTTCCTTGGTAAAAATCAATGTGAGAAATGAAGAAATTGCCTGTAACATGCAATTTCTTCATTTTCAAAATTGCTTTCTGAACTATTTTCTCTGGGGTTTTAAACTAGAGGCACTAGAGCACCAGTGTATCTCTCCACAGGCATGAATGTACTGATAAAGCTAACTGTTCATGAATTCAATATAAAGTGATATAAGAAAAATAAATCTAAGTCACTGAAATCTTTGAAATATAGTTCTAGAGAAGTATTTCAACTTTCTCAAAAGGGTCACCAAATGATCATTCCTGTAAAATTTGGGTGAAATCCATCAATTGGTTTCTGAGAAGAAGATTTTCAAAGCTGTTGCCATATATGGAAATAAGCCCCTACCATTAAAGCCATATTTTTCATCCTATCGGAATTATTTGAAGGAATCTAATAAATGTTGACCCAAAAATCATTTCTGCAAAATTTGGTTGAAATCCATTAAATGGTTTCTGAGAAGATTTTTAAAGGTTTTACGGTATGTGGAAATTAGCCCCACCAATTAAAGCCATGATTTCATACAATCAAAATTCTTTGAAGGAATCTGATAAAGGGCAGCCAAGGATCATTTCTGTGAAATTTGGATGAAATCCATCCATTGGATTATGAGAAGATTTTCAAAGCTTTCGCCATATATGGAAATTAGCCTGTTTTTAATCCGATCAGTATTCTTTGAAGGAATCTGAAAGAGGGTTACCAAAGGATCATTTTTGTGCAAGTGGGTTGAAATCTGTTCAGTACTTTCTAAGGAGAAGATTTTCAAAGGAAAAGTTTACAGACGGATGGAAGGATAACGGAGGGATGCATGGACTCACGACAGACACAACACCATGCCAATAGCTCTCTGGCTTTCAGCCAGTGTAGCTAAAAAGTGGGATTGTGTGGAAATGGGTAAACATAGTGTTTAACATGAAAACTTATTTTGAAAAAGATGAATCATTGGGAAATATCATTTTCTTCTTTTCCCCGACTGTTCTCTGCCCTGTAGGAAAGCTAAATATTTTATCTTTTTCTTAATTTGACCAATTCTTTTAACCTATTACCAGATGAAAGAAATTTCTTCATTTTACGCAGTGTTTTCCCAACTCTTTTTCTTGAGGGGCGACCAAAAGCGTCTCTGTGTGGAAATGGGGTGAATAGGTCTGCCCAGTATTTGGTGCCCCGTATTTTCGTAGTCTAGAGAGAGTTAAGGAGCTATAGAAAATCAAGCCTTTTTAGTGATCAATATCCCTAAAACAGAAGGCATTAAATATCTGGAGTACTTTGATCAGTATGCCCTGAATCAATTAGGTTTCTAATGGCCCATGTTTATTTGGTAAATAATCCAGACAGATATCATTTGGTGTCCACAATCTTTTCATTTAAGAGGGGATTTTAATCAAAACACTTTTCATTCCAAACTGATGCTTTTACTTTAAAGTTCATTTTCATCAATCAAAACTGTTGCACTCTGTTTGGCTAAAAAAAATATTCCATAGTTTCATGAAAAAACAAATGCAACTTATACTGATGCTAACACTCAGCTCTTCAAGTGATTGATGGTGGGTGAAATTTCACTCCAAAATACATTTTGAGTTACCCCCTTGTTGGTATACAAAGCTCTTTCGATAGTAAACATATATTCCGAGTTTTAAGTGAAGGTATTCAATACTAACAGAGATATCCAAGAACTTAACTGAGGAAGCCGTAGATGTCAGCCTGGTCTTAGCATTACCTCAGGTTTGGAGTAAGGCACTATATAACATGCCTGTGGCCACAAGTTAGTTCAATGAAGACTCACTCAAATGGGTAAACATTCACCTAGCCCATCCCAAGAGGACAAAATTCTGATTTCAAAATTCAAATAAGTTGAAGATGACAAGTTATGGTTGATGGTATTCTAGAAACCTTGTCTTCTGGGATAGAAAACTGTAGATAATAAGGCTATTGCTTGTAACAAGCAATTTCTTCTTTGTCCACAATGTTTTCAAAAGTTCTTTTTCTTCGGGCATCAAAAAGTGTTATGTGTATAGGAATAGGTCAGTGGATTTCTACTTATGAAATTTGCCTTTATAATATTGAATAGGAACAAAATATTTTTGTTTGTTTTCACTGAGATTTGAAACTAAAAACCTAATCACTGTTTCTAAATGAATCTATTTCTCAGCTTCATACAGTGTGAGAGTACAATTCTTTATTTTTATACTGCCATGAACTCAACATTTCTTAACCCATTCCAACACAAAGACGCTTTTAAATGCCTCTCAAGAAAAGCAATTTTTTATAGGCAGTGACAACTGTTTCACGCTAAGCCATCAAATTAGAAAAACATTGTGGAAAATAAGGCAATTTCTTCATTTTTAACATATTCTACCCAGAAAGTTAGAAAAAATTTAAATTTTCAAAATGTTTAAATTTTTGTCTGCAACTCCTTTCAATTTGGACCAGTCTAAAATTTCGCAGTCTGGTAATGGCTTAATATGGAGATTGAAATTCAGAAATTTGAGGTTTTATTACTAACTAGAGCTGTCGCCCTCAAGGGCTGACGAGAATACCCCCCCACACCGCTAAAAAGGCTTTTTTATGAAGGAGTGGAATTTGAAGGGGCATTTTATGACCCCTTTTTAAGTAGGAGTGGAAAAGTAGCAATTGTGTATGTAATTATGTTTTCAGCTTCTCCCCCCCCCCCTCCATCCCCGTCCCCCAATCCCCCCCCCATTGCGTCTTTCTTTTGCAAGTCTCACTCTCCAACACTTCTGACCCTTGAAAGCTATGTACCAAGTATTAGAGAGGACGGAATTGTTCAATTAATTGTTAATTGTAAATGACTTACAGCGTTTTGATGTCAAACATGTACACGCCCGGTAATCTTGGGCTCCATCTCTTTTTGGAGAACAGTGCAAAATGGAGACAATGATACTTCCGATATGGAGCCAAGGACCGGAACTGAACAGAAAAGGTAAATAAAACAGTGCACCTTGCGTACAATTTGATCTCCTATTAACCTATTATACATTTTCCCAAAACGTCCAGAGTTTCATACCACATAGAAATGATTATATTATCCATTGGCGGTGATAGATTTTAAAAATAATTCCGTTTGTGAATAGAAACTTGAATCAAAGTTTGGACATTGGACCCGATCAAACACGAAAATGTGTGTTGAAATCGTTCAAATCCACGTAATCAACAGTTCTGAAAGATTTAAGTGACAATGACTGTGAAATGAATGATAACGTGTTGATATAGAATAATGTTACCACAAAGAACTGCGTTTTCTTAACCCTTTTGCGGATTTTCTTAGATGAGAAGGAGACCAGGATGCGGAGAGGGAGAAAAAACAAACAGAATTATTTTTGAAATCTATCACCGCCAACGGATAACATAATCATTTCTATGTGGTATGAAACTCTGGACGTTTTAGGAAAATGTATAATAGGTTAATAGGAGATCAAATTGTACGCGAGGTGCACTGTTTTATTTACCTTTTCTGTTAAGTTCCGGTTCTTGGCTCCATATCGGAAGTATCACTGTCTCCATTTTGCACTGTTCTCCAAAAAGAGATGGAGCCCGAGATTACCGGGCGTGATGTATATATATAAAAGATGATGTTACTTACCAAATTTGGTAACTCCCCTTATGGTTACTGAGTTTTGCAATTTTAAATTTTGACTACCCCCCCCCCCCCATTAAAAAGTTAAAAATGGCATAACTCTGAAACTAACGACTGGATCAAGATGAAAATTGCAGGTGCACAACTTCATATGATAGGAAACAACCTGATAAAATTTCATCAAAATTGGTCAAAAAATGTGGGAGGAGAAGAGGACACAAAATTATGTCCACGGACGGTTGGACGGACAAACAGACGGACGGATGGACAACCTGATTCCAGTATACCCCATCATAACTTCGTTGTGGGGGGTATAAAAATTCAGAACATTTGTAGCTGTCAACATACTTTGTTATGACAGTAGACAAATATTTCATGTAAAAATCTTAGAAATATAGGTATTGTTTGAACCCATTTTCCTACATTAATCCAGTCTATAAATACACTACCCATACCTTCTAGTCTGTTCATTTATTTCCCTTGTTCAAAAATAAAGCAAGTGAATTGTACTTTTGTTTTGCATATCTCCATCATCTTCTTGGGGCAAACATTAAAAAAAACACACAAAAACTTATCTTACTTAGTCTTTGATCATAGGCAGATTTCTGATTATGAGTTTTTGAAATTTATACATAGTTTCAATAAAATTTGGCAATTAAAATTTTGAAGTTTTGAACTCAGAATTTGTCAGCACAGTCTGGTGTGGATGGGGTTACTCTAAGAACACTTATTAGAAAGAGAGTTTATTAGGAGGAATGCTGTATAATGAGTTTATCTGTTTAACTCATTCTCACACACAAACGTTTTTTGACACCCATTAAGCAAAACAATTAGGAATAATTTGTAAAATGAAGAAATTGCTTGTAACATAATTTTACACAATATTTTCTATTCAGAAAGTTAAAAAAATCTAAAACTTCATAATTTATAAATTGTAATTTGCAACTCCTTCCAATTTGGACCAGTCTCAAATGTTGTTGTCTGGCAGTGGGTTAATTTAAAAGAAATGTGGTATTTAGCAACACAGAATCATAACAACAACCTACCCTATGAAGTGCCAGCCACCTTGCAATGAATAAATCCTGGGACATGCCTTTTCTTTCACTTAGGTTTATGTTCTTAATAACAATAGAATCTGTCATACTCCATAATGTCACTAATTACACATTCATAAGATCAACCACTTGTCTCATTCACTATTAACCATTTCCTGTTTTTCAAAATTTTAGACCTCTCCAATTTGAAAGAAGTTGCAGGCAACAATCAAAAGTGAGTGCAATTTGAAACAAAACCATTCTATGTGGTAGAAAATATTGTGGTAAAAGAAGAAATTACTTGTATCAAGCAATTTCTTCTTTTATCACAATATTTTCTTAGGTATATACTTGCATGGATGTAAAAACCAGTGATTATACAGGAAGGGTTAATCAAACTCTACACTAAACAGAAGTCTAAATAAATATCAGAATTAACCCATTCCCACAAAATACTGCCTTTTTGTACCCCTCAAGAAAAGAGATTCAGAAAACATTTTGGATAATAAAGAAATTGCTTGTTACAACCCTGTTTTCATATGCGTTCCTTTTGGAATGATTGTAGCAAATCAATCATTTTCGTGCCATCTGCTAGTAGTTTGTTTGGTCAAAAAGCTCAATACTGATCTTGGTCATAAATAATAATTTTCAGATGAAAACCATTTTATTTCTTGACATTTTTCATCATGATCCAGATGTGTCCATTTCTAACTTCCTTAATCCATCCTTGGACATTTCATTTCAATTTCTATAAATTTATAGAAGAGAAATGAGATTCATCTTAAAAATGGTGTTGAAGGTCAATGATTAAGTGGATCATCATTATATCCAAGTGTGTGAATGATTGCTCTCTATTTTTGATATAAGTATTGATTTTGTTTCAAATGCATGGACCAAGCTATAATCATAATGGTCTTTTATTGAAAAACATTTGTTTTTGTCTAAGCCAAGACTATGCTTTACCTTTCTAAAAATCTTAACCCTTATCATGCTGAATCCGGAATATTCCTGCTTTGACAGTGGTTTTGGAGAGATGTGTAGACTAAGATCAGCCTACACAGATGTGCAGTCTGATCTTAGTCTACACAACCTGCTTGTTCCTCTAGTGTTGAGAAAAATATTTCAACACAGCATCATATTGACTATGTCAAAGTGATGAAATATAGTGAAAAGATGATAAATATTCAGCAGGAGAAGGGTTAATAAAATTATCCAATATTCACTAAATATCTTTCATTCATATCTGTTAGCTTTCATTGCATACACATTTAGTTTAGCATGAGTCCATCTGCTCAAATGAAATTTTCTTCAGGAAGCAGAAATGAGAGGGATTTATCTTTAGCCATGCTTCCCAATTTCATGTAAAATATTTGGGAATCAGATTGATATTCAGTTCAATTCATACCATCATATTTTCCTAATGTCAAAATGGCTAGTTGTCTCCAAATAGTTCTGAAGATTTTACAAAATTTACTGAAAATCTATACACAACACTGAGTCTATCGATAACAACACAGCAAAATTTTAGTTCAAATTCAAAGGTGTTGCAGATGACAATTTCAAGTGGCTGAAATTTGATTTTCTTTTTGCCATTTAGGTAGAAAACATTGTGGACATTGAAGAAATTGTTGGTTTCAAGCAATTCTTTATTGTCCCCACAGTTTCTCAAAGCATTAATCTTGAAGGGCATAGAAAGATTTAGTTGGAATATAGTTAAAGTAAAAGTTGAAACATCAATTTGTGACTAATATACATTCTTGCAAATTTGTCACCAGTCTTTATGTTTTGATTGCAGGCAAAAACTGCAGTGAAGCAGAAGTGTCAAATTTAGCCAACTCCTACATGATCCTTCTTCTTTATGCTGCCTGACAAGAAAAAAGCTTTGGAAAACATTGTGGAAAATTTCATCATTTCTCACGTTTTCTACTCTGAAAGACTAAAAACCCAACAACAACCTCCCCCCGAAACCTTAAATTTGTCATTTGCAACTTTATTCAATTATGACAAGTCAAAAATGTTGTCTGGTAATGGGTTAACACCCTATTAAACCTGTATCAGATTGTATATTACCCATTTTGTACTGTAGCATATTTTGGTGAGGAAAAAGACAACACAAATATGTTTTGTCCTGCTTTGAAGCTCTACTTTAAATGAAGTCTTTGTTATCAAATAAAGTCTTTTTTATTAAGATTATCATTGCTATAATTAAAGACATTGAAGTTTGAAATAAGGTAAATATAACAAATGTTAACCACGCCTACAAAGCACCAATAAGTAGTTTCTCTTCCACATTAAGCAAAGCTTATGGCTAGACCATAATAATAACAAAAAATGCTGCTCATATATGTCGGTCAGCGTTGCAGTTCAAAGTGCATTTCCCGTTTAAATCAATGATTTGATTGGTCGATTGATTCTTTGGTTGATGTCCGCTATCTGTCAATTCTGTTGATATAGCTAATTTGTCTTCCTATTCCTATCTAATATCATCACCTCATTTTCAGAAGTCACATGATCATTAATTGAAGGGTTAATGATGACAAAACCAATCCATGTGCCTAATAGACTACAGACAATAAGATAATTTTGTTTGTCTTAACACTTACATAACATATCGATCACAACAACCAAAACAGTTTCACTTCTACACCATTATCACTTGATAATCTCATAATTTCCTTTCATGCATGATAGTATTCATGTATCATTTCAAAGATCCTGGTTTAACCCTTTCCCGCTCAACTCCTGATTTCTATATCCTTGTGATATTATGCTTGTAAAAGCATTGAGGAAAATATAGGAATTGCTTGCATTAAGCAATTTCTTCCTTTCCAACAAAATCTTCAATCATATAAGATGGTTATTTCTTGAATTGTACTTACTTTATAATGTTGCCTGCTACCCCTTTGAATTGGGAAAAATAAAGAAAATTTGAAAAAATAGTAAAGTGTCAAACTAAAAATAGCTGTAAATATATAAAGAATAAATACTTAAATCCTGTTTCAAAATATCCCAAATTTGGTCAACTGTATATTCTTAAAAGATGAACACACTTTTTGAGCCAGTGCACAGTGATGCAGAGGAAGTTGGGTTGTCTGAATATTCTCTACTTGAATTTTTTACTGTCTACCTTGACTGTATTTTTAACCCATTACCAGACACTAAAAATTTAGACTTCTAAAACTGATAGGAGTATAAAGCACATGAAACTTTGGATTTTTCTTCCTTTTCAGATAGAAAACATTGTGGATAATGAAGACATTGCTTGTGACAAGCAATTTCTGTATTTTCGACAATGTTTTCCAAAGCTTTTTTTTTCTTACAGGGCGTCTAAAAGCATCATTGAGTGGGAATGGGTTAACCCTTATCATGCTGAACCTGGAACATTCCTATTTTGGTTGGAGTTATAGACAAAGATCTTTCTGCAAATATATGCAATCTGGTCTTAGTTTATGCCACTTGCTTGTCTCTTTTAAGCCACAATTGCTATAAATTTAATTTCCAGAATAATTGTTTATCCAAAATAAGTGAATCCAGTCCTATCAGCCCTTTGATTATTTTAATGGAATTCTGGAAATGATTCAATTCAGCACAACAATGGTTAACACAATCATTTTAGTAACAAATAGAAAACCATTGAAAACATTGTGATAAAGAATTCCATGTGGTCACAACAAATATCTTCCTTTCTGATAATGTTGCACGTACCGGTATACATATTTATTCAGATACATACAGCTTGAAATATTTCTTGTAACCATTGGAAATATGAACAAGTCCAACATTTGTCATTTTAAACCTATTACCAATCCAATCTTGAGGAGTAATATTGACAAAAATCTTAATGTAAATGGAGAAATTGCTTGTTAAAAGCATTTTCTCCTTTACTCACAAGGTTTACCCAAAATGGGGCTTATTTTTATCTTATTTAAAATTTGTTTGCAACCTCTTTTAATTAGGATTATTCTTAAATTTTGCAATCTTGTAACAGATTAAGTGACTGAAGATTTTTACGCTCAAAATACTGATAAATCCCCAACCACACTGAACGGAATACAAAGCCACAATCACTTCCTTTTTTTCACAAATTAGCTCAATATTAACTCAATATGTCATTTTTTCCCCTACAGCTATAGAATATCGGCAAGGATATAATGAAATTGACAGCCTATATCATGCCGTTTTCATTGCCAAGAATTTATGGTTTTACCAGGTTTTACATTGATTTTGATAATTTATCTTTAACCCATTCCCACTCAGTGACACTTTTAAACACCCCCAAGAGAAAGATCTTTGGAAAACATTGTGGAAAATGAAGAAATTGCTTGTCACAAGCAATTTCTTTATTCACCACAATGATTTCTTCCCAGAAAGTTGAAAAAATCCAAAATTTTATAAACTTTAAATTGTTGTCTGCAACTTCTTTCGATTTCGGCCAGTCTAAAATTTTAACGTCTGGTAGTGGGTTAAATCATTGCTCTGCTGGTCCAAGAACAATCAGACATTAATAGCAAAGACAGGCCTGCACAAAGATTAGGTCTTTGATAATCTTTTCCCACAAAATCAGCTTACAGTATCATTTTTGTTACAGTTGAATATCTTCCTGACTAAATAAGTGAGAAAAATTGAAAATATGCAATTATTTTTAATTCAGTCATGTCATAATTTTGCATTATCTGAATATCAAATACCAGAAGTCTAGATTAGAGGGGATAAAAGCATTCTTAAATCCTTATTTGTCAACATAACCCTCCAATCCAATTGAGACCATTCAAATGAGTAACTATAACATAGGGTCTGAGTCAGTATTGATGAAATATTTTAATCTAAAACACGAACTACGCCCTCAATCTTTAGCGCTGAATACCACAGTCCAATGGAGATGCTCGTATGCCCATTAGCAGGCAAGAAAAGTCTTCCAAAGCTTTTATCTCTTTAGGGCATCAAAAAACGAGTTCTGTGGTAATGGATTAACCCTTTCCCGTTCAAATACGGGATTTTATGTTCCTGTAATTTTTTACTCAAAAAAACATTGTGGAAAAAGAAGAAATTGCTTGTAACAAGCAATTTCTCCTTTTTCCACAACATTTTCTATCACATAGGATGGTTTGATTTCAAATGGCATCCAGTTTTCATTGTCGTCTGCAACCTCTTTCAATTTGGACTGGTCTAAAATTTCGCAAAACGGGAAAGGGTTAACCCATTCCCACTCAGTGACACCTTTAGACGCCCCAAAGGAAAAAGGCTTTGGAAAACATTTTGGAAAATGAAGAAGTTGCTTGTTACAAGCAATTTCTTCATTTACAACAATGTTTTCTACCTAGAAAGTTGAAAAAATCCAAATTTTCAAGAACTTTGAATTGTCATCTGCAACTTCTTTCAATTTGGGCCAGTCTAAATTATGCTGTCTGGTTATGGGTCAAAGCTGCTCAAACAAATGTCTCAAATTCAAATCATAGACTCAATTTGTTTGCAAAAGGTAGAATACAATCTGGATTGGACTTTTAGTATCGATCGTTAATGCTTGTCATCTACATTGTTAACAGCTGTCAAAAGAATGAACATGTCTGTTACATATTTCATAGTACAGTATATCTGTAAAATTGACCAATCCTCAGGCTGTCAATCAAAAAATCTAATGACCGATCAAATTATTCATTTTGAATGGAAGTGAACTTGATTTCCGACATTGGCTGAAATTCATGTGAAGTATTTTTTGTTGGTAAATTGGCAACTAAATGTCTTGACTACGGCCTGTTGAAACTGCAGTTACCACATTTAAGTCGCAAAACAACTGTCTACTTTTTGTTACATGCTACTAGGCTGAAATTCTGCAAAATAAAGCCATTTAAATTCAAATTAGAACTGTATGTTGAAGCTCATAGGGCACAGCCAGCTATCTGTCATATCATACAGAGTACAAATCTGAAATTTCTGTCAATCTGGTAATGGATTTAACCCATTCCAACTCAAGCCCTCCTTTTGACGCCCCTGAATTAAAGGGCTTTGGAAAACATTGTGGAAAATGAAGAAATTGCTTGTATCAAGCAATTTCTTCATTATCCACAATATTTTCTACCCAAAAAGACAAAAACAAATAAAATTCCATCAACTTGAAATTGTCGTCTGCAACTTCTTTCAATTTGGACCGGTCTAAAAATTTGTTGTGTGGAAATGGGTTAAAAACAGAAACAGAAAGATAATATGAAAAACATTGTGTAAAATGAAGGTTTTGCTTGTAACAAGCAATTTCTTCATTTTGCACAATGTTTTTTTCTTCATTTTGCATGATGTTTTTTACCCAGAAAGTTGATAAAAAATATATTTCAATAAACTTTAACCCTTTGCCTTTTTTAAAATTTTAGACCAGCCCAATTTCAAAGAAGTTGCAGACAACAATCAAAAGTGGGTGCAATTTAAAAGCAACGAACCTGCAGGTTAGAAAAAATTGTTGGAAAAGAAGAAATTGCTTGTAACAAGCAAATTCTTCTTTTCCCACAATATTTTCTCAAGCATAAATTCACAGGGATGTGAAAACAAGGGATTGTACAGGAAAGGGTTAAACTGTCGTCTGTAACTTCTCTGAATTAGGACAAGTCTAAAATTCTGCCATCTGGTAATGGGTTAAGAGTGACTGAACCCAAATTAAGGGTGAGATTAATAATGAATAGAAAGTAATAGAGAGAATAAGACAAGAATCAATGTGTAATGTTGATTGTAAGCATTGATTCCTTGTATCTAGTCACTCATCATTATACGGATGGAGTCAGGGCTGGATGAGACGGAATGTCTTTATTGCCAATGGATAACCCTGCCTACATCACACCATTTAACCCATGCCAACTCAATCTAGCTTTTTTATGCCCTTCAAGAAAACAACCACAACACAGCTGTGAAATTGATGCCATGTGACACTGGTAATGTATTTCCAAATTGTTTCCAATCTTTCAAGTGTACCTTTCAAAACCAGCTCAAATCTAATGGTTTATAACATAATGGTCTTAAATGGTGCAAATACAATTTACAGATGAAATAACGAAAAATTACTCCAAAAACCAACTTTTAAGTCTTTTTCTCTCTACATTGGTGTTTAGGTCAACCATTTTTTGTTTTATTCCTTATTCCTTATTAATGTCTATGTGATATCAAGAATCCAACAACATAGGGCTTTTTACCCTGTAAGAGCAGGATGTAAATCATTTTATATGAAGATTAGAAGGCAATACAACATGCAAAATTTCAAAGCTCTAGGTCTAATGGTTTATTAATATTCTTATTGATTTTACAGAATTTCTTTTAAAGATTTCCTTCTTTATTCCTATGTAAACACCATGACCTCACAAAGGAGGGCTCACGTTCAGAGTAGACAAAAACTTTGAGGTATTTTGAGAAGAAAATGAAACTAATGCAACATGCAAAATTTCACAGCTTTACACTAATGGCCAAGGAGTTGTTTTTTCCTTTTATAAAAAGATTTTCATGTTTACTCAATGTTTGTTCTTTGGTAGAACAGGGTCTTAATCTGACATCAACAAAGCAGAGACTTGACAGTCGGTGTGTGATCAGGGTCTATACTCTATGTTTAGGGGTCTCTGATTTAAAAAGAAGGCCAAGATGGTTCTAGATTGCTGATCCGAGATCTTTATTAAACAATATATGAAACTAAAACTTCACAGGTCTTATTATTGAAGAGTCAAGCAGTATACAAGGCTTGTAATACTATTTTGTTGATAATTATCAAATTGTCATTAAGACCACTTTCCCTTATTTTCCAAGCTTCCAATTACCAATAGAGTTCATCCTTTAATGACCTTACAATCATTCTGACCAAGTTTCATCAAGAATGAGCCAAAATGGTTGCCCCCCCCCCCCCCCTCCCAAAGGTGTAAACAAAGAAATTATCAATAAGACCCTTTTCCTGAATTTTCCAATTGAACTTAGATCCACTTCATCATCCTGACAATCATCTTGACCAGGTTTCATCAAGATATGGTTTCATTATTTTACGTAAAAATTGAAGTTATAGCATTCATAGATAACTATATAGGCGCTTGAGTGCCTGTATTGCTCCACAGGCCTGATTGTACCGATTATGCAAATGGTGTTTTAAGGAATCATATTCATCATGTGTGGCAAATAAATCTTGTCAATGAAATCTTTAATACTTCAGCCTTTTCATTGTTTTACAAAAGTCAATTCATTTTCCAAGTCAGGTGCAAAGGTATTCATAATCTTTTTTAAACATAATCACTGGATACCATATATGGACATAAGTCACAACCATGAAAGCCATATTTTCAATGAATCACAATTAATTGATGGAATCTGAAAAAGAGTCACTCGAGGATCATTCCAGTTAAATTTGGTTGAAATTCATAATTGGATACTAAGAAGATTTTTAAAGCTTTCACTATATGTGAAAATTAGCCCCGCCCATTTAAGTAATGTTTTTCAGCAAATCTAAATTCTTTGACGAAATCTGATAAATGGTCATCCAATGATCATTTCTGAGAAATTTGGTTGAAATCCATTGATTGGTTTTTGAGAAAAAAATTTCACAATATAGGGAATTTAGCTCCGCCCATAAAAGCCATGTTTATCATCCAATTGAAATTCATTAAGGAATCTGATCTAGGTATAACCAAATGATAATTCCTGTAAAATTAGAATAAAATCCATCCTGGTTTCTGAGAAGAAGATTTTTAAAGGTTTCACCATATATGGATATTAGCCCCATGCATGAAAGCCATATTTTTCATCAGATAAAAAGTATTTTGAAGAATCATATAAAGGGTCACCCAAGCATCATGTCTGTAAATTTGGTTGCAATCCCTCAATTAGTTTCTGAGAGGTAGATTTTTTCAAGGTTTCACCATATAATTATGGAAATTAGCCTAGCCCATTATCGCAATGTTTTTCATCTGCTCAAAATTTTTTGAAGGAATCTGATAAAGGGTCACCAAAGGATAATTTCTGAGAAATTTCGTTGAATTCTGTCCAGTACTTTCTGAGCAGTAGATTTTTTAAGTAAAAGTTTTTACGGACGAACAGACTGACAAATGCACCTTAGAAGGACACCACGCCATGGTTAAGGTCCTTGTTACCCTTTCCCACATAATGACACTTGTTAAATTTCTTAATTTTCCAAAATATTTATATCCCAAAAGACAAAACAAGAGGGCCGTTGGCCCTGGGGCGCTGACCTGAGATAAAGGCTCTTTTTCTCTCAACAGTCTAATTTCATGTTAAGGTTAGGATTATGAAACAAGTGGCCACACTTATATAAAAAGACTATGAACCTGGGGATCCAAAAGACTATATTACAAATTCCAAGGCTTTAGTGCTGATTTGAAAGATAGAAAAAACTTTTTCCTCCCTCTGGATCCATGGGTTATAATTTCAGAAATGAGAAAGAAGTCTGTAAACTGATGCTTCATGCCTATACCCCCCCTCCCCAGGCTCCGCCCCTGGAGACCCGAGGATCATGATTTTAGCTATTTTGTAAGAGATCAATATACTGATATTTCATGTAAAATATTAAGGCTCTATACCTTCTGGGTCAGGAGGAGAAGATTTTTAAAGATTATTCTAAAAATTCACTTTTGTTGCCATGGCAACCAGAGTTTTTAATGGATTTCAATTCTTTTAGCTTTTTTTAAGGGGGACCACCTAAGCAACATTTCTGCCAAATTTGGTTCAAATCAGCCCAGTGGTTTGGGAGGAGATGTCATTTAAAAATCTTTCTTTATTTCTATATAAACCCCACCCCCCTCGGGCTCCACCCAAGGGGACCCGAGGATCATGATTTTAGCTATTCTGAAAGAGGTCAATATACTGATGCTTCATGCAAAATATCGAGGCTCTACACTGTCTGGGTCAGGAGGAGTAGATTTTTAAAGATTATTTTAAAATTTCACTTTTGTTGCTATGGCAACCAGAATTTTAACGGATTTCAATTCTTATAGCTATTTTTGAAGGGGACCACCTAGCAACATTTCTGCCAAATTTGGTTCAAATCGGCCCAGTGGTTTGGGAGGAAATGTCATTTAAACAAGAGGACCATGATGGTCCTAAATCGCTCACCTGAGGCATCTGCAAATTACAGTGCTTTTTTGTATAAAAAAGACACAACTTGAGCAAAATAAATAAAACAAATATAAGATTTTGGGCTTTGCACAAAACAATCCAGTAATGCTTTAAAATGAAAATGAAAGCCTTTGGCTTCATAGTTTAATCGATTACCAAACTATCCCAGAATTTGTCACCATCAGGGAAAAAGGTTTAAACAAGAGGACCATGATGGTCCTAAATCGCTCACCTGAGGCTTCTCCAAATTACAGTACTTTTTAGTATAAAAAAGACACAACAAAAATAAATAAAACAAATATAAGATTTTGGGCTTTGTACAAAACAATCCAGTAATGCTTTACAATAATAATGAATGCCTTTGGCTTTATAGTTTAATCCATTACCAAACTATCCCAGAATTTGTCACCCTCAGGGAAAACAGGTTTGAAAAATACATAGTGAGAAAGGGAGTGACAAGCAATTTATCCATTTCTCACAGTGTTTTCTACCTGAAATTCTTTGTATTTAGATTTCAATCAAACTCTAATTACTGTCTGCAACTTCAATGGGTGTAATTTTAGCAACGTTGGTAGAGAACAATCTGGATGTACTATAAATCAAAATATGAATGCATTACAACTTAAACATGAGGAGTGGAAAATATTTGAACATGCTCTTATTGAGCGTTTTTCATATCCTTGGATGCCTTGGGAAGAGCCATGTTTGTCAAAAGGATATAAACATGGTAGATAACAATAATGCTATCCTTTGTTTTTAATGTAAATGCTCTGGAACCTATATTTAAGAAGAAGAATTCTTTCAATGCAATTTACGCAATTTTCAACCCCAGGAACAGAGACATTTTTTATCCTAAGAACATATTTTCCTGTTACGTAGTACAAAATTATTTAGTCATGCTACATACCAAATATATATGCCCTTCACCTTATTTTTTAGAAGGAGAAGACTTTTGATGTTGCTCTAATTGGGCGTTTTCAAAAATTTTTGACCTCTGGGGCAAAGCCATGTTTTATCCCAGGGCTAAAATTTTAGCTAACATGGTAGGGAACCATCTGGATATGCTATATACAAAATATGAATGCCTTCGACTTTTTAGATTGGGAGGAAAAGACTATTGAACATGGTCTAATTGACTAACTTTGGACACACAGGGAAGGGGTGTTTATTAACCTAATTTGATCAAAACAGATAGATAACAGTCAGGCTATGCTAGACTCAAAATATAAATGCCCTCCTCCTTAAAATGAAGAAATTTTTTTTTACATATTCAAATTTTGCGTTTTTCCAAATTTTGGACCCCTAGTGCAGAGCTTTTTTTGACCTGAAGAAGACAACTTTTAGTGATATGGTACAAAACCATCTAGTTATGCCCAATACCAAATATGATTATCCTAGACCTTATAGTTTAAGAGGAGAAGTCTTTTGAAATTGCTCTAATTAAGAATTTTTCCAAACTTCGGACCTCAGGGGCGGGGCAATTTTTTACCCCAGAGATTAAATATTTAAAAAAAACTTGGTTGAGAACAATATGATTAAGCTCTATATAAAATATAAATGCCTTTGGCCTTGTAGTCTGTTAAAAAAAAGACAACAAAGATTTTCTAAAATTTCCCATTTTCATATGCCGCAGTTACAAGAGTTCACGGAATTATATTCTTTTAACAACTTTTGAAGAGCTTCACCTAAAAAACATCCCAGCAAAGATTTAGCTTGATTGGCCTACTGGTTTAGGGGGAGAAAATTTTTAAAGACTTTTACAGATTTACTAAAGATTCCCATTTTCACATGCCGCGGCAACCAAAGTTTTTGATGGAATTAAATTCTTTTAACAACTTTTGAAGAGCTTCACCTAAAAAACATCCCTGCAAAGTTTTAGCTTGATTGGCCTACTGGTTTAGGGAGAGAAAATTCTTAAAGATTTTTACAGATTTACTAAAGATTCCCATTTTCACATGCCGCGGCAACCAGAGTTTTAGACGGAATTAAATTCTTTTAACAACTTTTGAAGAACTTCACCAAAGGAACATCTCTGCTAAGTTTCAGCTTGATTGGCCTACTGGTTTAGGAGGAGAAAATTTTTAAAGATTTTTACAGATTTACTAAAGATTCCCATTTTCACATGCCGCGGCAACCAAAGTTTTTGACGGAATTAAATTCTTTTAACAACTTTTGTAGAACTTCACCAAAGAACATCTCTGCAAAGTTTCAGCTTGATTGGCCTACTGGTTTAGGAGGAGAAGATTTTTAAAGATTTTACAGATTTACTTAAGATTCCCATTTTCACATGCCCCGGCAACCAGAGTTTTTGACGGAATTAAATTCTTTTAACAACTTTTGTAGAACTTCACCAAAGGAACATCCCTGCAAAGTTTCAGCTTTATTGGCCTACTGGTTAAGGAGGAGAAAATTTTTAAAGATTTTTACAGATTTATTTAAGATTCCCATTTTCACATGCCGCGGCAACCAGAGTTTTTGACGGAATTAAATTCTTTTAACAACTTTTGTAGAACTTCACCCAAGGAACATCCCTGCAAATTTTCAGCTTGATTGGCCTACTGGTTTAGGAGGAGAAGATTTTTAAAGAAATTGTGGACAGACGGACAGACGGACAGACGGACGGACGGACGACGGACAACGACGGATCACAATAGCTCACCTAGCACTTTGTGCTCAGGTGAGCTAAAAAGCATTGTGAGAAAGCAAGCAATTTCTACAATTCTATTTAAGAAGAATCCTTTCAATGCGATTTATGCAATTTTAAATCCAAGAGCAGAGACATTTTTTATCCTAAGAGCAAATTTTCCTGTAACATAGGACAAAATTATATAGTCATGCTACATACCAAATATGAATGCCCTTCATCTTATATTTCAGAAGGAGAAGACTTTTGCTCTAATTGGGTGTTTTCCAAAATTTTGGACCACTGGGGCAGTGCCATGTTTTATCCCAGGGCTAAGAATTTAGCTAACATAGTAGAGAACCATCTGATTATGCTATAAATCAAATATGAATGCCTTAGACTTTGTAGATTGGGAGGAGAAGACTTTTGAACATGGTCTAATTGAGCATTTTTACGAACTTTGGACACCCAGGGAAGGGGTGTTTTTTAACCTACAGGCATAATTTAATCAAAATTGATAGATAACAGCCAGGCTATGCTACACTCAAAATGTACATGCCTTCTGCCTTGAAATGAAGAATTTTTTTCAACATACTCAAATTTTGCATTTTTCCAAATTTTTGGACCCCTAGTCAGGGTTGCATTTTTCCAAATTTTTGGACCCCTAGTCAGGGCCGTTTTTGACCCTTGGATGAAAACTTTAATTGATATAGTACAAAACCATCTAGTTATGCTACATACCAAATATGAATATACTAGACCTTATAGTTTAAGAGGAGAAGTCTTTTGAAATTGCTCTTATTAAACATTTTTAAAGATTATTTTAAAATTTCACTTTTGTTGCCATGGCAACCAGAGTTTTTAACAGATTTCAATTCTTTTAGCTATTTTTGAAGGGGACTACCTAAGGAACATTTCTGCCAAATTTGGTTCAAATCTACCCAGTGGTTTAGGAGGAGATGTCGTTTAAAGAAATTGTTGACGGACGACGCACGACACGCGACGCACGACGTACGACGGACGGACGCTGGACAAAAGGTGATCACAATAGCTCACATGAGCACTACGTGCTTAGGTGAGCTAAAAATCATTCTTTATTTCTTCACAAACGCCACCACCCCTGGGGCTCTGCCCCTTGTGACCCGAGGATCATGATTTAAGCTATTCTGAAAGAGGTCAATATACTGATGCTTCATGCAAAATATCAAGGCTATACACCTTCTGGGTCAGGAGGAGAAGATTTTTAAAGATTATTTTAAAATTTCACTTTTGTTGCCATGGCAACCAGAATTTTAACGGATTTCAATTCTTTTAGCTAGTTTTGAAGGGGACCACCTAAGCAACATTTCTGCCAAATATGGTTCAAATCGGCCCAGTGGTTTTGGAGAAGTCATTTAAAAAATCTTTCTTTATTTCTATATAAACCCCACCCCCTGGGGATCATGATTTTAGCTATTTTGAAAGAGGTCAATATAATGATGCTTCATGCAAAATTTCAAGGATCTACGCAATCTGGGAGAAGATTTTTAAAGATCATTTTAAAATTTCACTTTTGTTGCCATGGCAACCAGAGTTTTAAACGGATTTCAATTCTTTTAGCTATTTTTGAAGGGGACCACCTAAGGAACATTTCTGCCAAATTTGGTTCAAATTGGACCAGCGGTTTGGGGGGAGATGTCGTTTAAAGAAATTGTTGAAGGACGACGCACGTCGCAAAACGGACGACAGCCGAACGCCGGACAAAAGGGGATCACAATAGCTCACTAGGTGCTCAGGTGAGCTAAAAATGTTTAAGAATCAATCAACAAAAAATTGTTGTAAGCAAATTCTTTGAATTTAGATTTTTCTGTCTGGTGATAGGTTGAAGTATCTTTTCTTCAATTTTTTCTACAGCTATTTGTTTTCAGTGCATCAAGATGTGGGATGGTTTGGCAATAGGTTAAGATTGATATGTGATGAAACCGACTGACTGGCTAATGGTTTCATCTCACAAAGTAATGATATGGGATATAACACTAAGAAACAGTACCTGCTAATTCAAGGAATAATGTTGATTGAAACCATTGATTCCTGGTTCCTGGTCATTCATTATTACCCTAATTACAAATTAACATGTAAATTCAACATTCCATTTGACATGCTGCAGCAAAATAATTATAGAAAAACAATGTGGGAAAAGAAAAAAATTCCCACATTGTTTTCTACCAACATGGCTCTTATCATTATTCTTTTTTAGCTCACGTTACCACAAAGTGCTCTGGGTGAGCTATTGTGATCGTTCATCGTCCAGTGTCTGTTTGTCAGTTCACAATTACAAAAAAAAATCTTTTCCACCTAACCTAACCATGGAATTTCAACCAAACTCCACAGAAATGTTCATGCTCTTCTAAAAAACTTCAAAGAACTGAAATCCATGCAGAACTTAAATCAAAGCACTGAAATTACTGTAAGCTAGCAAAGCATTGTTTTCCACCTAAAGAGATAAATATTTTTAAAGCTTTGAAATTTTCGTCTGCAACTTCTTTGAAGACTCTGATCAGTGTCATTTTGCATAATATGTGCTCGAGTGGGCTTAGAATACCTAGAAGATGAACTTGCATTCAGAGTTTGCAATATTCCTGAAATACACAAGAACTACTTTTTAATGACATAGGCATTTAGTGGTTAAGCCTCCAGTGGCATTTGCACCCGTTAAACTTTGAGACGACCCCAAATTTTGTCTTAACTTAAGCTATCAAAGCTGACGCTTTGCTAGCTAAAAATCTTTTCCTCCCAAACCATAAGGCCCAGAGAATTTATAGTTTGTATAAATCATCTATTGACCCTCTACCAAATTACTTCAAAGAATTACCATATCTTGAAAATTAGCTCTTTTCTATGCGATCCCTGATTTTACAAAGAAATAAAGAAAGAATTCTTTGAATATCTTCTCCTCCCAAAACCATAAGGCCCAAAGCATTTACTATCATCTATTGACCCTCTACCAAAATAGTCCAAAGAGTTGGTCTGGCAATTAAAAATTAGGTCCAGACCGGCGATTTATCAGATTTCCGGTGCCCTGTTTCAAGGAATTACCGTATCTTGTTCATGAGCCTTTTTCTGTATGATCCCTGATTTTATACAGAACTAAAGAAGAAAATCCGTGATAATCTATTTCTCCCAAACCATAAGGCCTAGAGCTTTAATATTTCGTATTTAACAATGTACATTGACCCTTTACCAAAATACTTCAAAGAACTACCTTATCTTTAAAATAAGCCCTTTTCTGTATGATCTCTGATTTTATATATTTCACATATTTGTATTTATCAATGTCTATTGACTCTCTACTTAAAGACTTTAAGGAATTACTGTATCTTGATAATTAGCCTTTTTCTGTAAGATCAATGGTTTACTTAGAAATAAAGAAGGAAATCTTTGAAAATCTTGTTCTCCCAAACCATAAGGTCTAGAGCTTTAATATTTTATAATAAACCAAAAAACTTCAAAGAATTACTGTACTCTGAAAATTAGTCCATTTCTGTGTGATCCCTAATTTCACATATGAATAAAGAAGGAAATCTTTGATAATCTTCTTCTCACAATCCATAAGGCCTATTATAGTTTTAAGATTTGGTGTGTATCAATACCTTTTGACCCTTTACCAAAATACTTCATAGAATTACTGTACTCTGAAAATAAGCAATTTCCTGTGCAATTCAAGATTTTAGAAAGGTATAAAGAAGGATACCTTTGAAAGTCTATATAAACCATTATGCCTAAAGCTTTGATATTTCGTATGGTTCAATGCCTATTGACCCTCTAAAAAAATATTTCAAAGAGTTACCATACTTTTAGCTCTGAATGGTTGGATCTTCAATATACCTAGGATTAATGGAGAAAATCTTTAAAAAATCTTCTCGAAAATAATTAGGTGTAGGGCTTTGATATTTTGTATATCATGTTTTAGCAATCATACTCATGGGAGCGATATAGGACCATCATGGTCCTCTTGATTTGTTTTCATTATCTAGATAGTTCCAATACAACCCGCTTTTTTAACTTCCCTCAAGAAATCACTTAATTTTCAACCTTGTTTTCTACCCCCAAAGACTCAAATATTCAAAATTCTCTCGACTTTAAATATTCATCCGCAACTTTAATGTAATCTTTGAAATTTGAACCAGTCTAAAAATGTGTTGTGTGGTAATGGGTTAAGTACCTTTTAGATTTGACATTAACTGAAACTTCCTTGACTTTGGACCAGTCAAAAAATGCCCCTCAGATATGTCTGTAACAGTTCCTTTACCCTTTCCCCAGTTTTTTTTACAATTTACCCTCCAATCCAACATTTGACACCAGTCCCCCTCCACACAAACACACGATAACAGTTGTCCATAGACAACTTTTGTTGAGCCCACTTAATTTTGACCTTCAGCTGTCATAAAAAAATGTTTGAAATGGCACATCTACTCATGACAGGGAACACTTGTGACAACTTATAATTGGAATCTATCAATAAATATAGGAATTATTTCCTATCTACTTAAGATGCACATTTGTTCAAAATTATTTAGAAATCCATCTTAAACATGCAACTTATTGTTCAGTCAAACTCAGATTGCTGGACACATAGTAGTAGACAGAGGCTCTAACAGCCAAATGGCATTGTAACAACTATATGTCTCCCAGTCTACAAGTCGGATGCACAAAAATCAAGGAAAGCATAGTTGGAAAAGGAAAAATTGCATCTACAAACAACTCTTCCTTCTTTTATTATATTTTGTTCCAAAAATGAAACACTAACCCAGAGTGGTCATGAGGTAGAAGTAATTTTCATTTTGATGGTTAATAATGGAAGGGATGTAATTATACATACAATAATTAAATAAGTCTTGACACAGTAGCCTCCCCTTACAAGAGAACAATAATCAATGTTTAGCAACTACTAATTTTTCAAAAGAAAAAAAAAAACGATGACAAGCTAACAGTTCTAGGTCTAATTGAATGGTTAGCTTGAAAATATTTTAAAAAGAAAAAATGGTTCAAATCTTATATAATTTAAAATACTGGTAGTTGGTAACTCATTTATTTTTAGGTAACAAATTGTTGTTCAAAAAGAGAAACCAATTCATACAATCCATTTCGTTTTTTCCAGAATTCTTTGTTCTGTTTAAGGCTCCTTACCCTAGATTTCATTTCTTCTTCAATTTATAAATCTTTCATTGTAAGTACCTCGAACAAATGAACAACACAGAATTGAAATTTTTTACATGAAATTCATGTTACCATCTCCGTACAGTGACACTTTTTGATGCCCCTCAAGAAAAACAATTAACCCTTTCCTGGTTAATCCCTGGTTTTTACGTCCCTGTGATTTTATGATTGAGAAAACATTGTTGAAAAAGAAGAAATTGCTTGTAACAAGCAATTTCTTCTTTTTCAACAATATTTTCTACCCTACTGAATGGTTATATTTCAAATAAGTTGGACTTTGAATTGTCGTCTGAAAAACCTTTCAATTTGGACCAGTCTAAAATTTCAAAAACCTGGAGGGTTAAGAAAACATGGTTTAAAATTAAGAAATTGCTTGTAACAGCAATTTCTTCCATGTTACACAATGTCTATCCAGAAAGTTGACAAAATCTAAATCTTTATAAACTTCAAATTGTCGTCTGCAACGCCTTTCAATTTGGACCAGTCTAAAATTTTGTTGTTTGGTAGTGGGTTGACAACTGCTCTCTTACAATTAACCCATTCTCACACAATCCCTCCTTTAACACCACAAGAGAAAAAAGTTTTGGAAAACTTTGTGTAAAATGAAGAAATTGCTAGTAACAAGCAATTTCTTCATTATCCACAAGCTTTCAGCCCCAAAAGACATAGATTCTTAAAATTTTGTCAAATTAGAACATTTGTTTGCAAATTCTTTCAATTCGGACCAGTCTAAAATTTTCTCATGCGAGAATTAAACAAGATGGGACACAGCTTTGACATGCCTGTCTAGAATTTTAGGGCAGAGACCACAATACACACAAAAATCCATGTGACATGGATAATCAGTTAAGTAGCATCATTAACCAATCCTGTGTCTAGATAATTGGGAGTAAGTAATAGTGATCAATGCCCTCTCACAAAATAGATTGCTCACTTTCTACTCTCCAGAATCCTCTTCTAGATATCAGAATTTTGTGGAACAAAATATTCTTCGAGCAATATGTATTTCGATCCATTGTTAACTATTGTCATAATGAATAAAATCCTCTTCCGAATTGCATTCATATCAAAGGGAAGAAATCACTGGAAGCACTAATTGTAGGTTAATAACTACTATGTGCAGTCTGATCTTTGTCTATTACCTCCCGTCAAAAGTGGAATTTTCCAGTTTCAGTTTAACAAGGGTTAATGTTTGTTATCATGAAAGTTAAATAATAATAACAATAATAATAAAAATAACCTCATTATTTACAGAGGCTACACATTTGGTTGACCATTCTTCCATGTGGGCCTCTTACATGTACAATCTACAATATTAACACATACAAGAAACATCACAAAGCAACAAGTGAAAACAATTAATCATGGAAAGCCATTCATGAAATGATTTCAAGGCATTTATGAAAGTAATATCTTCCAGAGAACTATATTAACTGTAGAAATGTTTCTCAATGATACCATTATTCATTTGTTAACCCTTTCCTGTTTTACACAGTTTAAGACATGTCCAATTTCAAAAGTTTTGCAGATAAAACTTAAATGTGGGTTTAATTTGAAAAATAACCATTTAGTAGGGTAGAAAATAATGTGGAAGAAATTGCTTGATAATTCATCAACCTGGTATTATCAAGAAGACTGTACATGCAAAATATTCTAAAAACAGCTACATTGTCTTTGTGTCGAGTTCAGTGTACGCTGTCTTTAAGTCGAGTTCATCGTATGCAACACTGCAGGTGTATATGCAAAGGACAATAATAATTCAGTCTAACTCACAAGATGAAGGGGAGGTAATTTAGCATCAAAAAATTGCAGGAAGTATTTCTTTGCTAGGGCACATCCTGGTTATAACACTGTAGCATGCAGTACGGTAGGAGAAATGACCAGACATTAAAAATTTAGTAAAATTTATAAGTTCAAGGGGAGATAATTCAGCAATTAATATAAGTACTGTTACAAAGTTTTTTCATGCTCAAGTTTACACTATCAGTAACATTGTGTGTAAGTTTGCACTCAGTACATGCAATACTGTTGGAGGAAATAGTCAAACAATAGAAATTAAGTAAAATTTACAATATCAAAGGAAGATAATTTAGCAACAAATGATGGTGTGGCCATGAAAATTTCACATACACAGTTTATTACTACTAGATACATTGTGCTTAAATTTGAGTTCAGTGCATGTAATACTGTTAGAGAAATACCCCTACAACAGAAATTAGTAAAATTTGTGTGTTCAAGGGGAGATTATTCAATAACCAATCAGAGTAGGGCTTTGAAATTGCAGGTGCACAGCTTCATCTAGGGGTTAACATTATGTGTTCATTTCAGAGCTGTAGTTGCAACAGTGTAAGTGAAAAGCTCTGGACAAAAATGCATACATGGACAGATGGATGGACAGACAGACAGACATCCATGGCAATTCTAGTACACCCCCTCCACTTCTTTGTGAGGGGTATAAAAAGCAGAGCTTATGAATATCACTATGTTATTTTGTGTCAAACACAGACAGATAGACAGACAGAATGATTGATTACTACAAAGATTTAAACAGCTGTCCTTGACTCTGTCCTAGCTACAACCTAAATTCAGTGATTACCTTTAAGGATTCTCTCTTTGACACCTTGGCTGTAGGTTGTAGTGAATTCCCTTGATGCTTCTCTGATATTGGTGAAAAGAGTCTTGATTCAGACTGAAATAGAGAGAAACACAAATCTAAACTAAAATTACAATATAATATAAGCCTATGCGTGACATTTCCAACCATTTGGCATGTGCGTGACTTGCACACATTGAGCACCCTGGACAGCCATTTGGGGCAATTAGAACATTCGCTGATTGTTTAAAGAAGCTTTGGGTCAGTATCTATCTATAGAGCGCAAAGTGAAGACTCATATCAGGCTGTGCAGATGCACAGGCTGATCTGAGTCTTTACTAGGCGCACATGTGTAATGGCTTGAAATGTAATGCATGCGCTCATATAATTATTTAATCTTTTCAAATGTTACAAATACATCTCAAAGTCCAGGGATGCTCAACCAGAGATTTTATACAAATTAGATGATCTCACTTTATAGCCAACTTATTTCAGAAGCCTCTATGAACATTTCTAAAATCAGAACCCTTGGGTCCCTAGGGGCAGAGTCTTTGGTTAGGGTTGAGGGTGGTTGTGGTGGAGATTAGACCTTAAGGCAATTTTAGAAAGGTTCAAATGAAAAATTTCAGATGATAATTTTAAGTTGATGGAATTCTCTTTGTCTCTTAGGGTAAAGAAAACATGTGGATAATGAAGAAATTGCTCATACAAGCAATTTCTTCATTTTTCCACAATATTTTCACAAAGCTTTTATCTTGAAGGCATAAAAAAACATTATTCTGTGGTGATAAAAAAAAATGGTATTATGTTGGAATGGGTAAATGAATTCTCTGTACTGCAGATAATTCTGAATTCTTGGTAATTACTAATTAGCCAATACAAAACCTTCGTTACTGACCAATACATACAGGAAGGCCTTTCATTTTCTCATTATGATGTTACTAAACGCTTACCGAGCAATACATTGTTTCACTCCATCAATTTATAATCAAGCACAGTTGAAATTTTTCATATGAGCAGTCAGAGCTACAGATGGAGGGCACAATTAATGTTTTAGACTTAAATATTTCACTTTACTACCATGAACCCTATGTTGTAGGTACTCCTTTGAATCGTCTCACTGAGACATTAGGTTTTGTTGAAAACTAAGGATTTTAGAATGCTGTTACCCCCTCTTATCTAGACCTCTGGTAGGTTTATTTCTGATTGAATGGTTGATAATCAATCATTAATTGATTGGGGTCTGACGTCATAATGGAGATGAGACCTCAGTTTGAAGTCTCATCCAAATGACTTACTAAGAGAAGTATGGGACATAACTAGGATCCCCCAACACTGGAGTCCAGTGCTTACCAAATGACCAAATCAACAAAGGGCTGAAGTCAAAGTATGGGAACGGGTTAAAGGTTTTTGTAAGTAAACAACAGTATATTGATCATCTTTCAATAATATACCAAAAATGTTTGCCTAAAGACAGAGTTAACCCCTTCCTGTTCAATCCCTGGATTTTACGTCACTGAAATTTGTTATTGAGAAAATATTGTAGGAAAAATGAAGAAATTGCTTGCAATAAGCAATTTCTTCTTGTTTTACAATATTTTCAATCCTATAAAATTTTTTAATTCAATCCACGTTCAATTATTGTATGCAAAACCTATGAATTTGAACGGGTCTAAATTTTTTCAAAACACTGGAAAGGGTTAAAGCAGACAGAAAAGTTTCCTGTACCAGATAACTATCTATACACTCCATAATTCATTTTTGTTCAGTGAAATGGAACCGTCATGCAGCATAGAAAATGAAGATGGTTTTCCTGCCATTTTCCTTATTTGGAAATATTGCATTGGGCTTTAACACTTTTTAATCCATTCCCGCATGACACAATTTAAACTCGTCCAAATTGAAAGGAGTTGCAGAGCACAATTAAAATGTGATAAAAATTTAGATTTTTTCAACTTTCTTGATAGAAAACATTTTGTGAAATGAAGAAATTACTTATTACAAGCAATTTCTTCAATTTCCATAATTATTTCCAAGTTGTTTTTCTTACAGGAGTGTCCAAAGCGTCACTGGATGGGAACGGGTTAAAATGCAGGTATTAATGCAAAATAGGACTGACTCCATATCAAAATGGGCATGCAGCAACGATCATTATGCATTTTAATTCTTTTGACCCATTTCAACATGGTCCTAAATTTTGATGTGCAGGGTAAGAAAGCTTGAAAAAATTTGTGGGAAAAGGCAAGTTGTTTGTAATATCATTTAGATCTATTAATTTTCTGACAAAATATTAGGTCATTTGAGGCAAAGTGTGGCCCCTATACAGAGTGCCAACATTTGACCTATAATTACCTACCTTCTGACCCTATATGACCCTTTATCAAAAATAAGATTGACAAAATGAAAAAAAAATCAAGATATTTGAGCCAAAAGAATGGACTTCCAAGGATTTTCAATGTTTGGTATCCAATATGATCATTTTAACTAATTACCACACAACAATTTTTTAAACTGGTCCAATTTGAAAGAAGTTGCAGATGACAATTTTTAGTTCATGCGATTTTTAAATTCTTTGTCATATAGTATGGAAAACATTGTAGATAATGAAGAAATTGCTTGTGACAAGCAATTTCTTCATTTTCCACAATGCTTTACAAAGCTTTTTCCTTGGGGGCATCAAAAAGCGTCATTGTGTGGGCATGAGTTTAACACATCAGTCTATGACCTAATGACCTTTATTTTAACCAGTTAGCCGACCAATATAGAACATGAAATAGATACAATAAAGAATTATTTTGTTAGGATGGGTTTAACGCCACTTTTAACAGTATTTCAGACATATCACAGCAGCTGGAACAACTAACTGGCGATTCCTGATATTTGTGATGTATACCCAGTATTTTTGTTGGTGTGGCAACTTAAATATCCTAACTACAGCTTATTTAAAGCTGCAATTATGATGTTTAGGTGGAAAATCAATAATTTGCCTTTCATTTTGAGTTCCTGATCACAAACTTGTAACAAGCAATTTCTTCATTTTCCACTCTTTAATTCCTGAACTATTTTCTTAAGAGGCGTAAAAGGCAGGATTGTATATTGCAAGCAACTAGTAGCTTTGCACTCAATCATCAAACTGTAGTGTATTATCCCTTTCCCACACAATAATGCTTTTTGACGCCTTCAAGAAAAAAAATTGTAAAAAATTGTGTAACAAGCAATTTCTTCATTTTACAATTTTTCTACTAAGAAAGTTGGAAAAATCTAAAATTTCATGAACATCAAATTATCATCATCAACTCCTTTCAATTTGGACCAAACCAAAATTTTGCTGCCTGGTAATGGTTTATATAAGAGCACTAACCTGTGACTTTATTAACCTTATCATTCTGTCTGTCCATCAATCATTACATATCTTCCATAGAAAAAATATAATCCTCACAGCACTACTGATATTTTTCCGAGTCCTATTGATTTTTACACAAACATGACTGTAAGTCCCAAAAACTTGGGTCATTTTATACATCAATTTTATTTCACCTAGATCACTTCTTATTCATAAAATCACTGCAGTTCTATCCTTTTTATCCTTATTAAGGTACACACAATGTAATATTGTGACCATTTAACTATTTCTAACCCTGTCCTGTTCAATCACTGTTTTTACGTCCCTGTGACTTTATAATTGAGAAAACATTGTAAAAAAAGAAGAAAAAACTTGTACCTTGAAATTGGACAGGTTTTGGAGATGGAAATTTAATGTGGATTTTAATTAGAGAACCACCATTCAGTGGGGTAGAAAATATTGTTGAAAAAGAAAGAAAGAACCTTCATACCAAATATGACTAAAGTAGGTAACAGAAATTTCAAATACAGACAAATAAACAGACATCTGTAAAGTAAGTTATCCCCTCCACGATCTTATCTATTTAACTTCATATATTTTGTTCACCACCAACATGTAATTTGAAATTGGACTCATCTAAAATACATGTACATTCAGTTAGATCCATTATTAATGATACCAGACAGTGAACTATGTATATTTGTCAATATTTTCCTTATATTTACACTTATGTATCAGTAAACACACCTTTATGGCTACAATCTACTTCATGTTTTATGAATTGGCAATCTGTGTAACAACTTTTAACCAAATTGACAGAATATCTTAACCCTTGTCATGCTTAATCATAAATCCTCTACAGATTTTCATTAAAACAAAGGGCTGAAAGCACCAATTATAGGTTGATATTTCTTTTGGAAATTCATCTTATAAACAATTTTGGTTTAAAAGGGACAAGCAGGCAGTGTAGACTAAGATTAGACTGCACATATGTGCCGAAGCAGGTTCAGCATGACAAGGGTTACAAGGTTCTAGATACAGGGGAAGATAAGAGAAGAGATAAATGAGCCCTTGTCATGCTGAATAAAAATCATAGGCCTGAAAACACTGAAAGGCCTTAACTCTTTCCTGTTTAATCCCTGGTTTTTAGGTTGCTGTGTTTTTATATTTGAGATAATATTGTAACAAGCAATTTCTTCTTTTCTCACAATGTTTTCTAAGGTACTAAATGGCTATTTTTCAAATTGAATTGACTTTATATTTTGTTTGCATAACCTTTGAATTTAGATAGGTCTAAAATTTTGAAAACAGGAAATTAGGGTTAACAGTGGGTCAGTTTTTCTTTGTTAGTTAACAAACATCTCTCTGGTCCAGTCTGATCTTTGTGTATACCTCCTTCCAAAACAGGAATATTCTAGGTATAACAACAGTTAATAAATTTGATTTGTTTCTTTACATATTAAGCCATTCCCACACAGTCCTGCTTTTTTAGACCCTTAAGAAAAAAACAAGAGGCCCAGTGGGCCTTAACGGTCACCTGAGTAAAAGAGCACCAAGACAAGTGATTTTGTTTGAAAGAATTAGAAAAAGGTTTGGTTGAAATCCCCTCAGTAGTTCTTGAGAAGAAGATGAAAATGTTTAAAAGTTACCAAAAATGACCCCCTTTTGGTCCCCATTTTAGGCACCCCCTGACCTCCAGCCTTTTAATTTTCACAAATCTGTATGATCAGTACCCAATGATGCTTTTCACCAAGTTTGTTTGAAATTGGCTTAGTACTTCATCGGAAGAAGGTGAAAATGTGAATTTTTCAACATGATGAACTTTGACCTCAGGGTGTGGCCCCATACATGACCCCAGGGGCATGAATTTCACAATTTATAATATACCTATCCTAGTTGTCATGCACACAAAATATTTAAGCTCTGGCATTAACGGTTTATTAGAAGAAGATTTTTAAAGAAGTACCAAAAATTACCCCTTTTTGGCCCCTATTTGGGCCCCTTTGACCCCCAGAACCCCTATTTTCACAAACTTGAATTGGCATCCCCCAATGATGCTTTCGACCAAGTTTGGTTGAAATCCGCCCAGTAGTTCTTGAGAAGAAGATGAAATATTTAAAAGTTACCAAAAATTACCCCCTTTTGGTCCCCATTTTAGGGCCCCCTGACCCCCCCAGCCTTTTTATTTTCACAAATCCAAATAACCATTACCAAATGATGCTTTTCAACAAGTTTGTTTGAAATTGGCTTTGTACTTCATCAGAAGAAGATGAAAATGTGAATTTTTTAACATGATGAACTTTGACCTCTGGGTGTGGCCCCATACATGACCCCAGGGGCATGAATTTCACAATTTATAATATACCTGTCCTAGTTGTCATGCACACAAAATATTTAAGCTCTGGCATTAACGGTTTATTAGAAGAAGATTTTTAAAGAAGTACCAAAAATTACCCCTTTTTGGCCCCTATTTGGGCCCCTATGACCCCCAGAACCCCTATTTTCACAAACTTGAATTGGCATCTCCCAATGATGCTTTCTACCAAGTTTGGTTGAAATCCGCCCAGTAGTTCTAAAGAAGAAGATGAAAATGTATAAAAGTTAACGGACGACGGACGACGGACGACGCACGACGGACGACGCACGACGACGGACAAACGATGATCGCAATAGGTCACCATGACCATTCGGTCAGGTGACCTAAAAATAGGAAAACAATGCAAAAAATGAAGAAATTGCTTGCTACAAGTAACTTCTGCATTTTCAACATTGTTTGAAACCCAGAGACAGAGATAATTAAAATTCTTTCAACTTGGTATTGTTAATTTGTATGCAAACTTCTTTGAATTAGGACCAGTCTTATATTTTGTCGTCTGGGAATGAGTTTACATAATACAACATTTACACTAGTCTTATTTGAAAAAGGATGCAGTTTCAAAATTCATAAAGGGACCATATGAAATTGAAATGCGATGAAGTGTCCCCTATTACATTTCAACTTGCGTTTACACTTAAATTTTGCAGGTTTACCCATTCTCACACAATCCTTCCTTTTTATGCCCCCAAGAAAAAAGTCTTGGAAAATATTGTGAAAAATGAAGAAATTGCTTGCAATTTCTTCATTCTACACAAATTGTTTTCTACCATAAGACAAATATTTTCTGTATTCCATCAGCTAAAAATTATTGTCTGCAATTTCATTTATTTTGGGCCAGTCTAATATTTTGTTGAGTGGGAATGGGTTAAACAGATGTTGTTTTAAAGTCTATAAACTGAAAACACTAAATAGACTCTAACTGACCTTAATAGCACAGTAATTTAAAGATTTTTGTTTGTAAATATGTGAAATTTTATCCCCATTGAAGTATATAATTTATGAAGAGAATATATTTAGTTTTCATTGAGCTACATATGAAACTAAAAATCTAGTGACACTTTTGTATATATATGTGATTGTCATATGTGATAAGATTTTTTTAGGTTCCATTCTTAAAAACGGTAAAAAAGCGGGATAACATGACCCTAAATTGCTTACGAGAATCAATTCTCAAGCGAACTTATACATATTTTCTCTAAGTTTAACCTATTCCCGCACAATTTTGCTTTTTTATGCCCCTGAAGTCAAAAGCTTTGAGAAAACTTAGTAGGGAATCAAGAAATTGCTTTTTACAAGCGATTTCTTGTTATCCATGTTTTCTACCCGAAAAGATAAGGATTTCATAAATTTATTAATTTTCAATTCTCGTCTGTAAAATGTTGTCGTGTGAGAATAGGTTAATAGACCTAAATGTTGGGATTGATGAGCTGTAAAACTTATATTGCTACTAAGGCCCCCTTTTACTTCGTAATATATACACAATGACGCTCCTTAAGAAATATGTTTTAGAAAACATTGTTGACAATGAAGAATTGCTTGTAAATGTCCAAAATCTCTTCTACCCTAAAAGGCGAAGATTCTGCCAATAGTCATCTACAACTTCTTTCCACAAGTCTAAAATTTTGTTGTCTGGTAATTGGCTAAGGTCTGATTTTGATCTGTAGGGTTGATGAACAAGTGAATTGTCACAAGGACAAAAAATACATCCATATTCAAAAGGGATATTCCCCATGATAAAATAAACATTCCAAGCGAGTCAGAAAAAGAATGAAAAAACATGGTGAATTGTAATTCATTAACAAGAAAATTGTCAAAAAGACCCCTTTTCTCCTGATTTCAGTCAAAATGCTACCATATTAATGGGGATGTTCCATATAACTATACAAAGATTTTACAAAAGTTTCAAAAAGAATGATCCAGATTTGTTACCTACAGTTACAAGGAAATTGTCAATAAGACTCTTTTTCTCTCGATATTGGTCAGAATGTAACCATATTCAAAAGTAATGACTATGCAAAACTTTTCAATAAGTTTGAGAAAGATTACGCCATAATTGTGACTCTACAAAGATAACAAGTGGGCCAAAATGCCACTAAATTGCTAACCTGAGAATAATGTGATCTGATAAGCCCTACCTGCCATGCCAAAGAGTTTTGAAAAGGGTCACCCACCTGCAAAACTTGGTCCAAATTGGCCCAGCAGTATGATGGAGAAAATTTTGACAGAATTATTCCATGATTTCTTAAAGTCTGATAAGCCCGCCCTGCAAATCCCCCCCTTTTTTTCAAAAATCAAACTTTCATGTAAGGAACATTCCTGCCAAATTTGGTCTAAATAAGCCAAATAGTTTAGGAAGAGAACATTTTTAGAGAATAATCATTTGATTGCCCTAGTCTAATAAGACCAGCCCTGCCAGGCCCACATTTTTTTGAAAATCAAAATTTCATAAACAAGTTTTGAAAAATGTCATCCAAGGAACATTCCTGCAAAATTTGGTCTAATTTTGACAAGTGATCACAGAGGAGAAGATGTTCAAAGAATTATTTCACCATTTCTCCAAGTCTGAAAAGCCCGCTATGTAAAGCCCAAATTTTCTATGAATCAAAATTACACAAACAACTTTTTAAAAAGATCACCCAAGGAACATCCCTGCAAAGTTTGTTCCAAAATGGCCTAGTGGTTTTTAAAGAATTATTATTATATCATGACTCTTTAAGTCTGATAAGACGGCCCTGCCATGCCCTGTTTTTATTTTTCATAAATCAAAATTTCACTTCAAAGTTTTTGAAAGGGTCACATAAGGAACATTCCTGCCAAACTAAGTCCAAATCTGCCTAATGGCTTAGAAGGAGAAGATTTTTAAAGAATTATTCCATGATTTCCTTAGTCTAATAAGACCGGCCCTGCCAAGCCAACATTTTTTTGTGAATCGAAATTTTACCAACAAGTTTTGAAAAGGTTCACCCAAGGAACATTCTCGCAAAATTTGGTCTAAATTGGCCAATTGGTTTAGGAGGAGAAGATGTTTAAAGAAAATGTTTCAGAGGAACAACAAACGAAAGACATTGAGTGATCTTAAAAGCTCCCCTCAGCAAGATGTGCTCAGATAAGCTAAAAACCAAATATATTTAAGTCCCTTTTCCTGTAATATGAGAAAGGACGTCAAAATATTCCATTGGTGCTTCCTAATGACCTCAAAAGTATTTTAAGCAAGTGTGAGAAAAATTGAGCAAAAACTGTAAACTTAAGAGTGGTAACAAGCAAATTGCGTTCTCATGTATGGGACAGAAATCATTAAGGTCTTCCTTCATATTGATATTTACAAGTTTGAGGAAGATTATGCCAGAATTGTTACCTGTAGAGTGGTTAACAAAATTTACTGAGAAAAAATTGACAAAATAATGCCTCTTTACCAATGTGTAAAAATAAGTCGAACAAGAGGGCCATTGGCCCTGGGATGCTTACCTCAAATAAAGGCTCTCTTTCTTTCAACAGTCTAATTTCATGTAAAGGTTAGGATTATGATACAAATGGGCCATACTTTATACATATACAGGCTCTGTACCTGGGGATCCAAAAGTCTATCATGGCTCTATGCCTACTGGGTCAGAAGGAGAAAATTTTAAAGATAATTTTAAAATGTCACTTTTTCTGCCATGGCAACCATAGTTTTTAATGGATTTCAATTCTTTTAGCTATTTATAAAGGGGACCACCTATGGAACATTTCTGCCAAATTTTATTCAAATTGGCCCAGTGGTTTTGTAGGATATGTCCTTTAGAAATCATTCTTTATTGCTTCACAAAACGCTATCCCGCCTGGAGCTCCGCCCCTTGGGACCCAAAGATAATGCTTTTAGCTATTTTAGAACAGGTCAATATACTGACGCTTCATGCAAAATATAAAGGCTCTATGCCTTCTGGGTCAGGAGGAGAAGATTTTTAAAGATAATTTTTAAATTATTCTTTTGTTACCAATACAACTAGAGTTTATTATGGATTTCAATTCTTATAGCTATTTTTAAAGGGGACCTCCTGAGGAACATTTCGCCAAATTTGGTTGAAATTGGCCAGGTGGTTTGGTGGGAGCTATAGTTTAAAGAAATTGTTCTTGCTAAGGTGAGCTAAAAATAGGAAGTCCTTAATTTGTGGACCTATATTCTGTAAGCACCATGTAGGATCCTTAGCTGAACATCCACACGAAGTATCAAGTTGATGATAAGAATTGTTGCAGACAAAATATGACAAAAATATACCACTAAACCAGGCAATGTCAGAAAATAAAATAAGTTGTGAAACAGGAAGTAGATAACTTGCAGACCTAGATTTAGTCAGCCCCATGTAGGAACCCTACCTAAACCTTGATATAAAGATTGAAGTCAATTCCAGCAATAGTTACTGAGAAAAACTTGACAAAAGATACTACTATACTGGGCAATTGCTGAAAATAAACTAAGTAGTAAAACAGGAAGTGGTAAACTTGTGGATATAAATTTGGGAATGAACAATGTAGGACCCCTAGATGAAACTTCATATCAAGTTTCAAGACAATGCTATCAATAGTTCCTAAGAACAAGAGGGCCTTTGGCCCTGGGGCGCTCACCTGAGATAAAGGCTCTTTTTCTTTCAACAGTCTAATTTAATGTTAAGGTTAGGATTATGAAACAAGTGGGCCACAATTACATATCAAGACTATGAACCTGGGGATCCAAAAGTCTAAATTACAAATTCAAAGGCTTTAGTGCTGATTTGAAAGAAGGAAAAAACTTTTTCCATGGGTTATAATTTCAGAAATAAGAAAGAAATCTGTGAACTGATGCTTCATGCCTATACCCCCCCCCCCCTGGGTCTTCCCCTGGAAACCCTAGGATCATGATTTTAGCTATTTTGTAAGATATCAATATACTGATGCTTCATGCAAAATATCAAGGTTCTATGCCTTCTGGGTCAGGAGGAGAAGATTCTTAAAGATTATTTTAAAATTTCACTTTTGTTGCCATGGCAACCAGAGTTTTTAACTGATTTCAATTCTTTTAGCTAATTTTGAGGGGGACCACCTAAGGAACATTTCTGCAAAATTTGGTTCAAATCGGCCCTGTGAATTGGGAGGAGATGTCATTTAAAAAATCGTTCTTTATTTTTATATAACCCCCCCCCCCCGGGGCTCCGCCCCTGGGGACCCGATGATCATGATTTTAGCTATTTAGAAAGAGGTCAATAAACTGATGCTTCATGCAAAATATCAAGGCTCTACGCCTTCTGGGTCAGGAGGAGAATATTTTAAAGATTATTCTAAAATTTCACTTTTGTTGCCATTGCAACCAGACTTTTTAACGGATTTCAATTCTTTTAGCTATTTTTGAAGGGGACCACCTAAGGAACATTTCTGCCACATTTGGTTCAAATCAGCCCAGTGGTTTGAGAGGAGATGTCATTTAAAAAATCGTTCTTTATTTCTATATAAACCCCACCCCCCTGGGGCTCCGCCCTGGGGACCCGAGGATCATGATTTTAGCTATTTTGAAAGAGGTCAATATAATGATGCTTCATGCAAAATATCAAGGCTCCACGCCTTCTGGGTCAGGAGGAGAAGATTTTTAAAGATTATTTTAAAATTTCACTTTTGTTGCCATGGCAACCAGAGTTTTTAACAGATTTCAATTCTTTTAGCTATTTTTGAAGGGGACCACCTAAGAAACATTTCTGCCAAACTTGGTTCAAATCGGCCCGATGGTTAGAGAGGAGATGTCATTTAAAAAATCGTTCTTTATTTCTATATAAACCCCATCCACCTGGGGCTCCGCCCCTAAAATTGCGACCCGAGGATGATAATTTTAGCTATTTTGAAAGAGATCAATATACTGATGCTTCATGCAAAATATCAAGGCTCTACGCCTTCTGGGTCAGGAGGAGAAGATTTTTAAAGATTATTTTAAAATTTCACTTTTGTTGCCAGAGTTTTTAACAGATTTCATTTCTTTTAGCTATTTTTGAAGGGGACCACCTAAGAAACATTTCTGCCAAATTTGGTTCAAATTGGCCAAGTGGTTTAGGAGGAGATGTCGTTTAAAGAAATTGTTGACGCACGACGCACGACACACGACGCACACCGGACGCCAGACGGACGCCGGACAAAAGGGGATCACAATAGCTCACTTGAGCACTATGTGCTCAGGTGAGCTAAAAATTAAATGAAAATATACCACTATATACCAGTCAATGTTGGAAAATAAAATAAGTCTTTAACCAATTACCAGATGGCACAATTTTACACTGGCCCAAACTTGAAGAAGTTGCAGAGACAATTTGAAGTTTATGAAATTTCGGATTTTTTCCAACTTTCTTGGTGGAACATATTGTAGAAAATGACGAAATTGTTTGTAACAAGCAATTTCTGCATTTCCCACATTGTTTTCCAAAGCTTTTTTCTTTTGGGTGTCTAAAAGCGTCATTGAGTGGGAATGGGTTCAAGAGGTAATTAACTTGCTGACCTGAAACAAATTATTTAGCCAATAATTATAAGAATACAGGAGCATCTTTTTGAATATTACTTTCAGTAAAATCATTATGATGTTCACTTAACCCATTCCCTCTCAGTGACACTTTTAGGCGCCCCCAAGGGAAAAAGCTTTTGAAAACAATGTGGAAAATAAAGAAATTTATTGTGACAAGTAATTTCTTCTTTGATACAATGTTTTCTACCAAGAGAGTTGATAAAATCCAAATTTTCATAAACTTTAAATTGTCGTCTTAAACTTCTTTCAATTTGGGCAAGTCTAAAATTTTGCCGTGTGGTAATGGGTTAATCATGTGCCTCCTGGGTATCACCAGAACTGAGACATTTAGCCATGAAACTGAAAACTATATAACCAATGACAGTTGACGGAATGCAGCTGTCAATCAAAGGATCAATCAATCAAATCATTTATTTAGACAGGAAGTAGACTATGAACTCAGACTTTTACCAAATTGATTGTAAATCATTTTCATTTGTTTGATAACTTAAACATCATGACTACAGTTTATTCAAGCTGTGGTTATGACATTTAGGTCGCCAAACAAACATTTTAATGTTTTGTTACTGTGGCCATAAATTTTGCAAAATAACTCGGTTTGATATCTAAGTGGACTTTCCTGCCGGAGCTGACATTAGGCTAGGCCAGTAATCTGTCAATTTGAAGAATAGTCTGCCACTTTGTCACCAAGTCATAAAGAACCATTTAACCCATTACCAGACGATTAAATTTTAGACTGGCTAAAACTGAAAGAAGTTGCAGACGACAAGTTGAAGCTTATGAAATTTTGTATTTTGAAACTGTCTGGGAAGAAAACATTGTGGAAAATGAAGAAATTGCTTGTCACAAGCACTTTCTTCATTTTCCACAATGTTTTCAAAAACCTTTTTCTTGGGGGTGTCTAAAGGCATCACTGAGTGGGAATGGTTTAAATTCCTGACAGAGTGTCAAGGTTTGGAAACAATCAAAGTATCTTTTTGCCCTTATGTCATACTGAACCTAAGTTTTTCCTGCTTTGGCTGGAAGAACTGATATGAGCAGTTTGATCTTCATCTACACCCCTATTTAACAATTCAACCCATTTCTGTATAGAAATTGTAGACCTGTCCAAATTCAAAGGCCTTGCAGATGAAAATTTAAGGTGGATTACATTTGAAAAATAATCATTCAGTAGGGTAGCAAAAAATTGTAGAAAAACTTTTCTTTAATGTTTTCTCAATTATAAAATCACAAGAACATAAAAGAAGGGACTGAACAGGAAAGGCTTAAGCCAGAGTTCGATACAAGATTGATTTACAAAATATTTACTCACTCAGCCACAATCAGGGTCTTTAGCTCATACCCGAACCCTGACACTTTCTGCCTCCAAGAAAAAATAAAATGAGGAAAATTAAGAAATTGCTTGTCACAAGCAATTTCTTTATTATCCACACTGTTTTCTACCCAAACAGACATAGATTTTTGAAATTTTGTCAACTAAAAATTTTATCTTGAAACTTTTGGCATCTGGTAAAGGGTCAAATGCATTCAGCATAATTCTGAACTAGGATTTTTCAACATGACAAGTCTTAAGCTTGATTTGTCAGAAGCAGGCAGCCTCAACGACTGCCACATGTTGAGAAAATGCATTAAAACTATCAGTTGGAATACAGTTTAGACAGATTATTGTGATTAATCCAGGAACATTTTGCCATCATCAGATAAACAAACATTTGAATAATTATTCTCTTTGCATAAAATGATGGTTTTCAACCCTTTACAAGACAAACAACAATCTAGTCTGGTGAAATATTCAAATAAGCGACAGCTTATAACCTAGAGGCTAACTTTCATTTAAGAAAAACACCCAAATTAGATTCTTGAAGACCTATGACCCACAGCTGCCTTTTTCATTTAACTCATTTCCATACAATGACGCTTCCTGACACCCTCAAGAAATATTTTTTGGCAAAATATTGTGGAAAATGAAGAAATTGATTTCTATAAGCAATTTCTTTCTTCATTTTCAACAATGATTTCTACACCCAGAGACAAAGAATGTTAAAAGTACATCATCTGAAAATTATCATCTGCAACATCAATAAATTTTGTCTAGTCTAAAATTTTGTTGTGCGGTAATGGGATAAGTGGGGTTAAGACATGAAAATTAACTTTGTCTTAGCTCAAATAGATGAACTTATGATGGATTGACTAGTTAATTGGATGGGGTTCAACACCACTTTCAACAGTATTTCAGTCATGTTGCAGCAGCTGGAGTACCAACCATGGATTCCAGTGGTATTCCTCACACCAGTACTACCACTACATCCTTTCAAAGTGTCCAGCAGCTCATCCCACTTAGGTTAACAATTTTCACCCCATTGGCGGGAGACAAAAAAATTAATGTAGGAGAGAATATTTGCCACAACCGGAAATCAAACCCCGGACCTCATGAATGAGACTTTGACACTCTACCACTGCACTATGGCCATGACTATCTTAGTTCTTGACCCAGGAATATTGTCAAATATGAATGCCCTTTCACTAACTGTTACAATCTTATTGTAGGCCCTGACTGCAGCACAGGTTAACTTCATATCAAGACCAAGTCTTGCTTAAACCATTGCCAGACAATAAAATTCAGATTTGTCAAAATTCAAAGAACATGCAGTCAACAATTTTTTTATTAAAGAAATTTCAAAAATCTCTGTCTTTTGGGGTAAAAATACATTCTGGATAATGAAGAAATTGCTTGAAAATTTTCCACAATGTTTTCAGAGGCTTTTTTTCTTGAGTGCATCAAAAGCCATCACTGCATAGGAATAGGTTAAGTTCCAAAGATTTGGCATCAAAATTCAAAATCCCAATTCTTTTTTTGACATACAAACAGAATTTGGGAAAGATTGGTTGTATAGGATTTAATGCCACTTTCAACAGTAATTTAACACAAGAGGACCATGATGGTCCTAAATCGCTCACCTGAGGCATCTCCAAATTACAGTACTTTTTAGTATAAAAAAGGCACAACTTATAAAAGATATATAAGATTTTGGGCTTTGTACAAAACAATCCAGTAATGTTTTACAATAATGATGAATGCCTTTGGCTTTATAGTTTAATCCATTAACAAACTATCCCAGAATTTTTCACCCTCAGGGAAAATAGGTTTGAAAAATACATAGTGAGAAAGGGAGTGACAAGCAATTTATCCATTTCTCACAGTGTTTACTACCTGAAATTTTTTGTATTTAGATTTCAATCAAACTCTAATTACTGTCTGCAACTTCAATGGATGTAATTTTAGCAACCTTGGTCGAGAACAATCTGGATGTACTATACATCAAAATATGAATGCATTACAAGTTATACATGAGGAGTGGAAGATATTTGAACATGCTCTTATTGAGCGTTTTTCATATCTTTGGATGCCTTGGGAAGGGCCATGTTTGTCCAAAGGATATAAACATGGTAGAGAACAATTATGTTATCCTTTGTTTTTAATGTAAATGCTCTAGAGCCTATATTTAAGAAGAATTCTTTCAATGCAAATTACACAATTTTCTACCCTAGGAGCAAAGACATTTTTCATCCTAAGAGCATATTTTCCTGTTATATAGTGCAAAATTATTTAGTCATGCTACATACATGTACCAAATATGTATGCCCTTCACCTTATATTTTAGAAGGAGAAGACTTTTGATGTTGCTCTAATTGAGCGTTTTCAAAAATTTTTGACCTCTGGGGCAGTTCAATGTTTTATCCCAGGGCTAACATTTTAGCTAACATGGTAGAGAACCATCTGGTTATGCTATATACAAAATATGAATGCTTTAGACTTCTCCTTAAAATGAAGATTTTTTTTTTAACATACTCAAGTTTTGCGTTTTTCCCAATTTTTGACCCCTAGTGCAGGGCCGTTTTTGACCTGAGGAAGACAACTTTTATCGATATAGTAAAAAACCATCTAGTTATGCTCCATACCAAATAAGAATATCCTAGACCTTATAGTTTAAGAGGAGAAGTCTTTTGAAATTGCTTTAAGTAAGCATTTTTCCAAACTTTGGACCTCTAGGGCGGGGCCATTTTAGACCCCAGAAATTAAATATTTAAAAACTTGGTAGAGAACCATATGATTAAGCTCTATATAAAATATAAATGCCTTTGGCCTTGTAGTCTGTGAGAAAACAACAACATAGATTTTCTAAAATTTCCCATTTTCATATGCCACAGTTACAAGAGTTTTTCACAGAATTAAATTCTTTTAACAACTTTTGAAGAGCTTCGACCAGATTTACTTAAGATTTAACAGATTTACTTAAGATTCCCATTTTCACATGCCGCGGCAGCCAGAGTTTTTGACGGAATTAAATTCTTTTAACAACTTTTGTAGAACTACACCTAAGGAACATCTCTGCAAAGTTTCAGCTTGATTGGCCTACTGGTTTAGGAGGAGAAGATTTTTACAGATTTACTAAAGATTCCCATTTTCACATGCCACGGCAGCCAGAGTTTTTGACGGAATCAAATTCTTTTAACAACTTTTGTAGAACTTCACCCAAGGAACATCCCTGCAAAGTTTCAGCTTGATTGGCCTACTGGTTTAGGAGGAGAAGATTTTTAAAGAAATTGTGGACGGACGGACAGACGGACGGACAGACGGACGGACGACGGACAACGACCAATCACAATAGCTCACCTCGCACTTTGTGCTCAGGTGAGCTAATAAAAATCAAGGATTGATCAAGACAGTGCATAACAATCTGATCTACCTGACTTGGTAAATTTTGGCACTAACAGACAGCAGTAATCAATATAATGATGTTCCTAATCTTAACCCATTCCCACACAATGATGCTTTTTGACGCCCTTCAAGAAAACCAATTAGGAAACATTGTGGAAAATGAAGAAATTGCTTTTTTGAAGCAATTTCTTCATTTTCCACAATGTTTTCTATCCAGAAAATTGAAAAAATCTAAAAATTCATAAGCATTAAATTATCGTCTGCATCTTCATTCAATATAAACCAGTCTAAAATTTTGCCGTCTGATAATGGGTTAAAGATAAGGGGCACAAAAACACAATTTCTTCAATATTAACACAAAATCCAATGGGATCACGACACAATCTAAGACATTTTTCTCAAAACCAATTGATCAGATTTGATAGTAAGTGGCAATAAGAAATGTGTTAGAGCTGTAGCGTGTGGAGTTTGTCTCGATGCACTCAATATAGACCATGAATTTATTGATCTGAAATTCATCGTTTGGCTGAAATTTTCACTTCTCTGAATTTCATTCATTTTTTTCTTGAATATTTTTTTCTATAGAAAGGATTTACCAATTACCAGACAACAAAATTTAAGATTGGTCCAATTTGAGAAAAAATTGTGGACAGCAATCATAGGTTGATGAAATCAAGAAAAAACAAGAAGTGTTTGTGAAACACCATGCCCCCGAAACAGGAATTCTTTAGAAACAGGTGATTTTTATTGTGCTTTTTCTATGTTTTAGGGAAAAAGGGTTAAAATTTTGACCTTGACCTTGATGAAATGACCTTCCCCAATTGCGCCCTGTTGAGACCTATCTACATACCAAATATTAGCATTGTCCATGATGGACATTCAAAATGTTTTAAATTCAAATAATTCTATGAATTTGATAAAGTTCTAATGAAGTTATTAATGAAGTTTAATTTTGTTGGCCCTAATGACCCATCTCCATACAACAAAATTTTAGACTGGTTCAAATTTCAAAACAAGCTGCAAACAGCAATTCAAGTCAATGGAATTTTAATTTTTTCAAGTTCTTGGATAGAAGACATTGTGGAAAATGAAGAAATTGCTTGATACAATGAATTCCTTCATTTTCCAAAATACTTTCAAAAGCAGGGGCGTAAAGAGGAAATTAATGAAGTTTAATTTTGTTGGCCCTAATGACCCATCCCCATACAACAAAATTTTAGACTGGTTCAAATTTCAAAACAAGCTGCAAACAGCAATTCAAGTCAATGGAATTTTAATTTTTTCGAGTTCTTGGATAGAAGACATTGTAAAAAATGAAGAAATTGCTCGATACAATGAATTCCTTCATTTTCCAAAATACTTTCAAAAGCAGGGGCGTAAAGAGGAAGTCTTATGTGGAAAAGGGTTAAAGTGTTGAGAATGTTTACAACAAGAATTATAACCTGCACCTTAATTTGTCACTTAAGAAGCACAGTTGATCTTTGACCAAAGTTACACATAAACATTAGGGTATCTCCCCGAGTCAAGAAACAATGTTTGAATGAAGTTTCAAGGTCCTTGATCAAAAAGCTTGTGAACATGGGAGTGATTTTCAATTAAAATTAACTGTGACCTTGACCTGATACGTGATCCAATACAACACGGCACTTCCTTGGCAACAATTGTGGGTCATGGTTGTAGGTTTATTGGTTCTAGAGTAAGAAGTCTGCAGGGAGACAAACAGACATGGTAAAACTTTGTAGGTGTTTGGTGTGGTGGTGTGTGGGGCAATAACTAGAGCCTTAAGCTTAGCTTTTGGCTACTGGATGGTGGATAAAAATCTTAGTCAAAGAAGAGGAATAACTCTTAACCCTTGTAATGTTCAATAAAATCCTTGCAGTCTTGCATTAAATTCAAATGGCTGGAAGCACTGTTAGTACTTATATTCAATACATCTTTTGAATATTATTTTCATGGACAACTCTGATTTGATAAGGAGAGACAAGATGTTTAGGCTTAGATCAGACTGCACATATGTGCAGGCTGATCTTTGCCTATACCTCATGACAAAACCGGGATATTCCGGGCTTAGCATGACAAGGGTTAAAATAATGCAATCAAGTTGCATGTACTACCTCTCTTGACAGAGTCCCTTAGCAGAAGTTCTCCTTACGTCAAACTTACTTTAACCCTTGTCATGCTGAACCTGAAATATTTCCATTTTAGCAGGTATAGATAAAGATCAGACTGCACATTATTCTCTGTACCTCATAAATTAAAAATGAAGGACCTGGTATCCAATCAAGGGGGGGGGAGATTCTTGGGTTGTCTATGTCGGCAGCAAAGAGAAAATTTTCAAACTTTGCAAGCCTTAAAAAGTCCAAGCTACCCTTTTTTAAAGCAAACCTTTCAATATGTAAATGAATTAATTTTTTTTCTAAATGTTATTATTGAAATGAATGTATTATAGAAAAATAAGACAACTAGAAGCACCTGTATCACTCCTCAGGCCTGAATGTATTGATAAGGCAAATGGTGTTTTCAGGAATCCAAATATAAACTGAATCATTATTTCTGGCAAATAAATCTTGTCACTGAAAGTTCTAGAGAAGCATTTTAAAAATGTTCATTGCTTTACAAAAGTCAAGTTATGTAAATTCTTTTACAAAATCAAATGAAAAAGTACTAACAATTTTCAAAATTTTTAGTGTATACCATAATAAGGAAACAAGCCACAATCACAAAAGCCCTGTTTTTCAAACAATCATGTTCATACGATGGAATCAGATTCACCTGAGGATCATTCTTGTTAAATATACTTGAAATCCATCAACTGGTTTCTGAGAAAAAAAGATTTTCAAAGCTTTCAACAAATGAACAGTGCCAATTAAAGCCATATTTTTCTTCTGATCAAATTTCTTTGAAGGAATCTGATAGAGGGTTTATTTTCAGAAATTTGGTTAAATTCTTTTCAGTTCTTTCTGGGGAGAAGATTTTTAAAGTAAAACATTACAGATGCAAAGACGGACAGACACACAACAGACATAATGCCATGACAATAGCTCCCTGGCTTTCAGCCAGAGGAGCTAAAAATGAGATTTTTTGTTCATACATGGAAAAACTCCTACAATCAACATATCAAACTATCTATATGACAGAAATTTGGTTAAATTCTATTGAGTTCTTTCTGAGGAGAAGATTTTTACAGAAAAAAATCACGGATGCAAAGACAGATGGACACACAACAAACACAGCTCCATGACTATAGCCCAGAGGAGCTAAAAAAGAGAATTTTTGGTCATACTTTAAAAACTCCTACTATCTACACATCTAACTATCTATGAGAAACACTTTTCTTGTAAGTCTCCTGAACTTTGAGGTAAAAGTATTTGACTGTATTCCAATTTTTTTACATGAATGTCTTCAGAAATACCAGAGACATTACAAAATGACAAAAAATGATCAATATTTTAACAAGCTTATAGTGGAAGTTGAATGGCAATGCAATACAGGAGTCCCCCAAAGGATTAAAAAAAGTCTTTTTCACAATTAATCTTTATCCAAACAAGACCTGGTTTTGAAATCTCTTAGAGTAAGCTTAGTACAACATTGAGAGATAATGTTTATTATTTCTTTATTTAAAAAATTCTTCTGCAGCAGCTATAAATTTGGCCTAGTCTAAATTTTTTGCCAAATTTTGATGAACAAAGGTAGAATAGAGAAGACAATAAAGTTGAAAATAACTAAGGGCTATAACTAAAAAAATTGGCATGGAAGAGTAACAGTTCTTGAACATGACACTTCTCCACATTGTGATCTTTAAGTGTATAAAGTTGTTAGCACTTATGGAGAGATATGTTCCGGATAAAATTGTAAAGGTAAAATCAACAAAGGGCAGTTTCTAAACTAGAGGCACTTGAGCGCCTGTATCGCTCCACAGGCATGAATGTAATGATTAAGCAAATTTTTTCATGAATTTAAAATAAGCTCGATGTAATGAAAATAAATCGAATTCATTGAAATCTTTTAAAAAGTTCTAGAGAACACTTTCAAACTTTTCATTGTTTTTTACAAGTCAAGTCATGTATTCAAGCAATGGGTTTCATCCAATCCAATTCTTTTAAAGGAATCTGATTAGGGTTCACCATAGGATCATTTCTGTGGAATTTGATTGAAATCCATCCACTAGGTTCTAAGAAGAAGATTTTCAAAGCTTTTACCATATATGGAAACAAGCCCCACCCATGAAAGCCATGTTTTTCATACTATCAATATTCTCTGAAGAAATCTGATAGAGGTTCACCATAATACCAATTCTGTAAAATTTGATTAAAATCTATCCACTTAAGGTTCTAAGAGGAAGATTTTCAAAGCTTTACACATATAAGGAAATTATCCTTGCCCATTAAAGCCATATTTTTCATTTAATTAAAATTCTTTGAAGGAATCTGATAGAGGTTCTTCAAAAGATTATTTCTGTGAAATTTGGTTGAAATCCATCCACAAGTTTCTGAGAAGATTTTCAAAACTTTCACCATATATGGAAATTAGCCTTGCCCATAAAAGCCATGTTTTTCATCCAATTAAAATTCTTTGAAGGAATCTGATAAAGGTTCACCCAAGGATGGTATCTGTGAAATTTGGTTGAAATCAATCAACTGGCTTCTGAGAAGAAAAATTTCAAAGCTTTTGCCATATATGGAAATAAGCCCTACCCATAAAAGCCATGTTTTTCGTACAATGAAACTTCTTTGAAGGAATCTGATAGAGGGTCACTCAAGGATCATTTCTGTGAAGTTTGGTTGAAATCTGTTCAGTACTTTATGAGGAGAAGATTGTTAAAGTAAGAGTTTACGGACGGACGGACGCCTGGACAGACGGACGCAGGCACGCATGACAGACACCACACCATAACAATAGCTCTCTGGTTTTCAGCCAGTGGAGCAAAAATTGGCACGGCAGAGTAATAGTTCTTGTTCAAGTATAAAGTTTGAAGCTGCTTGCACCTATGGTTTAGTGTGATGGACAGACAGACAGACAGGATGGGCGGAATCGAGCAAACCTAAAGTCCCCAACCAGTAATCGGTGGGGGACTAATAAAAATCAAATCTAATACGATTCCGAAATTAGAAAAAACTTTTAATTTGGATAATTCCAAAGGCTCACAATCAGAAATAAATCATCTTTAGTTAGCCAAATATTGGCATCCTCACAACAGAAAATGTGAAACTTTTGTTAAATTCATTCCAACACAATCCCTTCTTTTTAAGCCCCTCAAGTTCGTTTGAAATGAATTATAACCAAACAAAGCCAATTAGTATGTGACAGTACCTTCATTATTGTTATGTTTCTTACTATTTTTTATCTAAGGGAGATAACTAGTTTTCCCTCTACCAAGCATCTCCAGAGTTGCTTCCCTTTGAATAGAGGGAAGTATTATTTCTATTTGGAATAACAGCCTAGTCAGAGTCTTCACTGTTACTGTCTTGCACTTAGTTCTAGGTTTGCAGAAGCTTTGGATTGTTATTGTCAGTGGAACCAGTCTGAAATTTTGTTGGTTGGTAATGGATTAATTTGATAACTAACATTATCCTTGCTATCAATATTAATCAATTAGCAGACAACAAAATTTTAGACTGATCGAAATTCAAGGAAGTTGCAGACAACAATTTCAACATATTGAATTTCAGAAATTGTTGTATTTTGGGATGGAAAACATTGTGGATATTGAAGAAATTGCTTGTTACAAGCAATTTATTCATATTACACAATGCTTCCCAAAGCATTTTTCTTAAGGGGTGACCAAAGGGTCTTTGTGTAGTACTTACACTTGTCCTTGATCTTTGTCTGTCAAGTGACGACTGTATCTGACCATCGATTGAGTCATTTTCTGACTGACCTGCAAAATATAAGCATGGCAATTAAGAGCTACTTACTGAAGAGTAATATGAAAACAAGACTTAATATCTAAACAATAGTGACCCAAATCCTGTGCTGATGATTCAAATGAGAACATAGGTCAATTTAACCCATTCCAACACAAGAAAATTTTAGACTGGTCCAATTTGAAAGACGACAATTTCAAGTTGATGGAATTTTAAATGTTTTCATCTTTTGGGATAGAAAACATTGTGGATAATGAAGAAATTGCTTGTTATAAGCAATTTCTTCATTGTCCACAATGTTTTCCAAAGCTTTTTTCTTGTGGGGTGTAAAAAGGAGGGAATGAGTTGGAATGGGTTAACCCAAGACAAAATTTAAGACTGGTCAAAATTGAAAGAAGTTGCAGACAGCAATTTCATGTGATTGAATTTTTCATTTTTCTATCTTTCTTGGTAAAGAATATTGTGGATGGTAACAAAATTGCTTGCCACAAACAAGTTCTTTATTTTCTACAATTATTTCCAAATCCTCTTAAACCATTCCCACACAACAACGCTTCTGACGCCCTTAAGAGAAAAGGCTTTGGAAACATTGTGGAAAATGAAGAAATTGCTTGTATCAAGCAGTTTGTTCATTATCAACAATGTTTTCTATCCCAAAAGACAAAGATATTTTAAATTCCATCAACTAGAAATTGTTGTCGGTAACTTCCTTCAATTTGGACAAGTGTAATGTTTTGTTGTCTAGCAATGGGTTAACCCACTTACACATGAAAATTTTTTGGACTAGTCCGAAATTGACAGAAGTTACAGATGGCACTTCAAATCGCTTTGAAATTTAAAAAAAGGCCCAGATAGGGTAGAAAATATGTGATGAGAAATCGCTTGTTTCAAGCGATTTTTTCCTTTTCACTCAATATTTTCTTTAATGAAATTCTTCAAGGTTGTATGCGTTAAAATTATTTCTGATATACCTATTACCAGAAGGCAAAATTTTAGATTGGTCCAAATTGAAAGGAGTTGTAGACAACAATTCAAAGTTGATAAATTTCAGATTTTTTCCACTTCCTGGGTTGAAAGCACTTTGGTTCAAGCAATTTCTTCATTTTTCACAACATTTTCCCAATTGATTTTCTTGAGAGGAGCTCAAAAAGGGTCATGGAAAAACCCAATCCCACACAGTTAGCTTTCTGACGCTCTCCAAGAACTAGAGGCGCTTGAGCGCCTGTTTCACTCCACCAGCCTGAATTTACTTATAATTCCTGAGAAATTTGGCTGAAAGCCATCCTGCACATTGTCGGTTTTCACTGTTTACCATATATGGAATTAAGCTGAATCTATTATAGCAATGTTAACAGCCAATCAATTCATTTTTTAGCAATCTAATAAGGGGTCAGCAAAGAATCATTTCTATGAAATTTGGTTGATATCCATCAATTGTTTCTGAGAAAAAGATTTACAGAGTTTTCATCATATATGGAAATAAGTCCCCCCCCCCCCTCTTAAAGCCATGTTTTCTGTCCAATCAAAATTCTTTGAAGAAATCTGATAAAGGATCACCCAAGTGTCAATCCAGTGAAATTTTGTTGAAATCCATCCATAGGGTTTTCAAGGTTTTACCATATATGGAAATTAGCCCCTCCCATTAAAGCCATGTTTTTCATCTGATATTAATTCTTTGAAGGAGTCTGATAATGGGTCACACAATGATCAGTCCTGTAAAATATGGTTTAAATCCATCCATTGATTTCTGAGAAGATTTTTAAAGGTTTCTCCATATATGGAAATAAGCACCTCCAATTAAAGCCATGTTTTCATCAGAACAAAATTCTTTGAATAAATCTGATAAAGGATCACCCAAGGATCATTTCTGTAAAATTTGGTTGAAATCCATCCATTTGTTTCTGAGAAGAAGACTTTTAAAGGTTTCACCATATATATTGAAATTTATTTAGCCTTGCCCATTAAAGCCTTTTTTTCATCTGATCAAAGTACTTTCAAGGAATCTGATAAAGGGTCATCCAACGATCATTTCTATGAAATTTGGTTGAATTCTGTTCAGTACTTTCTGAGGAGAAGATTTTTTTTAAGTAAAAGTTTAAGGTCGCACGGACGCATGACAGACACAAAGCCATGACAATAGCTTGCTGGCTTCCAGCCAATGGAGCTAATAATGCATTTGAAACAGCGTGGAAATGAAATTCAGTGATCATAGCCGCCTTTTATATGAAGCATCCTTGTTGGCACTATACATTATCACTCTTATTTTCAATATTTCGGCAAAAATGCCTTCATAATGCCGATTCATGAACCTGGCGCTCTATTTTGTCTGCAGAGTACATCTTTTTTAAAACAGTGAACATTAAATTCATGCTTTTCCATTTTGAAATGGAACTTTATTTGTTTTTCATGTTTCAATCGGACATCCCGAAGATGCTCCTTCATTCTTTCATTCAACTGTCTCACATAAACAACCTTTTCACACTGCCTGCAACTAATCGCATTCACAACATTTCTTTCCCTACAACTAGTGCTAGATAGGACACCGTATGATCTATTGGAGCTGGTATCTGATACCTGATTATCTAACACTATCGCACACATCTCATACCCAGTAACACAAGGACCATGGCAATTACTTATTATATTCTTAGTTTTGCTGTGAACCAAGTGTCACTCAGATTCCTGTCTCTCCTAAAGGCCACTATAGGGGGTTCTCTGAAAACCTGTTTCATTCTCTCTGACTCTTACAGAACTCTTGTATGCTACGAGACTATTTTGTGAATACGGGGCAAAAGGTGTGAGAACGTAAGTACTAAAGGTACAGGTGTAGAGTTAGTTTTGTTTCTGCTATTCTTGTTTCCTCTTAGTAGCATACCCCTATCTAGGTTGTCTACCTTTTCAAGCTACCGTTCAATATTTCTCCTCATATCCTCTCTGTCTCAGTCTATGTTTAAGGGCCTCTTGCTGTTGTTCATCCTCTCTTTTTTCACATATTCTTTTGATACGTAGTCCAAGACCAAAGGCTAAACCTCTTTTTGTTGACGGGGGGGGGGGGGGGACATGATTTTTGATTAAGGTATAACTGCTTATCTGATGGCTGAACATAGAGATTAGTATAAATATGGCCATTTTCCAGTCTAACAATCGAATCAAGGAATTCAACCTGCTGATCACTGTACCTCAGTTCAACCTTGATATTTTCATGAATACTATTAGTGTGTTCAGCGAATCTTAAAAGTTCTTCCTTACTACCTAACCACAAACCAAAACCATCCTTGTTGGTTTAGTGACTTAAACATCATATCCACAACTTATTCAAGCTGTAGTTACAATGTTTAGGTCACCAGCCAACCATTCTACTTTTTTGTTTCATGCTAACAAAAGGCAGCCAAAGTCGGATTCAAAGCTCAATTTCGGGCTGAATGAATGATTTGATAGGTCAATTGATTCCTTGATTGACAGCTGCAATAGATCAGTTAATCTAAAAACAGATATTTAGAATGCAATAAATCTTGAGAGGAAATTTCATTTCCAAGGAATGATATTAAGTATTCATGTCTGGACATTGTAAGAAAATATTTTTTCTTGGAAAGAATGTTAGAAATACTGTACTGTGGATTTTTAAGAACAGGAAAAGCTTACATAATCATGTCAACTAATTAATGACTAGCTGATTTTTCAACCAAATCTAATTTTCAATATTATCTCCCTTTACCATCTGAGTTTGACAATGTCATCTCAGTTTTCACCATCAGATACATCTATTTAGTCGCCAGATAACATTCTAATTAATTTCAGAGCAAACTAGTTTTATAAATCATTCAGAGTTTGTTCACTGAACAATTTGTCAGCCAAACAAGCCAATAAACTTCAAACTAGCTGTGCTGACATTTCTACCATCTAAATATTAACCCTTGTTGTGATGAACCTTAAATATTCCTTTATCAGGTGGTATAGCTAAGTGCTTTATGATCTTAATCTACAATACCTGCTTGTTCTGTTAATGATTTTATTCAACATGACAAGGGTTAACCTATTCCAACACAATGACGCTTTTTGACACCCATCAAGAAATTCAATCAGCAAAAGGTTGTGTAAAATGAAGAAATTGATAACAAGCATTTCTTCATTCTACACAATGTTTTCTACCCCAAAAGTTGAAAAATCTAAAATTCAATAAATTTTAATTTGTTTTCTGCAACTCCTTTTAATTCGGACGAGTCTAAAATTTTGTGGAACTTCCTGTCGGAGCTCAATGGGTAGGGCCAGGGATCAATCAATTGTGCACTTCTTGGACCCTGCCTCAGCCCTAAATACCATTGTGATGCATGACCATTGGAGAGAAAAGCAGGAAACCTTTAGTAGGACTATCAGCTAGAAAAGGTAACTTTGAATTGGTCTCCTTAGCAATTACATTAGTTTTTTTCCTCTAACTATTTGAAGATCTCTTCAGACTAATTTTGTTGCAGAACTGTAGGGCACTGCAAACAAAGATTAATTTGTGATATTGACCCTAGAGGATCATCTCCCAGACATTAAATCTGATCAATTTACCGTAATTCTCCTAATATAGACCAAAAGAATTTATGTAAAATATAGATTGGGAGCCTTCTTATGAATGGGTCCTATTCTTTTAGTGTCATGGCAATAATTTCCTTGGATCAACTCAACTGTAGCTAGCTATCCATTCTATTGTACTAGAAGTCAAAATCAGCTGCTCAGTATGCTTAACCCATTCCAACATAGTGGAATTTTAGACTGGTCCAAATTGAAAGAAGCTGCAGACGACAATTTCAAGTTGATGGAATTTTAATTTTTTTCATCTTTTTGGATAGAAAACATTGTGGATAATGAAGAAATTGCTTGATACAAGCAATTTCTTCATTTTCTACAATGTTTTCCAAAGCTTTTTTCTCGAGGGGCGTAAAAAGGAGGGATTGAGTTGGAATGGGTTAAGTTTCAAAAACTTTCCCACTCATTTGTGAACACCACAAGGTCATGAAACTGAGCCAGATTGGAATAGGCCTTTTGATCCCATTTAAATGTTCAGAATTATCTATTAATAGATCCATGAGGCCAGAGGCTTAGATTTACTCTGGACAAGGCACTTTGACTCCTAACAGAATTTTATAAGTTTACCCTTGACCTATGTTCCTAAACTAGAGGCGCTTGAGCGCCTCTTTCACTCCACAGGCCTGAATGTACTGATTAAGCAATTTTTTCATGAATTCAGTATAAACTGATATAAGGAAAATAAATCACTGAAATCTTTGAAACAGTTTTAGAGAAGCATTTCAACTTTTTCTAATTTTTAAAAAAGTTAAGTTATGTATAATTAATTCACTGGGGAAGAAGAAAAGGTATTACCAAAATTTAGAAATTTCCATTGTATACCATATATGGACATAAGCTACAACCATAATAGCCAAGCTATCAACCAAGCAAAACCATATGAAGGAATCTGACAGTCATCCTCGGAAATTTGGTTGAAATCCATCAACAGTCCTTTTTCAGTATATACCATATATGGAAATAAGCCCTGCCCATTTAAGCCATATTTTTCTTATGCTCAAAATTCTTTTTGATTATCTGATAGTCACTAAACGATCAATTTGGTAAAAAGTAGGTTAAAATCCATCAAACTGGTTTCTGAGACAAAGAATTTCAAAGCTTTTACAAATATGGAAACAAGCCCCACCCAATAAAGCCATGTTTTTCATTTGATCAGAAATCTCTAAAAGAGTTTGATAAAGGGTCACCCAATGATCATTTCCCTGAATGTGGCTTGAAATCCATCAACTGCTTTCTGGGAAAATGATTTTCAACGCTTTCACCAATATATGGAAATTAGCCATGCCCATTAAAGCCATATTTTTCATTCTATCAAAATTCTTTGAAGGAATCCAATAAATGTTGACCCTAGAATCGTTTCTGTAATATTTTGTTGCAATCCATCCATTGGTTTCTGAGAAGAAGATTTTTAAGGGTTTTACCATATATGGAAATAAGCCCTGCCCATTAAAGCTATATTTTTAATTCATTCAAAATTCTTTGAAGGAATCTGATAAAGGGTGAGCCAAGGATCATTTCTGTGCAATTTGGTTGAAATCCATTGAATGGTTTCTGAGAAGAATATTTTTAAAGGTTTTACCATATATGGAAATTAGCCCCGCCCATTAAAGTCATGTTTTCATCCAATGTAAATTCTTTGAAGGAATCTGATAAAGGGTCAGCCAAGGATCATTTCTGTGAAATTTGGTTGAAATCTATCCATTGGTTTATGAGAAGAAGATTTTCAAAGCTTTTATCATCTATGAAAATTAGCCCTGCCCATTAAAGCCATGTTTTTCATCCAATCAAAATTATTTGAAGGAATCTGATAGAGGTTCTCCCAAGGATCATTTCTGTGAAATTTGGTTGAAATCTGCTCAGTACTTTCTGAGGAGAAGATTTTTAAAGAAAAAGTTTACAGATGGATGGATTGACAGAGGGATGAATGCATGACGGACCCCACATCATGGCAATAGCTCTCTGGCTTTCAGCCAGTGGAGAGACACTTCCTTGGGGCATGGAGAACATTTGTATAAAGTTTTAAAGTCCAAGGTCAATAGATTATGTGTTAGAGAATGGACCCAGTTTTCAATCAAATATCATTAAATTTTGTGACCTTGAGCGTTTACATAATTATGTGACCTACTTTCTTGGAATGTTGGCAACAATAGTATGACCTCCTTTACTTTATAGGTGGTGGTATAATAAGTTTTTTCTTGGTATTTATTGAAATATTAAAATCTCTTGTTTAATTGATATGAGGTGACGAGGTAATTCCATGATTTGTAGGTGTAAAATTATGATAGCCATGAAATGTTCAAGATTTTAAGTTGTCCCATTTGAAAGATGAATTTAATTAGAACTTACATTTTTCACGTCCATTACAGAGACAAACCTGAACAGGGACTGTATATCTAAGTCAAAGCATATCAACAATACTGAAAAAGTCATGTAGTTTATCAGGGTCAAATGAGACTATCATGGTCTGAAAACCAATCTTTTCCCCTTTGTATAAAACAAGATAGAAATGAAACTCAGACCGGAATGCCCCCGAATAAGTGTTTGATGCATGACCTTCAGTTGTGACCTTGAACTTGGGAGAATCCAACAAAATTTTACGCATGACATCATGGGAAACAACTGTGTCAAGTAATCTTGAAATCCATCTATAAAGAAGATATAGAAGATGTAGAAGATATGCTAAGGACAAGAATTTGACACCTGGACTTTACTGGACACCTAACAAACATACACATTCATCCACACACAGTCACACTCACACACAGAAAGAGGTAACTCTATATGCCAAATGCTGTTACATAGAAATAAAAATAAGTCTTCCCAGGCAGAAAGACAGCTATCAGTCTTATGACAATTCTAGGTTAACCCTTTCCTGTACAAACATGGGATTTTGCTGTAATTTATACTTGAGAAAACATTGTGGAAATAGAAGAAAATGCTTGAATAAGCAATAGATCCTTTTTTTCCACAATAATTTCTACCACATAGGATGGTTTCATTGGAAATTGTATCCAATATTCATTGTTGTCTACAACCACTTTCAATTTGGACCAGTCTAAAATTTCAAAAAAAAAAAAGAGAAAGGGTTAAAGAAGCAAATTTAGTCAATTCTCACATAATCCCACTCAGGAAAAGAGTTTGAGAAAACATTATTGTGGAAAATGATGAAATTGCTTTTACAAGCAATTTCTTCAATTTCCACATTGCTTTCTACCAAGAGCAATAGAGATATTTAAAGTTCCATCAACATGAAATTGTCATCTGTAACTCTTTCAATTTGGACGAGTCGAAAATTCAGTCGTCTGAATATGGGTTAAGTCAAATGTAATACCTACCACAAGAATATGACCTCCGTTTTGTTTTAGTGTGATTATGATCATTTGAGTTATGTCGAACCAGTTTAAAGCTCGGACTTTTTGTCAGCTTAAACATTATCACTGATTAATAGCAACATCACAATGTGACCAAACACATTTCCATTTTAATCTTTCCAGTACAATCCCGCCGTTTGGTAACACTGATAAAAAACATTGTACAATAGAAAAAATATTTCTCCTCTTGAAATAGTATTTTCTATCCCACAGTGGTTTAAGCCTTCATCTCAATTTACACCAGCTTTAAATGGTTGTTTGCAACTTCTTTCAGTTTTGTTCTGTCTACAACTGAGACAATATAAAGTAAATCCATCCACACAAAAATGCATCATCACAGAAAATATTCTCTCTGATAATAATACGTCACACTATATTAGGATGAGGTTGTCACACAATGTCACGTAAATTTCTTTTCTTTTCCTATGTTTATGAACTTTCTCTGAATTTTTACTTCAAGACTTTTTCTGAATCAATATCAAATGTAATAAACTTCACTGACAACTTTTCACTTCGGTCTTCACCTCAAACCATGGAACTATCATGTAATAAACGCTCACATATAGTATCACAGATAAATGTCTTTTCCTTTAATCAATTTTTGTCAGGCTTTCCTTCCTTACAAGAGTTTTGTAACTCAATAGGTTTTTATCAGAAAATGGTACAAGTTTACTATAATTTTCCTCCCTTTTCCCAAACAACTGTTTAAAAAATCCTTATAAAGAATTAACAATTCAGCTATGTTAACCCATTACCTGATGACAATACTTTAGGCTGGTCCAAATTGAAAGGATTTGCAGTTGACAACTTAAACTTACACATTTTTAGATTTTTTCAACTTTCTAAATAAAAAACAATGTGGAAAATGAAGAAATTGCTTGTTGTTTTTCTTGAGGAGTCTCAAAAAATGTCAGTGTGTGGGAATGGATTAAATGGTACAAAAAATATTGTGGATGAAGGAGTAATTGCTTTTAAAAAGATATTTCTACTTTCCAACAATATTTCTTTTATATTATTCTAATTATTCTAATTAAGTGGTTAAATTCTGTCTTAACACTCCCCACCTCTCATAACTGACATATTATTAACCCTAAAATTGTCATGCTGAACCCTGAATATTCCTGTTTTGACAGGAGGTATAGACAAAGATCAGCCTGCACATATGTCCCAATGAAGTCATAATTGTTTACAGAAACTAGTTTTCAAAGAAATATTGATGCACAATCAAATAATCCAGTGCTTTCAGTCCTCTTCGATGCAGTTTTGAAAAAGCTATTCATTAAGCATGACAAATGTTAACCCATTCCAACACAACAAAATTTTAGACTGGTCCAACAATCAAAAGTTGATGGAATTTTATTTTTTTTCATCTTTTGGGGTAGGAAACATTGTTGATAATGAAGAAATTGTTTGATACAAGCAATTTCTTCATTTTCCACAATGTTTTCCAAAGCTCTCTAATTGCGGGGCATAAAAAGGAGGGCTCGAGTTGGAATGAGTTAAGGAAAACTTTGGAGAAAATGACCAGAATAATTACAACCTGCAATTTCCTGTTTTTCTTAATCCTTGTATCCTGCTACAAAATGCTTAACCCATTCCTGCACAATTATTCTTTTGACGCCCCCAAGAAAATGAACTATAGAAATCATTGTCTGCTAATGTTTAAGTTCAAAGTTCTTTTCCAGACTAAATGAATGATTTGATTGCTTGATTGATTCTTTGACTGACAGCTGCAATCAATCAATTGATAAATCGGAAAACTGAGCTCAGCTGAAAATGTTCAGAAGTGGGCAGAAATAATAATTGCCACTAAGAATCCAATTAAACTTAGATAAAGGACGTTGAAGTGGATAAGTGTCACTGACAAAGGAATGAGATTTTTTTTTCTCAGAATTATCTCTTTAGTATCTCTCCAAATGGAATTAACTAAGTTGCCAGTCAAGGAGTGGTGTTCATCATTAAATCTTTTTAATGCAGATCTTCGAAGACTGTGTAAATGTATATTATGACAAGATTGATTGATTGATTGGGGCTCAACACCAATTTATCAGTATTTCAGTCATAGCCTGGTGGATGGAGCACCTAACAATGGGTTCCTGGTATTTCTCACACCAGTACTATCGTTACATCCTTTCCTAGCCTCCAGCTGCTATCCCATTTAGATTTACGATTATCCACCCATTGGTGAGAGACAAATGTCAGAAAGGACATGTGCGAGGGCCGGGGATCAAACCCATGACATCCCATGATAGAAGATTTTTAACATATTTGAGCCAGAAGTGTAGTTTCTACGCAGTGCACAAAGTTATTCAAAGTTTTGACCTAGAGACCTAGCTTTTGACCCCAAAGTCAATGATCTCTAAATCGATCCTATATAAAATATCATTTAGACAAACATTTTGACTTTTTGGCCAAAATGACATCTACTGTGCAAACAAGGAATTTCTAGGATTTGACCTTGTGTCCTACTTTAAAACCAAACATAACTTATTGTCCAACTTGATTGAAATATTATGAAGAAAAAGCCTGCCTTCTAGAATGAACAAGACGTATTTCTCAGATTTGAACTTGTAACCTACTTTTTAACCCACTTGACCTAAAAACAAACTTTACTGAGGTATTAACCCATTCCCACACAGTGAGATTTTAGACCGGTCGAATCAAGTTGCAGATGACAATTTGAAATTGTTGAAATTTTTAAAATCTTTGTCTTTTGGATTAGAAAACATTGTGGATAATGAAGAAATTGCTTGTAACAAGCAATTTCTTCATAGTCCACAATGTTTTCAAAAAACTTTTATATTGAGGGGCGTTTAAAGCCCCATTGTGAGGGAATGGATTAAGAAGACAAACATTCTGACCAAATATCAAGACAACTATGTGCCCTCTAAGCATGTAAACAAGGTTTTACTGAGATTTGACCTTATGACAATTACTTTTTTACCCTATTACATGTTATGTGACACAAAACCTAACTTGACCAAGAAATTATGAAAACAAATATTCTGACCTGATATCATAACATTTAAGACAAAATATACCCTCTACAGAGCACATAAGGTATTTCTAAGATTCAACCTACTGACCTAATTTTTTGCTCTACTTGAGTCTTGGCCCAATATCAAACTTGTCTGAGATATAATGCAGACAAACATTCTGACCAAGTTTTAGTTTATAAAATGTAGCCTCTAGAGTGCACATAAACATATTGACACATGAATGACGATGAACAATGAAAACAGCTGCATCACAAAAGCTCACCTTGTGCTCTTTGTAATTAACATTATTAACATTGCAATCAAATCTTTACATAAAGAAGGATGTCAAAACAATGCCCCCACAACAGGACTAAAGCTTTGACCTTGGTATGTGACCTTGACCTTATCACATGACCTTGACATGAGGAGATGAGTATTACGGAGATGTATCATCATACCAAATATGAGCATTGTATCTTGAATAGTCTGGTAGTAATTGGCAATATTAAGTTTTTTAGTTAAGTTTTGCAGACAGACAGACAAACAGACAGAAAGACTGAATGAGGGACAGACAGACGGATAACAGTTAAACAATATGCCCCCGATCTTTTGATTTGGGGGCATAAAAACCTGATTTACATGATTTAAAAACAACAAAATTGCTGACTGGTCCAAACTGGAAGACGCTGCAGACGACATTCTAAAGGTGATGAATTTTGAAATATTTCATCTTTTTGGTTGGAAAATATTTTGGATAATGAAGAAATTGCTTGTTACAAGTAATTTCTTCAATTTTTCCACAATGTTTATCAAAACTTTTTTCTTTAGGGGTGTAAAAAGAAGGGCTTATGTGGGAATGGGTTAAATATGATACTGGTGTTGATCCAGAAACATCTCACACTTGAGTCTACCTCTATTCGGCACTTTGAAGTCCCATCCAAAACTCGATTTAAACTAAATATCAGAGTCAGAAAGTAATTTTAGTGTTGGAGAGGTTACTTTCCATTTGGCATTCCTCCTTAAACCATATTTGGAACATTATTCTTTACAGCTTTAGGATAATATTACCCCTTTCCTGTCCAATCTCTGGTTTTCATGTCCCTATCATTTATGATTTAGAAAACATTGTAACAAGAAATTTCTTCTTTTTCCAGAATAGCTTCTACCCTATTGAATGGTTATTTTTCAAATTAAATCCACTTTAAATTTTTGTCCACAAAACCTTTCAATTTGGACAGGTCTAAAATTTTGCGAAACAGGAAAGGCTTAAACCATATTCCTTAACCCTTTCCTGGACAAACACGGGATTTTACATCACTATGATTATATACTTGAGAAAACATTGTGGAAAAAGGAGAAATTGCATGTAACAAGCAATTTCTCCTTTTCCCACAATATTTTCTACCACATAGGATGGTCAGATTTCAAATTGCATGTATTTTTCATTGTCGTCTGCAACCTCTTTCAAATTGGACCAGTCTAAAATTTCATAAAACAGGAAAGGGTTAAATGGGACTATTTACTGTAAGGCTCCAATTTAACCCTTTCCTGGTTAATCCCTGGTTTTTACGTCCCTGTGATTTTATAATTGAGAAAACATTCTGGAAAAAGAAGGAATTGCATGTGACAAGCAATTTCTTCTTTTTCCACAATATTTTCTACCCTACATTATGGTTATTTTTCAATTAAAATCAACTTTAGATTTTTGTCTGCAAAACCTTTGAATTTGCACGGGTCTTAAATTTTGCAAAACAGGAAAAGGTTAAGGAATATGGTTTAACCCTTTCCTGTTTTGCAAAATAATGTTTCTGCAGTAAGCAAAAGATTATTTGTGTTACCCATTGCCAAACGACAAAACTTGACTGCTCCAAATTGAAAGAGGTTGCTGACAACAATTCTTAGTTGATGGAATTTTAAAAATCTTTGTCTGTTGCCAATTCTAGTAATAAAGAAATGCTTGTGACAAGCAATTTCTTCATTTTCTATTTGTTTTCCAAAGCTTTTTTTCATCAGGGCGTCAAAACACGCTATTGTGTAAGGATGGTTTAATAGTAACAGACTAAGTAAGAATCTTTCACAACTCATTATGATTAAGTTCAATTCTTAACAACTTAACCCTTGTCATGCTGAATAAAATTCTCAGTAAAATTGATTTTAAATACGGGCTGAAAGCACTGGATATTCTCATATTGGGTGAATAATCATTTTGAATATTTATGCTACGAATATCTCTGGCTTTAAAGAGACAAACAGGTGGTGTAGACTAAAATCAGACTGCACATATGTGCAGGCTGATCTTTGTCTATACCTTCTACAAATTAGGAATATTCCAGGTTCAGCACGACAAGGGTTTATAACTCATCCTTGAAACTAATGGATTACTATTCAGCACCTAAAAAGATTTGTCAATATATGTACAGAGACAGAGAAGTAAATCAAATGTCCCGCTGGAAGAGCTGTTCAAATGAGGAAACAAAGTCTATATTTATGTCTAATTATCTTGTCTAAACAATGGTTATTGGAGACCTAAATAAAAGTTTATGGTAACAGTATTTAGTAGTGCCAAAAGTGTTCTAAATCATGCCATAATTTAGATATGAGGTGCATTCTTTTCATCAAGATTGTTTAGACTCTTATTTTGAATTTTAAAATAAAGTGTTCTTTACATTAAGATTTTTAAGCCGATAATTAAGAATCTTAAGAATTCTTAAAGATGAATTTAAGCTTGCTCAGTATTGGCTTAAGAATCTTAAGAATTCTTGAAGATGAATTTAAGCTTGCTCAGTATTGGCTTCAAAGAAGAAGCTTTGACAACATAAAAAAATTCACTCAAAATGATAAACTAGATGCGCTTGAGCACCTGCATCGCTCCACAGGCCTGATAGTATGGATTTTACAGGAATTCAAAATAGTGGCAAATAAATCTTGTCAATGAAATCTTATAATGTTTCATACATTTCATTGTTTTACAAAAGTCTATCAATTTACTGAGTCAGATGAAAAAGGTATTAACAAATTTTTCATATCAGTGAAATTTGGTTGAAATCCAACAACTGGTTTCATCAAATCAAAATTCTTTGAAGGAATCTGATAATGGGTCCATAAAGGATGCACATCCACATTTCTCCCAACATATGCTAATTTAGAGCAGTAAGCTTCCATGTAATATTTGACTATCTAAGATTTTACTCTATTTTATAATCATTAACCTATTCCCAAAGACACTTTTGAATGCCCCTGAAAAACAAAAGGCCCATAGGGCCTTATTGGTGACCTGAGTCCAGAGAGCACAACAACAGATTAGAGTCCACCAAATAGTGCTACATACCAAATACAAAAGCTCTAGGAATTTTTGTTTGGGAGAAGATTTTTTAATAGTTTTCACTATACAAGCCTATGTTAATCTTGGGACGTCTGGGAACAGGCTAATTTTGACCATGGGGCCATAATTTATACAATCTTGATAGAGGTCCACCAGATTATGCTGCATACCAAATATCAAAGCTCTAGTCTTTTCTATGAGAAAAGAAGATATTTAAAATTTTCACTATATAAGCTTGTGAAGTCCCAAAACGGGCTAATTTAATACTAGGGCCATAATTCATACAACCTTGATAGTGTTCCACCAGATGATGCTACATACCAAATATCTAAGCTCTATGCCCTCTTATTTGGGAGAATTTTCACAATACAAGCTTGTGTTAAACTAGTGATGTCTGGGAAAGGGCTAATTCTGACCCTGGAGCCATAATTTATACAATCTTGATAGATATCAAATATCAAAGCTCTAGGCCCTGCCTTTTTCCAGAAGAAGATTTTTAAATTTTCACAATATAAGCCTAAGTTGTCACTATGTAAGCTTATGCATCCCCCAAACCAGCACGGCACTTTCTCAACAGATTTTTTTTTTGTACAAACTTCATATTGCTTGCCCTAAAGACTCTATAAATATATAAATACCAAATGTGAATCAAAGCCAGTTCATGAAGTTGGTTCATAACAAGAAGAATTTTAAAGTTGTACCCTTTTTTTTGCCCCTTATGGGACCCCAAGTGGCGATAACTCAATGATGTGTACAAATCTGAAGCGCCTTCTGATGAGGATTCTTCCTTCTAAGTTTGGTTGAAATCTGTTCAAGGGTTTTTAAGAAGAAGTCGAAAATGTAAAAAGTAAACGCACAAAGCACAACGCAATGGCAGATGAATCACAATCACAATAAGTCACCATGACCTTAGGTCAGTTGATCTAAAAAGGCTTTGATAAAAATTATGGAAAGTGAAGAAAGTACTTTTTACAAGCAAATTTCTTCTAGCGCTGACTATTGGCTTATACAATCACTATCACAATAGTTTTACTATTGCAGTATTGATATTGTAATACTATCATCAGAAAACAATCGCAATATATCACGATACTATCAGTATATGTTACTTTGTGTGTTTACGTGTTCCCACTATGTTTGAGGATTGTGTAGCATAGTCTACAGGAAACTCTCTTTTTATCAATGTTTTCACCCTCCTTTACAAAGCCAAAATGGTCCAAAACACAGGCCTTTCCGACTTTGTTTTTACAGTCTTGAGATTTGCAGCTGAGTCACACAACAGAAATACGTAAAACAAAGTAACTTGTGTGTGCTCAAAGTAAGTTATTAACTATTGTAAATAATCGAATATCATTTATGATTGTCTTATTTTTATATTTTCGACAAATCTAGCATGGAGAATTCATAAAACACTGATAACAAGTCTTAACTAAACATGCTTTTTGATTTTTCAGGACCTTTTCACTTTGTAAATCGAAAGTTAAAAATCAATTCTTAAACAAAAACAGATTCTGGAAGAAACAAAAATCAAACATGCCTATCACACGATAATAGAACGTGAAAGTAGGATAAGTTACACAGAAAACTCATTCTCTCTCTATCTCTCTCTCCCTCCTTTTTAAACCCAAGAGACCAAGAAAACATTGAATTTCTGTGTAAGTAAGCTTTGATTATTTCATCTAAACTATCGATATTTGAACACACTATCACGATAGTTATTGATGTCAGGGAATTGCAATCGATACATGGATATCATGACTGTCACTATCACAATACATCGACCTATCGATCTATCGGAACACCCCTAATTTCTTCATTATCCCCAATGTTTCTGACCAAAAAGATAAATATTTCTGAAATTCCATAGACTACAAATTATCTTCTGCAACTTCTTTCAATTTGGACCAGTCTAAAATTTTGTCATCTAACAATGGGTTAAAGAAAGTCCTATAGATTTCAAAAAAAAAATAGAGGATAATTGTTTGTTTCCGTGTTACTTTCATTGAGTGAACAACAGATGCTGTATTTACACAAATGGCAGAGTCGTCTGGGAGCATAAAAATAACAAGAGGACCATGATGGTCCTAAATCGCTCCCCTGAGTATGATGGTTCATGGCTTTATGATATAAACAAAATAGCAAAGCCCCCTGTCTAATAATTTTGGAAAAGATGTTTAAGGATTTCTCTTTTAATCCTAGGTATATTGATGATCCCACCATATAGCACTAATTTCCTGAATATGGTAATGCTTTTGAGTATAGACATCAATACATACCAAGTATAAGAGCTCTAGGCCTAATGGTTTAGGAGAAGAAGGTTTTCAAAGATATCATTATTTATTACTAACTAAAATTAGGGATTGCACAGAAAAGGGCTAATTTTTAGAATACAGTAATTCTTTGATGTAATTTGGTAGATATGTTTGTTTGTTTGAATGGGTTTTATGCCGCTTTCAACAATCTTTCAGTTATATCGCGGCGGCTGGAGCACCTAACAATGGAATCCTGGTATTTCTCACACCAGTACTACCATTTCATCCTTTCCTAGCCTAAAGCTGCTATCCCACAAAGGTCTACATTATTGACCCATTGGTGAGAGACAAATAGTCAGAAAGGATGAAGTATTTTGGTAGAGGGTCAATGGCTGATGACATGTACCAAATATCAAAGCTCTAGGCTTTATAGTTTGGGAGAAGAAGATTTTTAAAGATTTCCTTCTTTAATCCTTTGTAAAATCAGGGATTGCACAGAAAAGGGCTAATTTTAAGAGTATGATAATTCTTTGAAGTATTTTGGTTTAGGGTCAATATATGATGATATGAACCAAATATCAAAGCTCTAGGCCTTATGGTTTGGAAGAAGAAGATTTTTAAAGATTTCCTTCTTTATTTCTATGTAAAATCAGGGATAACAAAGAAAAGGGCTAATTTTCAGAAAACAGTAATTCTTTGAAGTATTTAGGTAGAGGGTCAATAGATTATGATTTGTACCAAATATAAAAGTTCTAGGCCTAATGATTATGGAGAAGAAGATTTTTTAATTTTTCACTCCGTTGACATGGCAACCAGAGTTCTTCATTGATTTCAATTCTTTGAAGCATGACCTAAGGATCATTTCTGTGAAGTTATGTTGAAATTCCATGGTTAGTTTAGGAGGAGAAGATTTTTTTGTAATTGTGAATGGACAGACGGACAGACTGATGGACGGGCGACGACCAATCACAATAGCTCCCCCAGAGCACTTCGTGCTCAAGTGAGCTAAAAACATGGTAGAGAACCATCTGGTTAGTCTTTATGGCAAACATGAATGCCTTAGACTATATACATTCGGAGGGGAAGACTTTGGAACATAGTCAACTTGAGCATTTTTACAAACTTGGGACACCTAGGAAAGGGCCATTTTACAAAGATTGGCAAAAATTTCTAATTTACAAATGCAATGGTATCCAGAGTTTTACATGGAATTAAATTCTTTCAACAACAATTGTAGTAGAGAATAACTGATCACCTAAGCTCAGATCACATTCTATGCTTAGGTGAGCTAAAAACAACGAAAAGATATAACTAAAATATTTATCAAAGAAGAGTTATGGTTCTTATGCAGCACACTCCTGTCAGATGTAATCTATCCACCCATAGGATTCATAATAATAGCTACTGTACATTCACAGATATGCGCCAGACAAAATCAAGGCCAGAAAACAACAAGAGGCCCACTGGGCCTTAACGGTCACCTGAGTAAAAGAGCATCAAGACAAGTGATTTAGGGTTTATTAGAAAAAGATTTTTTAAGAAGTACAAAAATTTACCACTTTCTGCCCCCGACTGGGGCCCCTTTTACCCCAAGCCCCCCAACCTCTTTTCACAAACTGGAATTGGCATCCCCCAATGATGCTTCCGACCAAGTTTGGTTGTAATCCCCTCAGTAGTTCTTGAGAAGAAGATGAAATATTAAAAGTTACCAAAAATGACCCCCTTTTGGTCTCCATTTTAGGCCCCCCTGACCTCCAGCCTTTTAATTTTCACAAATCTGTATAATCAGTACCCAATGATGCTTTTCACCAAGTTAGTTTGAAATTGGCTTAGTACTTCATCAGAAGAAGATGAAAATGTAATTTTTTTAACATGATGAACTTTGACCTCTGGGTGTTGCCCCAAACATGACCCCAGGGACATGAATTTCACAATTTATAATATACCTGTCCTAGTTGTCATGCACACAGAATATTTAAGCTCTGGCATTAACGGTTTATTAGAAAAAGATTTTTAAAGAAGTACCAAAAATTACCCCTTTTTGCCCCAGACTTGGGCCCCTTTGACCCCCATAACCCCTATTTTCACAAACTTGAATTGGCATCCCCCAATGATGCTTCCGACCAAGTTTGATTGAAATACCCTCTGTACTTCTTGAGAAGAAAATGAAATATTTAAAAGTGACCCCCTTTTGGTCCCCATTTTAGGCCCCACTGACCTCCAGCCTTTTAATTTTCACAAATCTGTATAATCAGTACCCAATGATGCTTTTCACCAAGTTAGTTTGAAATTGGCTTTGTACTTCATCAGAAGAAGATGAAAATATGAATTTTTAACATGATGAACTTTGACCTCTGGGTGTTGCCCCATACATGACCCCAGGGACATGAATTTCACAATTTATAATATACCTGTCCTAGTTGCCATGCACACAGAATATTTAAGCTCTGGCATTAACGGTTTATTAGAAGAAGATTTTTAAAAAAGTACCAAAAATTACCCCTTTTTGCCCCCGACTTGGGCCCCTTTGACCCCCATAACCCCTATTTTCACAAACTTGAATTGGCATCCCCCAATGATGCTTCCGACCAAGTTTGATTGAAATCCCCTCAGTAGTTCTTGAGAAGAAGATGAAATATTAAAAGTTACCAAAAGTGACCCCCTTTTGGTCCCCATTTTAGGCCCCACTGACCTCCAGCCTTTTAATTTTCACAAATCTGTATAATCAGTACCCAATGATGCTTTTCACCAAGTTAGTTTGAAATTGGCTTAGTACTTCATCAGAAGAAGATGAAAATGTGGTTTTTTTAATATGATGAACTTTGACCTCTGGGTGTTGCCCCATACATGACCCCAGGGACATGAATTTCACAATTTATAATATACCTGTCCTAGTTGTCATTCACACAGAATATTTAAGCTCTGGCATTAACGATTTATTAGAAGAAGATTTTTAAAAAAGTACCAAAAATTACCCCTTTTTGCCCCCTATTTGGGCCCCTTTGACCCCAATTAACCCCTATTTTCACAAACTTGAATTGGCATCCCCCAATGATGCTTTCGACCAAGTTTGGTTGAAATCCCCCGAATAGTTCTTGAGAAGAAGATGAAATATTTAAAAGTTACCAATAATTACCCCCTTTTGGTCCCCATTTTAGGGCCCCCCTGACCCCCCAGCCTTTTAATTTTCACAAATCTGAATAACCATTACCAAAAGATGCTTTTTACCAAGTTTGTTTGAAATTGGCTTTGTACTTCATCAGAAGAAGATGAAAATGTGAATTTTTAACATGATGAACTTTGACCTCTGGGTGTGGCCCCATACAGGACCCCAGGGGTATGAATTTCACAATTTATAATATACCTGTCCTAGTTGCCATGCACACAAAATATTTTAGCTCTGGCATTAACGGTTTATTAGAAGAAGATTTTTAAAGAAGAACCAAAAATTACCCCTTTTTGCCCCCTATTTGGGCCCCTATGACCCCCAGAACCCCTATTTTCACAAACTTGAATTGGCATCCCCCAATGATGCTTTCTACCAAGTTTGGTTGAAATCCGCCCAGTAGTTCTTGAGAAGAAGATGAAAATGTTTAAAAGTTAACGGACGACGCACGACGACGGACAAACGATGATTGCAATAGGTCACCATGACCATTCGGTCAGGTGACCTAACAAAGGGCAATAACTCCAAAAGGAATTAACCCTTTCCCACACAACAAAATTTTAAACTGCTCCAGTTAAGAAGAGGCTGCAGACGACAAATCAAAGTGCATTTTAATTGAAAAATAACCACTGTAAAGGGTAGACAACATTGTAGGGAATGAAGAAATTGCTTGTAACAAGCAATTTCTTCTTTCCGTTCAATGTTTTCTCCAATACAAAACCTATGGGTCATGAAAACAAGTGATTGTACAGGAAAGGGTTAAGGTAGAGCTTCACTGCACTCCGTACTTTTACAGCAAATTTTCAAGTCGTTCAGACAAAAGGTATCAAACTTATGCTCCAGACAAAGAACTGGATGCCCCTGCCCTTTTGCCCTCCCACGCTGATGCTGTTGTTGATCCCATAATACGCCCCTTCTTAAAAGGTGTATGAAAATTTGTGTACTTTTCCTCATTGACAAGAGAGGAATTCCCACCTTGAACAAGAGCTGTCAGAAGACAGCAACGCTGGACTTTTCTCAGTGCTGGATAGTAACAGCACTTCAGAGTCGACATAAGACATAATACCTAAGTAGTAAAAGAGAAAAAAAAATCTTTCAATTTAAAATTTTAAGTCAAACAAGAATTTCTAACTCTGAAAAAGGTTAAAACTCCACTATTATAAAAGTAATTGTTATGAATCTTTGCCTAGAAGATATGATGGTCACAAAACCAAGAATTTCAAGGGTTAAAATTCATCAACAAGAGGGCCAGAATGGCCCTAAAATCGCTCACCTGACTAATGTAAGATGATTCAAAATTGAAATTGGCCCAATGGTTACTGAGGAGAAGATGTTTAAAGATTTCAAAGTCAAAAACTGCCCTACCCTTCCAAGCCCTTATTTGGTCATCAATCAAAATTCTAGAACAACTTTTGAAAAGGGTCACTCAAGGAACATTCATACCAAATTTGGTTGAAATTGGCCCAATAGTTACTGAGGAGAAGATGTTTAAAGATTTCAAAGTCAAAAAAGTGCCTGACCCTGCCACGCCCATATTTGGGCATAAATCAAAATTCCAGGAACAACTTTTGAAAAGGGTCACCAAAGGAACATTCATGCAAAGTTTGGTTGAAATTGACCCAACTGTTACTGAGGATAAGATGTTTAAAGATTTCAAAGTTAAAAAAACTGCCACGCCCATATTTGGGCATAAATCAAAATTCTGCGAACAACTTTTGAAAAGGGTCACCCAAGGAACATTCATACCAAATTTGGTTGTAATTGGCCCAATAGTTACTGAGGAGAAGATGTTTAAAGATTTCAAAGTCAAAAACTGCCACGCCCATATTTGGGCGTGAAATGAAATTCTGCCAAACAACTTTTGAAAAGGGTCACCCAAGGAACATTCATACCAAGTTTGGTTGAAATTGGCCCAATGGTTCCTGAGGTGTAGATGTTTAAAGATTTCAAAGTCAAAATCTGCCACGCCCGGCCACGCCCATATTTGGGCATAAATCAAAATTCTGCGAACAACTTTTAAAAAGGGTCACCCAAGGAACATTCATGCCAAGTTTGGTTGAAATTGGCCCAATGGTTACTGAGGAGAAGATGTTTAAAGATTTCTAAGTCAAAAACTGCCACGCCGTGCCACGCCCATATTTGGGCGTAAATCAAAATTCTGCAAACAACTTTTGAAAAGGGTCACCAAAGGAACATTCATGCCAAGTTTGGTTGATATTGGCCCAATGGTTACTGAGGAGAAGATGTTTAAAGATTTCTAAGTCAAAAACTGCCACGCCCTGCCACGCCCATATTTGGGCGTAAATCAAAATTCCACGAACAACTTTTGAAAAGGGTGACCCAAGGAACATTCATACCAAATTTGGTTGAAATTGGCCCAATGGTTACTGAGGAGAAAATGTTTAAAGATTTCTAAGTTAAAAACTGCCACGCCCTGCCACGCCCATATTTGGGGGTCAATCAAAAATCCGCGAACAACTTTTGAGAAGGGTCACCCAAGGAACATTCCTACCAAGTTTGGTTGAATTCCACCCAGTGGTTACTGAGGAGAAGATGTTTAAAGAATTGTTGACGACTTCTGACGAACGACGCACGATGCACGACGGACAAAAGGTGATAACAAAAGCTCACCTTGAGCACGTTGTGCTCAGGTGAGCTAAAAACTTTTAATTGTAGTCTGCATATGATTTAAATTTGGTTGTTCTTTTTAATGGAGTTTAACACCACTTTTAAGAGTATTTCAGTCATAATGTAGAAGCTGGAGCACCTAACCATGGATTCCTGGTATTTCTCACTCCAATACTACCACTACATCCTTTACAAGCCTCCAGCTGCTCATCCTGATTAGTTTTATGATTATCTACCCATTTGTGGGAGACAAATGTCAGAAAGGGATAGGCCTCATGATTGAGAGTGCTACCAACTTATTATGACCACAGCCTTGCTTTCAATTTAGACCAGTCTTAAATTTTGTCATCTGATAATCGGTTACTTTCACTTTGGTGCCTTTGCATTTTTTAGTGTAAATGCATACAATTTCTGGTTTTCTACACCCTTATGCAACGGATCTTACTTCTCTAAACAAAATTGGGATGGTGAAGGAAAATGTTTCGGTATATCCATAAACTTACAAGATGGATTAGAAAGAAAATTTATCAGAGCACATTCAGATGTAAATGCCAATTATTGCAATGCTTAAATGTTAAAGAAATATAAAATAAACAACAAAAAATTCTCAGATTAAAACAAAATTGATTACATCACTTGTGTCATCAGTACCACAATGATGATGCCATGATGTCATTAAACAGATGGTCTTCTCTCCTATTTAAAATCATTAGATTGGTTGTAACTATCAAATTATTTAAGAAGAAGCCCCTGTTTGAATAATGGAAGCCATTAAATGTACTTAATTTCCAGCAAAGTCGCATGGTCTCTCTGCTTACTGACCTTAACAGAAACTGAGGTCAAAAGTAAAGCTTGCAATATCTTAACCCTTGTCATGCTGAATATAATTCTCCATAAAATTGGATAAAAATCAAAGAGCTGAAAGCACTGGAGGCACTAAGTGAGGGTTAATATTTTTTGTTGGAAATTTGTTTCATAAACAACTTTGGAAACAAAAGGGACTGCAGGTGGTGTAGACTGAGATCAGACTGCACATTTGTGCAGGCTGATCTTAGTCTATACCACCTGCAAAAACCATAGTATTCAGGGTTCAGCATGAAAAGTGTTAACCTATTACCACACAACAAAATTTCAGACCAGTCAAAATTCAAAGAAGTTGCAGAAGACAATTTGTAGTTGATGGAATCTGTGTCTTTTTAGGTAGAAAACATTGTGGATAATGAAGAAATTGCTTGCCATAAGCAATTTCTTCATTTTTCACACTGTTTTTCTAAACTATTTCCTGGATGTGCGTAAAAAGGCGTCACTGTAGCTTTCAGTGCAGTTAAAGCTGGGGTTGTGAGTTGGAACCCTAACTCAATCTACAATCATTTAGCACTAGATGATCTGGTCATTCAGATATGCAAGCCTCTAGCAAACATAGAGGGTCTAGTGCATAGAAAACAGACCCCTTTATAAATGATGAGGCAGAATATTCATCCGAAATGAATCATGAATAAATGATAAGTTCATTACTTCATTTTGCCACGGCAGAGCCTGGAACCATAATTATATTGCCTATTGTGATCATGTGACCTGCATACAATATTTAATGTCCAACATAGGCTGTCACTAATTGAGCAGATTTAATTTCGGACATTGACTGGTGATAATTTTAATTAGTTCTAGCAAATTTGACCTAAGTTTCAACATCAACTACTAAAGTATTGAGGAAAAAATCTAATTCAATCACAGTAAATTTCTCTGTTTTACTCAATGATCATTAACCCTTGTAAAACTAAGCCTTAAACATTCCTGTTGCTGCAGATGACAGAGACAAAGATCAGCCTCATAAGATCCACATACACCAGTATGATTTTTTGTTGTCACCCTCTATTTGTCCCTTTTAACTCTTTCCTGTACAAACCCAGGATTTTACGTTGCTTTGATTTTATACTTTAAAAAAAATCATTGTAGAAAAAGGAAAAATTGCTTGTAACAAGCAAGTTCTCCTTTTCCAAAAATATTTCTACCATATAAGATAGCTTCATTTCAAATGCATTCAGTTTTCATTGTCGTCTGAAACCTCTTTCAATTTGGACCAGTCTGAAATTCAAAACAAGAGGACCATGATGGTCCTAAATCGCTCATCTGAATCATTTGCTGTTAAAAAATGCGACTGGAGAAAAATAATTATAACCAGTTTCATGAAATTTAATCCAAAACTGGGCTCTATAGTTTAAACAAAGAAATTATCATTAAGGTCCCTTTTTCTGTGTTTTCAAATAAAACCTTTCCATAATCAATAAGGTTTATCCTTATGACCTAACAAATATTCTAGCCAAGTTTAATGAAGATTGAGCCAAAATTGTGGCCTCTAGAGTGTAAAAAAAGAAATTGTCATTAAGGCCCCTTTTCCTGAGTTTTCCAACAGAATCCTCCAAGAATCGATAGGGTTCATCCTCATGATCAAACAATTATTCTGACCAAGTTTCACAAGGATTTAACCAAATTTGTGGCCTCTAGAGTGTAAACAAATGAATTTTCATTAAGGCCCCTTTATCTGTGTTTTCTGATAGAGCCTTCTCATAATCAATAGGTGTCATCCTTATGACCTAGCAATTATTCTGGCCTAGTTTCATGAAGACTGAACCAAAATTGTAGCCTCTAAAGTTTAAACAAAGAAATTGTCATTAAGGCCCTTTTTCCTGTGTTTTCAATTAGATCCTTCGCATAATCAATAGTGTTCATCCTTATGGCTTAATAATTACTCTGGCCAAGTTTCATGAAGATTGGGTCGAAACTGTGGCCTCTAGAGTGTAAACACTTCAATTGTCGACACTGCACGGCGGACAACAGACATTCAATGATCACAAAAGCTCACCATGAGCACTTCATGCTCAGGTGAGCTAAAAACAGGAAAGGGTTAAACAAAATTTGTTTATGAAATTAATTTTCAAAAGAAATACTGACCTACAAGGGCCACCATTGCTTTCAGCCCTTAATCCTTGTCATGCGGAACCTGGAATATTCCTGTTTTGGCAGGAGGTATAGAACAAAGATCAGCCTGCACATAGATGCAGTCTGATCTTGGTCTACACCTCCTGTTTGTTCCCTTTAAGTCAGAGTGATTTAAATAATTAAGAAATAGTGACCTTCAATAAGATCTGCCGCCGTATTAGCGCAGTTGGTAGCGCGTCGGACTGTCAATCTAGAGGTCCTGGGTTCGATCCCCGACGGCGGCACTCATCCTTTCCGACTATTTGTCTCTCACCAATGGGTCGATAATCGTAGACCTATGTGGGATAGCAGCTGGAGGCTAGGAAAGGATGTAATGGTAGTACTGGTGTGAGAAATACCAGGATTCCATTGTTAGGTGCTCCAGCCGCCGCGATATAACTGAAAGATTGTTGAAAGCGGCGTAAAACCCCATTCAAACAAACAATCAATAAGATCTTCCAGTGCAGTCAGTCCTTTGATTTTAAAACAATTCTGTACAGGGTTTTAATTCAGCATGACAGTGGTTAAATGCAACTTTATTCAGTAAGAATGAGTAATTCTTCAAGGATAATACAGGAATAGGGCTACAGACGCAGTGCATTTAATTCAACAAGAGGGCCGTTTTGCCCTGGGGCACCATCCAGAGATAAAGGCTCTTTTTCTTTCAACAGTCTAATTTCATGTTAAGGTTAGGATTATGATACAAGTGGGCCATACTTACATATATCGACTATGTACCTGGAGATCCAAAAGTGTAGATTACAAATTCAAAGGCTTTAGGGAATATTTGAAAGAAGGAGAAAACTTTTTCCTCCCTCTGGATCCATGGGTTATAATTTCAGAAATAAGAAAGAAGTCTGTGAACTGACCCTTAATGCCTACCACCCATCCCCGGGCTTCGCCTCCTGGAGACCCAAGGATCATGATTTTAGCTATTTTGTAAGAGGTCAATATACTGATGATTCATGCAAAATATCAAGGCTCTATGCCTTTTTGGTCAGGGGGAGAAGATTTTCTAAAGATTATATTTTAAATTTCTCTTTTGTTGCCATGACAACCAGACTTTTAAACAGATTTCAATTCTTTTAGCTATTTTCAAAGGGGACCACCTGAGGAACATTTCTGCCAAATTTGGTTGAAATTGGCCCAGTGGTTTTGGAGGAGATGTGACCATTTAAAAATAGTTCTTTATTTCTATTTAAACCCCATCCCCCTGGGGCTCCCCCCATGGGGACCCAAGGATCATGATTTTAGCTATTTCGAAAGAGGTCAATATACTGATGCTTCATGCAAAATATCAAGGCCCTACGCCTTCTGGGTCCGGAGGAGAAGATTTTTAAAGATCATTTTAAAATTTCACCTTTGTTGTCATTGCAAAACGGGTTTTAAACAGATTTCAATTCTTTTAGCTATTTTCAAAGGGGACCACCTAAGAAACATTTCTGCCAAATTTGGTTTAAATTGGCCCAGTGGTTTGGGAGGAGATGTCGTTTAAAAATAGTTCTTTATTTCTATGTAAACCCCACCCCCCTGGGGTTGCCTGCTGAAGAAAATATATCTTTTGAAAACATTTTAAGGAAAGAAGATTTTGCTTGTAAATAGCTATTTCTTCTCATCACACAATCTTTTTACCCAGTATGACACTTATTTTTCAATCTAAACCAAATTTGTTTTTGCCTTCTGCAAACTCTTTCAATTTGGATCAGTCTAGAATTTTGCTGTTTGGTGATTATAGAATATTAAAACATTCTAACCAAATATCAAGACGTTTTCATAAAAATGTGACCTCTTAGAGGGTGCACAAGATTTTCTAAGATATGACCTAGTTGGGGTTTTTTTATCCAATGAGGGCCAATTTCCTCCTTGTACAAGATTTCATGGAGATATAAATATAATTACTAAGTTTCAAGACATTTCAAGCAAAAAATGTGCCCGCTAGAGTGTAAGTTATATTGAAAAATAACTGCCATATTGGGCAGAAAATATGAAGAGAAATTGGCAAGTTGCTTGTTACAAGCAAGTTCTCCTTTTCTCGCAGTTTTTTCCAAAGCTTTATTCTTTCAGTGTGTAAAAATGCAGGATTAAGTGGTGTAATGGTTTAAGACTCTATTGCTCCCAATTTCACAATTTTGCCATCATCAAAATGTCCCAATTTTACCTAAGAAATTGTCTGGTGATGCTATATTTGTCATGAAATTACACCATTTATCAATGTCAGCAAATCGGGATGTTTTGGAACTATTGACTATCTCATCACGTAATATTTTATATTGCAAACATAAAATAATTTTGAAATTCTATTTTGTTTTCTGTTCTGCAAAGCCTTTCATAGCCGGCTTATAATGTGACATATTATTGATAGAGACTCCTGCACACAATTTTAATGAAGATTTTAGGATTCTTTTATGTGAGAAATTTCGTCCCTATGAAAACCGTTAAGAGCATTCTGGATTTTTCTTTGTAATTGTTTACAGACAGACAGATGACAGGCAAATCAAAACAGCACAACCTGAACACTTCGTGCTCAGGTGAGCTAAAAACAATATATCATAAATAAACCCAGAAAATATCTTCCACCACTACAATTCAAAACTTACAAGGAAAGTATTTATGCACACAAATTTACCTCTAAGTAAATGTATACTAAAGTACAATATTCAAATAGTGGAGGATATTGTTATTTGGTATCTATACAATTAATGACTATGATATAAAGGATCTAAGGCCAATATTCATTCAAACATGGTTTGAATTTCAAATGCCAATTTTTCAAACCTGATAATTTGTTAAGGATACGTATAAATATCAAAAAAAAAAACCTAAATTTAAAGCGAAGACTCAAAATTTTCTTTCCCATCTCAAGGTTTCCGACACTTTGAGAAATGTACCACAAATGCCCCTCAGATATTCCTGTTAGTCCAAATTATATTATGTAAAAGAAGCATTCGAACCATCAAGTATCCTGCCATGTCATTTGAAGCATCTCACCTTCAGTTGTTACAATCTTGACCTTGGGTTGATGAATTTTCAACATGCACTAAATTGTCCAGAAAGATATGGTTAAAGACCCCCCCTCCCCCCATGTTGCTTCAGTCTAGCAGAGATTTGGATCAAATGTATCGCTTTATACTTCGGCCTTGACCTTTGTTGTATCCAACCTAACTTTTTCATTACACTCCTACTCCTCTAGGGGAATAGCAATATTCTGGAAACCATGCTAGTTTTGGAAAATAACCTTGAACTTGGGCATACAAGAACAAAGTTTTGAGACGACATTAAAGGAAGAGAATTACCATAAATGTAGAAGATGTGCTTCAAAAACAAATTGGACAAACCTTTATACACAGAAATGGACAAACATAATTTATATCTAGCTGTCTGTGAATTTCATGTATAGGAATAAAACAAAGAAGCTAAAGCCAAACAGTAGACGACAATTCAAAGGTCATGAAATTTTATATTTTTTCAACTTTCTGGGAAGAAAACATTGTGTAAAATGAAGAAATTGCTTGCTACAAGCAATTTCTTCATTTTCCGAAATGTTTTCACAAGTGTTTTTCTTGAGGGACGTCACTGTGTGGGAATGGGTTAAGTCTGAAAAGTATTGACTATGCCTAGCTTCTGTACTATGTGTAGACTTGCCATGGTTAAAAATTTTGCAATAGGCTCATATACTGATTATAGAGGGGTATTCTACCTAACTTTATTTTTTGAAACTATAAAGCTGATTAACCAGTGCTGAATGAAATTCCTTTTCAACTAATTGATACCTAGAATTCGTAGAATACGTAATGACGGTTTGTGTTACAAGTCACATTTTTAAAAAAAAAATTTTTCTGATAGAAGACTAATAACATTTTTCAGTTATTCATATTAAAAAGCAAATGAAATTACATGCATGAAGGGAAATAAAATAAGTCATATTTCACAGTTGACCAATTTCTGACAAGATATTTATCATACAGAAATAGCAGTTTCATCTTACAGGGGTTTGAAATTCCCATGCCCGACTTGATTAACATAGACTTTTTTTACTTGCGGACAAGTACATATACATTTTTCAAGGTCAACTGTCCAGAAACAATCTAAGTAAATACCTGGGCAAATCTTGGAATGGTACAAAATAGATTTAAAAATCTGAAAGATTTATTTTCCTAATGATTATATTGAAGGGTAGAAAATGTTAATGAAGAAAATGCCTGGATTCAGCATTTTCTACATTAACAACAATGTTTTCTCAAAATCTATCTGTTCACTTCTTTTCAGACAAGTTCTTTTTGATTCTGGCCATGAAAGCAGAAAATTGTCTCTAACTATTGTCCAGAGAAAAATTGAGTAAATCTGTATTTCCATATCCCAGTGCATTCTACAATTATGTCTTTTTTTAAAAGTTTTCACTAAATAAGCCTATGTTAAACTTGTGATGTCCAGGAACAGGCTAATTTTGATCCTGAAGTAATAATTTACTCAATCTTGATAGAAATCCACCAGATGATGCTGTATACCTAATATCAAAGCTCTAGGCTCTCCAATTAGGGAGAAGATTTTTAAAATTTTCACTATATAGGACCTATGTAAAACTTGTGATGTCCGGGGTTGGGGATGATTATGACCCTGTGGCCATAAATTATACAATCTTAATAGAGGTCCACCAGATGATGCCACATACCAATTATCAGAGCTGTAGATCTTATGGTTTGGCTGAAAAAGAATTTTCAAAGTTGTCACTATGTACCCTTATCCCCCCCTCCCCTTGCACGACCAATACTTGATAATTTTTTTGTTTGTTTTTGTACAAACTTTATAGTCCTTGCCCTAAAAACTCTAAATAACAAATATGAATCCAATCCAACAGCTGGTTCATGACAAGAAGATTTTTAAAGATGTACCCTCTTTGGCCCCTTATGGGCCCCCAGGGGAGATAACTCTATGTCATGTACAAATCTGAAGTGTCTTCCCATGGGGATGCTTCCTGCCAAGTTTGGTTGAAATCCGTCCAAGGGTTCTTAAGAAGAAGTCAAAACTGTAAGCAAGAGGAGAATGACGGTCCTAAATCGCTCCCCTGATTATGATGGTTAATGGATTTATGATATATACAAAATAGCAAAGCCCTCTGTCTAATTATTTTGGAGAAAATGTTTAAGGATTTTCTCTTTTAATCCTAGGTATATTGATGATCCCACCATTTAACCCTGACTTCCTGAATAAGGTAACGCTTTGAAGTATAGACATCAATACATACCAAATATAAAAACTCTAGGCCTAATGGTTTAGGAGAAGAAGGTTTTCAAAGATATCATTCTTTATTCCTATCAAAAATAAGGGATCTCAGGGAGATCTCAGGGAAAATGGCTAATTTTCAGAATACGGTAATTCTTTGAAGTATTTTGGTAGAGGGTAAATAGGTGATGATACCTACCACATATCGAAGCTCTTGGCCAATAATGGTTTAGGAGGAGAAGAATTTTAAGATTTCCTTTGTAAAATATGGGATCGCACAGAAAAGGGTTAATTTTAAGAGTACAGTAATTCTTTGAAGTATTTTGGTAGAGGGTCAATAGGTGAATATATGTACCAAATATCAAAGCTCAAGGCCTTATGGTTTAGGAGGAGAAGATTTTTTAATAATTGCTTACGGACAGACAGACAGACGGAAGGGCACCAGACAAATACCACTCAAAATAGCTCACCTTGAGCACGTTGTGCTCAGGTGAGCTAAAAAAAACCCAAAAAAACGACGCACGGCACACAACAAAAGCTGAAACACAATCACAATAGGTCACCATGACCTTCAGTCAGGTTACCTATAAAATTTAGAAAACACATTCTGGAAAATGAAGAATTATTTTCCTTGTCTACTATATTTTCCACCATAAAAACACAGATGTTTTAAATTCAACCAACTAGAAATTGTTGTCTGCAACTCCCTACTTTTTGGAATAGTCTGAATTTTGTCTTCTGGAAGTGGGTTTAACAACTGGCCCAGTTCAAACTTAAGTTAGTTAATTTACTGAGCCTATCCACTTACAACACAATCCTCCTTTTTTATGTATTGTTAAAACTTAATTACTGAAAATGTTTTGGGAAATCAAAATAACATGTAACAACCAATTTCTCCTTTTTCACAATGTTTTCCAAAAATTATCTCATTTAGGTGTAATTTGAAGACAAACAGAACTATTGTCCAGTGGTGATAGGCTAACCTATTACCACATAAACCTGCGTTTTCAAGCAATGGTGAAATATAGTCACAACTAGAAATTGTCACAAGGCGGACTTAATACCCCCCAACAGCACTTGTCCATTTACAAGTGCTATCCACCAAAGGGCCGTAACAAAAAAAGGACTTTTTAATAAAAGGGCCATAAATCAGTCAAAAATAAATGGACCATAACCAAAATAGAATATGCACATGCGTGACTTATACTAAGACTTTTTGTGAAATTTGAATGAAATCCGTCCAATGGATGCTGAGAAATTGAGCAGACACGATTTTTCAACATAACTCCTTCAAAAATCAATTGACTGTAACCAAAATAGTATATGCACGTCTTTGTTTGATACTTATTATATCAGTGAAGTTTGAAAAAAATCCGTCCAATAGTTGCCGAGAAATTGAGCGGACATGAAAAGCTACAGAAAGACTAACCGACCAACCGACAAGCTGACTCCTATATACCCCCCAAAACATAGTTTTGGGATGTTGGCATTAAAGAAAATATAGATTGCTTTTCTCACAACAGTTCTAGCCAATACACTTTTCAATTATAAGGAAATTTGAAATGTTGTCTGCAATTTTATCTAATTGTCCAGTCTAAAAGTATTTTTCTGGTAGATGAGACAATTTTATAGCAATTGACCTTATCTTTATTACTTTTAGCTTAGGTGTTAGTGAAAGTTCAACCACATAAAAATGTGCATTAATAAAACATTCTGTCTACAGCTGTAATAAAGGTCTAGAAGAGTTAACATTAATTCCGTTTTTGGGATTCCCTGATATAATTACTAGTTAACCCGTTACCAGATGACAATATTTTAGACTGTTCAAAATTGACAGGTTGCAGATAACAATTTTCATTCGATGAAATTTTTAAACTCTATATCTTTTTGGGTAGAAATATTTGTGTATGTGTGGATAATGAAGAAATCGCTTGTTTGCTTGATTTCTTCATTTTCCACAATGTGTTCCAAAGCCTTTTTACTTAACCCTTTCACAAACAACAAAACTTTAGACAGGTCCAAATTGAAAGAAGCTGCATATGATTATTTCAAGTTGATGGAATATTAATTTTTCCATCTTTTTTATGGAAAACAAGGTGGATAATAAAGAGATTGCTTGATACAGGCAATTTCTTCATTTTCCATAACATTTTCCAAAGCTTTTTTCTTTAGACGCGTAAAAAGGAGGGACTGTGTGGGAATGAGTTAAGGGGCATCTAAAAGCGCCATTTTGTGGAAATGGGCTAATGCATTCACACACACAACCACCGCATTTGATGCCCCTCAAGACAAAAACTTTTGAAACATGAAAGTTGAAGAAATGTGTTGTTACGAGTATTTCTTCATTATCCCCAATGTTTTCTTCCATAAAAGCAAAGGCTTTTACATTTCCACTAACATATAAATGTTTTCTTCATAATTCTTTGAATTTAGGCCTGTCTAAAAGTTTGTCATGTGGGAAACGGTTCAACTAAATGAAATGACAAGAAGGTTGCATCTATAGACAAAGATCAGACTACTAGAACATGGGAGCTGATCATTGTTGTTACTATTTCCATTTTAGACAGCATCCTCGGAAAAAAATTATGAGGTTTAGGTAATGTGTCTAGATCATTGTTTGATTAATGTCAGCTTAAAATGCCACTTTCAAAAATATTTTAAGAAGATGAATTTATATCAAAATGCTTACGGGGGATATCTCTAGGTGTTGCAGAGAAGAGGCTAAATCCTGTATGTACCAGCAATTTGATTAGGATGAAGTGTATATAAAGAAAGAGATCTTTGAATAATGGATGAAGTTTTACCATCTTAAGCAGTGATTTCTTCACAGCTATCCTTAAAAGCTGATGGCCCCTCATGATAAGTTTACTGTTCTTTTAGTTCCACTGACCAAAGGCCACAACAACTATTGTCATAGTATTGTGCGCTTCTGGCATAACTTTGTGCATGCAGTGTGTGTATGCATGCTTCAGTGAACTTTATTTTTACTGATCTACTATTCCTTGGATTAGGGAAATCTTGGTAACATTAATATTTTGAAGATGCACTAAATTTCATTAGGGGAACACATAGCGATGTTAGGGAGGACAGAAAAATTGCTTTCCTTTAAACTCAAACTTTTTTCATGGCTTCAAAAATCGAGAAAATGAGTGTCATTGTAAATTTTCTAAAAAAGAGTTGCCCCCCCCCCTCCTTGCTAAATAAGAAAATAATTATCTGCATGATAAATACGTTCTTAGCCTTGTCATCCTGAATACAATCCTTTTCAGAATTGTATTAAAATCAAAGGGCTGAAAACACTGGAAGTACTTGTTGTTCAGTTGTCAATACATCTTTTGAAAATTAATTTCATAAACAATTCTGGTTTCAAAAGGATAGACAGGAGGTGTAGACTAAGATCAGACTGCACTTATGTGCAGTCTGATCTTTGTCTTCACCTCCTGCTAAAACTGGGATATTCCAGGTTCAACATTACAAGGGTTAACTATTGAGCATTTCCGGTACTCAAGTACCTTTATTTTATTGAGGTTTAGACTGAGGGTCAAATATAACCAAGGAATCATGCAAACTATATAGAATTATTATGATATTCCAAGGGGAGATTATGTTCATAGTCCTATCTCAAGGGGTTGATATCCTAAAATTTTTAAAAGTTCAAATCGGGCCTGGTCGGGCTAGAATTAGCCTATTACCACACAATCATGCTTTTTAATTACCTGAAGCAAAACAGTTACACAGTTATGGAAAACTTTGGGAGATACAGAGAAATTCTTTTTCCCTAAATGCTTTCTACCTTATCTATTCACACTTATTTTTCCAAATTCAGCGAACTTTGCAAAGTTTTCTTTAACTTCTTTAAATTTAGACCAATCAAAATTGTCTTCTGGTAGGAGGTTACATCAGCAAAAATACATAAAAACATTTTTTTTGATTAAATGGGGTTTAACACAGCCTTTAACTTTTTTTCAGTCAAATCATGACAACTGTAGCACACAACAATTGATTCCTGGTGTATCACACCAGTACCACCACTACACTCTTTCCTAGCCTCCAGCTGCTATCCCTCTAAGGTTTATCATTATCCATCCATTGGTGAGAGACAAATGTCAGAAAGGAACCCACGACACTCCATGATTGAAGATTAAGAGTCTGATGTGCCACCAACTGCGCTATGACAAAGGTAAATAAAAGTAACTTTTTTTCTTGCTTTATTAAAATAATGAATTTAAAATCTTAACCTTTTATTATACTTATTAATCTACTCTTTGAACAGCCCTGATATATATGGACAAGATAACAAAGTTAGAAAAAAGTGGTTGGGGACAAAATCTCTTTTCTTAACTTTTTTTCCTAGTACGACACTGATTTCTTAATGCTCTCCTTTTTTCATCCATTGCATTTCTTTCGATTTGAACTCTATAATTCTGTAGATATTATTATGACTTAGTTATTTAATAACATCATTCTAATTCCAACAAAATACTTTTTTTAAGCCATTCAAGACAAAAGCTTTGGAATACATTGTGGAAAATGAAGAAATTACTTGCTACAAGCAATTTCTTCATTATCTGCAATGGTTTCTAACTCAAAAGAGATTTAGCTTTTCAATATTTCATATTTTAGTAAATGTTGTCTGCAACTTCCTTCAATTTTGACCAGTTTAAAATTTCAACATTAGGTAATGGGTTAAATCTCTTTGTTTCGCAATTTCAGTTCCCTGGTGATAATCAATAATCTTTGATCAAAGATAGTACATTCAAAGGAAGTATTTTAACATCATTTCATTTCCTTGTTTGCAAATTAAATTTCCAATTTTATCTAATTTTAGCACAAAAATCCCACATAGTAGAGAATACTTCACTATGTTACATTTCTATCTGGATCAATTCATCGTTGGCATTCAAACTACTAGCTAACTCGTACCTGTTGACCAATGAAATTAGGTCATGTGACTTGCCTCATATATATTGAAAAGTAAACAATTAATGAAGTGACTTTTTTGTTACCATAGCCCAGATGACATCATTTTAGACTGTTTCATATTGAAAGAGATGGTAGACATCACTTCAACTTGGATGTGAATTGAAAATATTGTGTCATATAATATGATAGACAACATCAAGGGAAAAGGAGAAATTACTTGTGACAAGCAATTCTCCTTTTCCAATTTCCATAATACTTTCCTTAACCAATTCCAACACAATGAAGCTTTTTTTCGTCTGCAACTTCTTTGAATTCAGATCAGTCTAATATTTTGTTGTGTGGGAATGGGTTAAATGAGTTACCTTTCCAGATATACATGAGTGTAAATCTTTCATCCTTTTGTTTCTCAGCAACTATTTTCACCCTTGTCATGCAGAATAAAATTCATCTTCAGAATTGAATTAAAATCAAAGGGCTGAAGCACTTGAAGCCCCTGGGTCATTTTCTTTTCTTTTTTTGATTCTATATACAACTCTGACTTAAAGTATCTTAACCGGCGGTCTAGACTAAAATCATACAGCAAATGTATACAGTCTGATCTTGGTCTATATCTCCTTCAACAATAGAAATATTCCATGTTCAGCATGACAAATGTATCATTCATCAACTAGAGGTCCTTATTTCTAACTAGTTTTGCCTAATATAAAATTCCCATTTTTAGAATTATTTGATTTTCAGAAATAACAGATTAATGAGACAATTTTTCAATGTTATTTTCTAAGCACCTGTGTATCACAGCAACTTGAAACTTAGCATGGTGCACCTGGTAGAAGTTTTATCAATCCCTGATTTTTACGTCGCAGTATTATTTTACTAGAAAAACATTGTTGAAAAAGAAGAAATTGCTTGTAACAATATTTTCTATCATAAATATATATATGGTTATATATTGAATTGCACTTACTTTATAATGTCATATGATACCTCTTTGAATTTGGACAAGTCAACAATTTAGAAAAAAACTTTAAATGGTTAAGGTCAGCCTGATCTATGCTCAGCTCATAAAAGCGATCAATATTCTTTGAAGGAATCTGATAAAAAGTTACCAAAGGGCCTTTTCCGGTGAAGTTTATTTGAAATCTGTTTTTTTTTAGATATTTTAGTAGAAGTTTACAGACAGACGCAATCATAGATGGATAGATGCATGATAGACACAATACCATGACCAAAGCCTGTTGGTTTTCAGCCAGTAGAGCTGAAACTTACAAGATACACGTTTTATCAAGAAGTTTACAAATTCAAACTATTATTAACCCCATCATCAAGATCTCTGTATGAATATTTTCAAAACTTATGTTAAGCTCTCATTTCTATCTATGAAAATCTTTTTTTATCATATGTGAGTCTTTTTGATCTATCCAAATATCTAAATACTTTTATTAGTCTGTTAGCTAGAATCACTCTAAGAGGACAATGTAATCAACTCTATAAATTACACCTGAAGGAGGCTGGCTCAATTGCAGTTTTCACATGAAAGGTCTACAAGGATCATGATTGTCCTTTATTGCTCACCCGAGTATGAAAGCTTTAGGCTTAACAGAGTTTTGGAATTTAAAGGTTTTCAAAGATTTCTTTCTTTATCACTTTGTTCAATATTGAATTTAACAGCAAATCTGATTCTGATCTAAGAGTGATAATTTGTTCTATTTTGAAAGACCACAATAAAATACTGCAAGCAAAAATATCTATGAAAGCACTAGGCCTTATATTTTGAGAGGAGAAGATATTTTTCTCCCAATATCTCTTTGTAAAGTCTGCAATCGAACAACATAGGACTGATTATAATCTTAGAGTTGAGTTACCTTTACTACCATAAGGCAATTCTACATGTCTATTCAAAGTCCAGTATTTGAACACATAGAGTAATATTTAACTCATAACCAGAAAACAAAATTTAGACAAGTCCAAATTGAAAGAAGTAGCAGACGACAATATTTATTCGACAAATTTTAAAAATCTTTGTCTTTTGGGGTAGAAAACATTGTAAATAATGAAGACATTGCTAATACATGCAATTTCTTCATTTTCAACAATTTTTTTCCCAACTGCTTTTCTTGGGGGGGGGGGGGTTCAAAAAGCACCACTAGCTGTGTGCAAATGGGTTAAGTAGAGGACCAAAAGCTTATGATATATGTAAATTCTGAAAGCTGTCAGCACGGTAGTTTAGGAGATTTTCAAAGATTTCTCTATTCATTTCTGTGAAAAATCATGTATTCAACAATATTAAAGGAGCTTTATTCATAAAAGAGAAATTATTTCAGAGTTCAACGAGTGAAAACTGCCATTGGAGGCTTAACCACTAAATCCATTGAATGCCTACGCCATAAAAAGTGCATTATAGTTTAAATTTCAGGAATATTGCAAATTCTGCCACTGCCTGTTATGGCCACGTGAATTTACTTTATACAATTGTAGACAACTCCTTCAAAAGCTAATCAACTCCCAGTCAACCAGTTTTGAAGCATCTCAAGAAAATTGCTTTTGAAAACATTGTGGACTGTTTTCTACCCTACAAAGCAAAGGTTTTCTAAATTCCACTAAACATGATAACCTTTGACAAAGAAAATTACTTAATAAAATCATGCTTTGCTAGCTTACATTACTTTCAGTACTTTGATTTTGAATGGGATTTGACTTCGCTTTTAACAATTTTTCAGTCACATCGTGGTGACTGGAGCACCTTACAATGGATTCCTTGTACATCTCGCTCCAATAACACCATTACTTCCTTTCCTAGCCTCCAGCTGCTATCCCACATAGGTTAATAATTACCCACCCATTGGAGAGGGACAAAAGTTGGAAAGGATAAGTGCCTCAGGGGATCGAACCCATGACATCCTATGATTGAAGATTGGGAAATTGATGCCCTACCAACTGTGCTATGAATGTAGCTACTTTATTGAACAAAGAAACAGGCAACTGAAACATCAAAGCACTGGCTCCCTTTTCTGTGTTTTCTATTGATATATTCCAATTTTCAACAGGTTTAATCTTTGTGACCTAGTATTCCAACCAAGTTTCAAGAAGATTGAGCTATAATTATGGCCTCATGATTGTAAACAGTGCAATTGTCATAAAGGCCCCTTTTCCTGTGTTTTCTCATGGAATGTTCTCCCATTTCAAAGGTGTTAATCCTTACAACCTGAAGACTTAGCTATACTTGTGAACTCTAGCTTGTAAACAAGAAAATTGTCAGGCCCCCTTTTCCATGTTTTCCAATGGAACCATTTTCAATGTTTCCAATGTAACTACCATATTTTCAATAGGGTTCATCCTTATAATCGGACAAACATTCAAGTTTCATGTAGACTGAGCCATAATGAGATCTCTAGCTAGAGTCTATAATATAAACACTCTGGCTGGTGACGCCTTACACAGCATGTCAGACATTTTCACTAAGGATCACAAAAGCTCACAAAGAGCATGTAGTGCTCAGGGAAGCAATAAATTGATTCAAAAGGCAAACCTATGATGTGTAATAAATCTTCTATTTTAAAGTGAAATCTAACCATAAGAGTAGGAAATATGGTCTGGACAAAACTTTGCATGAACTTCATATGGGACCTTGACCTAAAATTGAACCTACATGAACAAACTTTTCAAATGTTAAGTATTATGCAATCAATAATGTGATTATTATTTCAAAATAGCAGAAGGTATGGTTAAGGAAAAGCCAGAAAGATTGATGGACTAATCAATTACTAATTCAATCAACCCATTCCCAAACAATGACACTTTTTGACGCCGCTCAAGAAAACAGCTTGGGAAAACAATGTGGAGATGAAGAAATTGCTTATTACAAGAAATTTCTTCATTGTCCACAATATTTTCTACCCTAAAAGACAAAAACTTTCTAAATTTAAACCAACTAGAAATTTTCGTCATCAACTTCTCTGAATTTGGGCCAATCTCAAATTTTGTGCTGTGGTAACATTAACCCCTTGAAAAAAAATTCTGTACCTCAAGCATCAGTGTTTAACCCATTCCAACTCAATCCCTCCTTTTTACGCCCCTCGAGAAAAAAGCTTTGGAAAACATTGTGGAAAAATGAAGGAATTGCTTGTATCAAGCAATTTCTTCATTATCCACAATGTTTTCTCTCCAAAAAGACAAAAAAATTCAAAATTCCATCAACTTGAAATTATCGTCTGCAGCTTCTTTCAGTTTGGACCAGTCTAAAATTTTGCTGTGTTGGAATGGGTTAAGATAAGTTTGATCCAAATCTCTTGTTTGACATGCCACGTATTAAGAACAAATAATATTTAGGAAAATATTGTGAGGAAGAAAGGAAGAATAAATTTTTCCTACTCCTCACAATATCTACAACTGCGGCTATAGCGCAGTTGCTAAACATCAGAATCCTAATCATAGGATCCCCAGTGGCGGCAAATATCCTTTCTGACATTCAGAGGCTCGGAAAGGATGAAGTGGTAGTACTGATGTGAGACAATACCATGAATTCATTGGTTAGGCTTTCCAGCCCCCACGATATGACTGAATGGGGAGGAGTTAACCCATTACCAGATAGCAAAATTTTGGACTGGTCCAAATTGAAAGGAGTTGCAGACGACAATATAAAGTTCATGAAATTTTAAATAATTTCACCTTCAGCGTAGAAAACATTTTGTAAAATGAAGAATTTGCTTGTTACAAGCAATTTCTTCATTTTACACAATGTTTTCCTAATTGTCACTGTGTGGGAATGGGTTAAACCCTTTGCAAACAAGCAAATCACAATATTTCTACATATTGGCTATACTAATTTTACACATCCTTTAATCCATTACCAGAGGACAAAATTTTGGATTGCTCCATATTGAAAGAAGTTGGCAGACGTCATATTTCAAAAATCTTGGTGTTGTAACAAGCAATTTCTTTTTTTCCACAATATTTTCCCAAGCTTTCCTCTTGAGGGCGCAATAAGGCGAGATTATGTGGGAATGTGTTAATCATCATTAACCCTTGTCATGCTGTATAAATTTCCTTACTGTATTGCTGTCAAATCAAAGGACTGAAAGCACTGATAGAACTTGTTGTTCAAAAATCAATATTTCTTTTAGAAATCAACCTCATAAACAACTCGGGAAGGAAAAAGTACAAGCAGGAGGTGTAGACTTAAGATCAGCCTGCACATAAGTGCAGTCTGATCTTAGACTACACCTCCTGCCAAAACCGGAATATTCCAGGTTCAGCATGACAAGGGTTAAAGTAACCCTTCAAACATAGATCTGTCAATTTTAACCTTAACCGGTTCCCACAAAATACCCGTTTTTACCCTTCAAGAAAATGTTTTGGGAAACAATGTGGATGATGAAGATATTGCTTGTAATAAGCAATTTCTTCATTATCTGCAAAGTTTATTACCACAAAAGACAAAGATTTTTACAATCTCTTCAACTTAAAATAGTTGTCTGCATACAACTTCTTTGAATTGAGCCAATCTAATTTTTTTTATCTGATAATGGCTTGATTTGTTAATAAAATTACAGTGACTTTAGAGAACTAATAACAATCCAGTTTAATTTTTCTTTTCTTATGATACTTTATACAGTTATCTTTCAACAGGTCATAAATCTCATTAACACATTGGCAGATGACAAAATTTTAGACTGGTCCAAATCATGATAAGTCATTTTCCACAATGTTTTCAAAATTCTTTTCTTGAGGCATAAAAAGTGACTATGTGTGAGTAGTATATTTTTTAAAAGGACCCTTCAGAATTTACAAACAAAAAGCTATCACCTTCAAAGTAAGTTTTCATTGTAAAACATACCTTTGAACTTTGAAAATTTCTTCATAACAGCAAAACTATTCCTTGACTTATTCATGTTAATAAGTTAACATTTTCTGTTGGGGACACATGTTACCAAGCTATTCTAGTTATCATTGATGAGTTTACATAAACCCTTACAAAGATTGACAAAATAATTTCCTTCCTTAATTTAATTTGAGGGACTCTACAAGATTAACCCATTCCCACACAACGACATTGTTCTCTACCCAGAAAGTTGAAAAAATTAAAATTTCACATACTTGAAATTGTAGTCTGCAATTCCTTTAAAGTTGGACCAGTCTAAAATTATCTTGTGTTAATTGGTCAAATGTTATGCAATAATCATAATATACAAACAATCATGGGTGTGAAAGGCAGTGGTTTGGAAATACAGATTTTCTCCATTTGTCCTCGGACAAGACAAGATTTTTCTACTTGCCCAGACTTAAAATGCGCTTGTCCACAAGAGTACATGTATGAAATAATTTTAGAAAACAGGTGTGAACATTTGGATTTACTCCACTTGTCTACAGACAAGTTAGACATGATTTTCTTCTTGTCCAGAATTGAAATAAACTCATGTGTCCCCAAAAAAGTGAAAAGATTAATTTTGAGAAAAGATTGTTGTTAATGAAAACAATGCTGGAAACCTAAGAGAGATCGTAGTCAGTTGTGGAATCATTGACAACACAAATTCTCACGATATACCACAAATAGTGTATGGTTGTCCTACTAAACATCCATGGTTTGGCTACAGAGCTCTACTATTGGCTCGTATCGCTACCGCCGTGAATCGTACTAGTACCTTATTGAACCATACTTTAGCACGGTGAGCATTCTCTGTGCCACTGTGGTCAATCCTCATTGACAGTAGCTTTGTCGTCATGATCATCCTTGATTCCTAGCATTACCTTACAGAATCCATACTTATATCATGGACATTCTTACTGGAATCGTAGTGATACTGAATATTTCTACTTTTTACCACGATTCATCCTGATTCATCCTGATTTTCCTGACCATGAGAAATCTGGGTGAATCGTGGTGAATCCTAGAGAAAAACATGAATGTGTGAAAGGGTCTTTAGACTGATCCACGTTGGAAGACATGCAGATAGCATATATGAAGCTATACCAGTAAACTTTGTTTCAGAATGGCCAAAAATAATGGGGAAAGGAGATATTGCTTTTTACCAGCATGTCTTCCTTTTCTTACAGAGTTTCACAAAACTATATATCTTTGGCAAGTGGAGTCAACAAGTACAGCATTGTGTGTTATTATAAAGATCTCAAATTTCTCAGACAAGTATTGCAACAAACCATAATATTCTGATTTTGGACATTACTCATTTAACCCATTCCCACACAATCCCACACAGTCCCGTTCTTTTTTGCCCCTCAAAAAAAAGCTTTGGAAAACATTGTGTACATAGAAGAAATTGCTTGTAACAAGCCATATATTTAATGTCCATAATGTTTTCTACCCCAAAAGGCAATTTGACCAAATTGTCATCTTCAACATCTTACAATTTGGAAAAGTATAGAATTTTATTTCGTGGTAATGGGTTAAGCATTCTAAAAATGCCTCACTGTGAGAGACTTAAAGTATATGAACTGATTCATTTAAATATTGTGGACTCAATTCTGTCTTATGTCTTACAGGTCTTAAATTACCATGAAGCAAGAAATGAAACTCACAAACTTCTGGTTCAACAGCAATTCCAGTTTGTTTTTGTCTCATCATTTAGCTAAACTAGGTTAATTATTAGAGATGTTGCATTTCAGAAGGATCACTATAAGGATAATTTTATCATGATTACATTATCAAAAGAAACTTCAATTTAGTGGTAATGGGTTAAGCATTCTAAAAATGCCTCACTGTGAGAGACTTAAAGTATATGAACTGATTCATTTAAATATTGTGGACTCAATTCTGTCTTATGTCTTACAGGCTTAAATTACCATGAAGCAAGAATTGAAACTCACAAACTTCTGGTTCAACAGCAATTCCAGTTTGTTTTTGTCTCATCATTTAGCTAAACTAGGTTAATTATTAGAGATGTTGCATTTCAGAAGGATCACAATAAGGATAATTTTATCATGATTACATTATCAAAAGAAACTTCAGTGTCCTTCTTAAGATAAAAAAAAATCATTCAAAATCAGCTTTATCTTGTGTAAGTACATGTAGATGTACAACTTATAGACAAAATTGACCTTTGACCACTCACTACATCTTGTCCATCTATATAGTATCATTTGACCCATTAACAGACATCAGCATGTCAGACTAGTCTAGTTGAAAAAGGTTACAATAGCAAATGACAAATTGATTTAGTCTAAGTGGGTAGAAAACATTGCGGGAAGAAATGAATTAATTTATTCACTTTCTACAATGTTTCCACCAAGGTTTTCTTTCTTTGTGGTGTAAGAAGGTTGGATTTAGGTGTTAATGGATAACAGTTGAACTTCACCAATTACCCCCCTACAAAATTTTAGACTTGTCCAAATTCCAAAAGATGCAGAAAACATCAGGCTGATGAAATTTCAATTCATTTTGTCTTTTTTTTTTCAAAAAAATATTGTGGAAAATGAAAATAGAGGCGCTTGAGTGCCTGTATCGCTCCACATGCATGAATGTAATGATTTAGCAAATTTTTTCATTAATTTAAAATAAACTGGATAAAATGAAAATAAATATAAATCATTAAAATCTTTGAAATAGTTCTAGAGAACCATTTCCAACTTTTCATTGTTTTTTACAAAAGTCAAGTTAAGTGATGTAAAATTCATTATGGAAATTTTCCCTGTATACCATATACGGACATAACCCACCAGCATAATAGCCATGTTTTTCAACCAATCAAAATTATAGGAATCTGGCAAACAGTCATCTGATTAACATTCCAAAGAAATTTAGTTGAAGGAATCTGGCAAACAGTCATCTGATGAACATTCCCATGAAATTTGGTTGAAACCCATCAACAGGTTTCTGAGAAATTTACAAAGTTTTCAGTATATACCATATATGGAAAGAAGCCCTGCCCATGAAAGACATATTTTTCATCCGATCAAAATTCTTTTTCATAATCTGATAATAGGTCAGCCAAGGATTAATCCAGTCAAATTTGGTTGAAAACCATCCACTGGTTTCTGAGAAGAAAAATTTCAAAGATTTTACCATAATGGAAAGTAGTCCTAGCCATTAAAGCCATGTTTTTCATCTGATCAAATTCTTTGAAGGAATTTGATAAAGGTTCAACAAATGATCATTTTTGTAAAATTTGGCTGAAATCCAACCACGGGTTTCTGAGATGAAGATTTTCAAAGCTTTTACCATAATGGAAATAAGCCCCAACCATTTAAGCCATGTTTTTCATCTCATCAAGGAATCTGATAAAGGTTCATCATAGGATCATTTCTGTGAAATTTGGTTGAAATCAATTTACCACTTTCTGAGAAGAAGATTTTCAAAGCTTTCATCATATATGGCAATTAGCCCCGCCCATTGAAGCCATGTTTTTTGTCCGATCAAAATTCGTTAAAGGAATCTGAAAAAGGGTCACCCAAGGATCATTTCTGTGAAATTTGGTTGAAATCCATCCACCAGTCTCTGAGAAGAAGATTTTCAAAATTTCACCATATATGGAAATTAACCTGCCCATTAAAGACATGTTTTTCATCTAATCAAAATTCTTTGAAGGAATCTGATAAAAGTTCACCCAAGGATCATTTCTGTGAAATTTTGTTGAAATGTGTTCAGTACTTTCTGAGGAAACGATTTTCAAAGTAAAAGTTTACGGACAGACACACACACAATGGACACAACGTCATGACAATAGCTCTCTGGCTTTCAGGCAATGGAGCTAAAAACTACATTAGCCCCACCCATATTCTCTGACAGGAAGTATTGTTTCGATTTTTATTAGCATTATTTTGCAACATCTATGGCAAATAGCATGAATCAATAAAGAAGAATAGTTGGTAGGCAACCTAAATATCATAACTACAGTTTAAGTCGCCAAACCAACAATGAACAATGAACAAAAACAGCTGCCAATGTCTGAGTTCCAAACTCATTTCTTTTTCGAATGAATGATTTCACTGGTTGCCTGGTCATATAATTGACAGCCACGATTGGTCAATTGACTTTGATCAAAATTATAGAAGAAAGTAAGATTTTATCTTAATGCATTGATAAGTGTTCAGAAAAAATAAACAATATGTTCTGAGGCCTTTTTCTGAAATCATTGTTTTCTCCAGTCTTTATTAGGACTGGGCCCTAAAGGACCCGTTCTATAGATTTTAGAGGGCCCTTTAAGAAATGAGAGGGCCAACCTTTAAACAAGAGGACCATGATGGTCCTAAATCGCTCACCTGAGGCATCTCCAAATTACAGTACTTTTTAGTATAAAAAAGGCACAACTTATAAAAGATATATAAGATTTTGGGCTTTGTACAAAACAATCCAGTAATGTTTTACAATAATGATGAATGCCTTTGGCTTTATAGTTTAATCCATTACCAAACTATCCCAGAATTTTTCACCCTCAGGGAAAATAGGTTTGAAAAATACATAGTGAGAAAGGGAGTGACAAGCAATTTATCCATTTCTCACAGTGTTTACTACCTGAAATTCTTTGTATTTAGATTTCAATCAAACTCTAATTACTGTCTGCAACTTCAATGGATGTAATTTTAGCAACCTTGGGCGAGAACAATCTGGATGTACTATACATCAAAATATGAATGCATTACAACTTATACATGAGGAGTGGAAGATATTTGAACATGCTCTTATTGAGCGTTTTTCATATCTTTGGATGCCTTGGGAAGGGCCATGTTTGTCCAAAGGATATAAACATGGTAGAGAACAATTATGTTATCCTTTGTTTTTAATGTAAATGCTCTAGAGCCTATATTTAAGAAGAATTCTTTCAATGCAAATTACACAATTTTCTACCCTAGGAGCAAAGACATTTTTCGTCCTAAGAGCATATTTTCCTGTTATATAGTGCAAAATTATTTAGTCATGCTACATACCAAATATGTATGCCCTTCACCTTATATTTCAGAAGGAGAAGACTTTTGATGTTGCTCTAATTGAGCGTTTTCAAAAATTTTTGACCTCTGGGGCAGTTCCATGTTTTATCCCAAGGCTAACATTTTAGCTAACATGGTAGAGAACCATCTGGTTATGCTATATACAAAATATGAATGCTTTTAAAATAAGACTTCTCCTTAAAATGAAGATTTTTTTTTTAACATACTCAAGTTTTGCGTTTTTCCCAATTTTTGACCCCTAGTGCAGGGCCGTTTTTGACCTGAGGAAGACAACTTTTAGTGATATAGTACAAAACCATCTAGTTATGCTCCATACCAAATATGAATATCCTAGACCTTATAGTTTAAGAGGAGAAGTCTTTTGAAATTGCTCTAAGTAAGCATTTTTCCAAACTTCGGACCTCTAGGGCGGGGCCATTTTAGACCCCAGAGATTAAATATTTAAAAACTTGGTAGAGAACCATATGATTAAGCTCTATATAAAATATAAATGCCTTTGGCCTTGTAGTCTGTGAGAAAACAACAACATAGATTTTCTAAAATTTCCCATTTTCATATGCCACAGTTACAAGAGTTTTTCACAGAATTAAATTCTTTTAACAACTTTTGAAGAGCTTCGACCAAGGAACATCCTTGCAAAGTTTCAACTTGATTGGCCTACTGGTTTAGGAGGAGAAGATTTTTAAAGATTTTAACAGATTTACTTAAGATTCCCATTTTCACATGCCGCTGCAACCAGAGTTTTTGACAAAATTAAATTCTTTTAACAACTTTTGTAGAACTTCACCCAAGGAACATCCCTGCAAAGTTTCAGCTTGATTGGCCTACTGGTTTAGGAGGAGAAGATTTTTAAAGATTTTAACAGATTTACTTAAGATTCCCATTTTCACATGCCGCGGCAGCCAGAGTTTTTGACGGAATTAAATTCTTTTAACAACTTTTGTAGAACTACACCTAAGGAACATCTCTGCAAAGTTTCAGCTTGATTGGCCTACTGGTTTAGGAGGAGAAGATTTTTAAAGATTTTTACAGATTTACTAAAGATTCCCATTTTCACATGCCGCCGCAGCCAGAGTTTTTGACGGAATCAAATTCTTTTAACAACTTTTGTAGAACTTCACCCAAGGAACATCCCTGCAAAGTTTCAGCTTGATTGGCCTACTGGTTTAGGAGGAGAAGATTTTTAAGATTTTAACAGATTTACTTAAGATTCCCATTTTCACATGCCGCGGCAGCCAGAGTTTTTGACGGAATCAAATTCTTTTAACAAGTTTTGTAGAACTACACCTAAGGAACATCTCTGCAAAGTTTCAGCTTGATTGGCCTACTGGTTTAGGAGGAGAAGATTTTTAAAGATTTTAACAGATTTACTTAAGATTCCCATTTTCACATGCCGTGGCAGCCAGAGTTTTTGACGGAATCAAATTCTTTTAACAACTTTTGTAGAACTTCACCCAAGGAACATCCCTGCAAAGTTTCAGCTTGATTGGCCAACTGGTTTAGGAGGAGAAGATTTTTAAAGAAATTGTGGACGGACGGACAGACGGACAGACGGACGGAGGGACGACGGACAATGACCGATCACAATAGCTCACCTCGCACTTTGTGCTCAGGTGAGCTAAAAACTTGTGACATCCCATAATTCAGGGAACTTGAAAAATCCACTCAATCCCTTTTAACTTTCAAGAACAAAATTTATTGGGAGATTTAAATATTTGTTTATTAATTAAAATCAAACTAAATAACTATTTAACAAGTCAGTAAGTGTAGTAAAACTAGTGTTTTGGCAGTCAGTTTAGGTACTAAATGCTGGTTTCGGGTGTGATTTTTCCGACTCATTACTCATTAGTTTGAATTTTTTGTTGGCTGACCCAGTAAACTTGACGTCAAGGGTAGGTATATGTTTCAGTCTTTTTATTTACAGTTTGGCCAAGATGATCTTCACTGGAAATCAAATGCGCCCAAGAAGGTCCCAAATATAATTTGTAGTGCATCAAAACCAATTTTACTGAGCTAAAAACCGTAATACACTGGCTGGAGAAAACGCTGGAAATGCAAAAATTATTTCAATCTTATTTGATATCACAGTTCTTATGGGGCAAATTACTGAATGTAATCAATGACATCTATGGAAAACTTCAATAACTATTTAACAAATCAGCAAAATAAGCTTAGCCTAATTGAGAAATTGCATGAGCAAGCAACATTTGTAATATCCCAGATAAAAGCTTTCAATCATCGATGTATAGTGTTTCTTGGTATTTGTTCCAGAAAGACTCCAATCTAAGCTTCTGCAGTTATTTATTTTCTTTTTTTTTCAAGAAAAATGTGAATTGATGTTTTTACCAAAATGTAAAGCTTAAGCAGTATCACCGGACAAAGACATTATTTGATGCTTCTCCAGAAAAAAAAAATGGGAAAACATTGTGTAATATGAAGAAATTGCTTGCAAACAAGCAATTTCTCCATTTTCCATAGTGTTGTCTACCAAATAAATTGAAAATTACATAAACTTTGAATTTTTTTCTGCACACCCTTTCAATTTGGATCGGTCTAAAATTATGCTGTCTGGCAATGGGTTCAATGATGTTTCACTTGCCATGCCAACTGGCTTCATACACATGACAGTATGACTGAGATATCAACAATATTGGTGGGCATAATTATGTTCAGCAACTTAAAAACAAAAGTCAACTAGAGCCTGTATCGCTCCACAGACATGAAAGTACTGATTAAGAAAATTTTTCATGAATTCAATATAGACTGATATAAGGAAAATAAATCTAAGTCATTGAAATCTTTGAAATAGTTGTAGAGAAGCATTTCAACTTTTTTATTGTTTTTATAAAAGTCAAGTTAAGTTATGTATAATTCTTTCACTGGGGAAGATGAAAAGGTATTAACAAAATTTAAAAATTTTCATTGTATACCATATATGGACATAAGCCACAACTATAATAGCCAAGCTTTTCAACCAATTTTATTTTTCATATGAAGGAATCCAACAAACAGTCATCTGAGGATCATTCCTGTGAAATTCGGTTGAAATATATCAACAGTCCATTTTCAGTATATACCATGTATGGAAATACGCCCTACCCATTCAAGCCATATTATTCTTAAGATCAAAATTCTTTTTGATAATTTGACAAAGAATCACTAAACGATGAATTTGGTAAAAATTTGGTTAAAATCCATCCAACTGGTTTACGAGACAAAGAATTTGTACCAAATATAGAAATTAGCCCTGCCCATTAAAGCAATGTTTTTAATCCTATCAAATTTGTTTGAAGAAATCTGATAAAGGGTCAGCCAAGGATCATTTCTGTGAAAATTGGTTAAGATCCATTCAATGGTTTCTGAGAGGAAGATTTTTAAAGGTTTTACCATATATGGAAATTAGCCTGCCAATTAAAGCCATGTTTTTTATCCGATCAAAATTCTTTGAAGGAATGTGATAGAGGGTCACCCAAAAATCATTTCTGTCAAATTTGGTCGAGATCTTTCCAGTACTTTCAGGGGAGAAGTTTTTTAAAGGAGAGGTTTCAAAGACAGACGGACCACTGGATGGATGCACGCACGAGAGTCACCACCCCATGACAATAGCTCTCTGGCTAAAAGCCAGTGGAGCTAAAAATGACTAGTGTACAACCCAAATGTCATCATTTAAGATTTAATAAGCTTTGGTCACCTAGTATTAGTCCCCACCCAACCCTTCCAAACATGAAGGTCCTATATCGCTCCCCTGAGTATGATGGCTCAAGGCTTATAAGGTATGATATACAAAATATCAAGGCCCTACAACTATTCATTTTGGAGAAGATTCTTCAAAAAATTTTCTCCTTTAATCCTAGGTATAGTGAAGATCCAACCATTTTGAGCTAATTTCAAGAGTAAGGTAATTCTTTGAAGTACTTAAGTAGAGGGCCAATACGCATTAATACATACCAAATATCAAAGCTCTAGGATTACTGGTTTAGAAGGAGAACAGTTTATATGATATCCTTCTTTATTCCTTTCTGGGATTGGACAGAAATGGGCTTATTTTCAGAATACAGTAATTCTATGAAGTACTTTAGTACAGGGTCAATAGGTATTATTACACACCAAATATTAAAGCCTTTGGCCAATGATGGTTTGGGAGATGAAGATTTTTAAAGATTTCCTTCTTTGTTTTTATGTAAAATCAGGGATCGCACAGAACAAAGCTTATTTTCAGAATATGGTAATCCTTTCAAGTATTTTGGTAGAGGCTCAATAGATGATGATTTATATAAAATATCAAAGCTCTAGGCCTTTCATGGTTTGCCCAGAGAAGAAGATTTTTAAAGTTTTCCTTCTTTATTTCTATCTAAAATCAGGGATCACACAGAAAAGGGCTAATTTTCAAGATAAGTTAATGCTTTGAAAAATTTTGGTAGAGGCTCAATAGATGATGATTTATACAAAATATCAAAGCTCTAGGCCTTGTGGTTTGGGAGAAGATTTTTAAAGATTTCCTTCTTTATTTCTATACAAAATCAGGAATCACACAGAAAAGGGCTAACTTTCAAGACACAGTAATTCTTTGAAGTATTTTGGTAGAGGCTCACTAGATGATGATTTATACAAAATATCAAAGCTCTAGGCCTTATGGTTCGGGAGAAGAAGATTTTTAAAGTTATCCTTCTTTACTTCTATGTAAAATCAGGGATTGCACAGAAAAGGGCTAATTTTGAGAATATGGTAATTCTTTGAAGAATTTGGGTAGAGGGTCAATAGATGATGACTTGTACCAAATTTCAAAGCTCTAGGCCTTATGTCAATGGGAGGAGAAGTTTTGTAAGTTTTTTCACTCTGTTGCCATGGCAACCAAAGTTCTTTATGGATTTCAATTCTTTGAAGTATTATGAAAGAGCATGACCTTAGGATTATTTTGTGAAGTTTGGTTGAAATTCCAAGGTTAGTTTAGAATATTTTTTGTAATTGTGGACAGATGGACGGACGGATGCCAGATGATTACCGATCACAATAGCTCAGCCAGAGCACTTTGTGCTCAGGTGAGCTAAAAAGCTTCCACTCATTGAATGATCAATTAATCGGTCTATCAATTTTTTGGTGTTTTTTCAACTCTCACTTTCCGAGAACTCAGCATATTTCTGCTTTGTCTTTTATAGTTTTTATGCCTGTTCACTTGTTACTTTTTTTTGCTAGCTACAGTTATATTAACAGCACTCTGACGCATTGCTTTTGCATTGCACTGTATGGAAAAATTTGATATCATTTGATTAACGGTTGCTACTATAACTAAATATTTCATTTGACAAACACCTTAACTAATTCAAACAATTTTTAACTCATTCCCACATTATGAAATTTAGACCAGTCCAAATTCAAAAAGTTGCAGACGACAATTTCTAGTTGATAAAATCATTAAAATATTTGTCTTTACAGGCAGAAACAAGCAAATTCTTCATTTTCCATAATATTTTCCAAACCTTCTAAATTGAAGGCATTTTAAAAGCGTTGGGGAAAGAGGTTAATGTAAACCCTATTAGAAGAAGAATCATATAAAAATCATCATTTTCTAGGTTAAGTTTTCCACAGACCGACAGATGGACATACATAGATAAAACAATTTGACCAATATCTTATTGGTGTGGGTATAAAAAGTAAATTAACCCTTGTCATGCTGAACCCGGAATATTCCGGTTTTGGCAGGAGGTGTAGACTAAGATCAGACTGCACTTATGTGCAGGCTGATCTTAGTCTACATCTCCTGTTTGTACTTTTCCTGCCAGAGTTGTTTATGAAGTTAATTTCTAACAGAAATATTGATTTTTGAACAACAAGTTTTATCAGTGCTTTCAGCCCTTTGATTTGACAGCATTTCAGTAAGGTAATTTATACAGCATGACAAGGGTTAATGGTGACATAAAATCATTCTCGATAAGCCAACAGCAAAGCATCCCTTTTTCTTACTTTGCTGAAGAGTAGTAGTTTGAGAAAGGATTAAGACAAAAATATATCTTACAGGACAAGCTGTCACCAGTAGGGAAAAATAACCAGTGTAAAGCTCCTTTACCCATTACCAGATGGCAAAATTTTGGACTGGTCCAAATTATTAGGAGTTGAAGACAACAATTGAAAGCTTATAAAATTTTGGATTTTTTACTTTTCAAGTTTGATGATGATAATGATCAATGGGGTTTAACATCTCTTTTAACAATTTTTCAATCATATCGCGGCAGCTGGAGCACCTAACAATGGATTCCTGGTATTTCTCACACCATGCAGTATCAACACTTCATCCTTCCCTAGCCTCCAGCTGCTATCCCACTTAGGTATAAGATTATCCACCCTTTTATGAGAGGCAAACATTGGAAAGGATATGTGCCACCACCGGGGATCGAACCCATGACATCCCATAGTTGAAGACTGGGAGTCTGATGCGCTACAGACTGCCCTATGACAGAGGCTTTGTTTAAGGAAAGATAAGTCAGGAACTGACAATAGTTAGGATTATGCAATGTGTACACTTAAAGTAACTTTAAAGCAATACCAGCAATAATTTAGGAGAAAATCTTCGTACAAAAGTGTGACTTGAGTGAGATAGATGGACAAATGGTTGGGCAGATCTTCGTACAAAAGTGTGACTTGAGTGAGATAGATGGACAAATGGTTGGGCAGATGGATGGACAAATAGAAGGAAATATGGATGGACAGATGGATAAATTAGATGGACATATTAGATGTATAGATAGATGGACAGATGGATGGACAGATGAATGGGCAAATTGATGGAAATATGGATGGACAGATAGATGGAGACAGATGGATAGATTAGATGTACAGATAGATGGACAGATGGATGGGCATATTGATGGACAAATAGATGGATAGACAGATGGACAGATTAGATGTACAGATAGATGGACAGATAGATGGACATATTAGAAGGACAGATGGATGGGCATATTGATGGACAGATAGATGGATAGACAGATGGACAGATTAGATGTACATATAGATAGACAGATGGATGGACAGATAGATGGACATATTAGATTGACAGATAGATGTACATATTAGATGGACATATGGATGGGTAGATTTGATGGACAGATTGATAGATGGACAGATTAGATGGACTGATAGATAGACAGATAAGATGGACAGATGGATAGGCATATTAGATGGACAGATGGCAGATTAGATGGGATGATGGATGGATAGATAAGATGGACAGACAGATGGACAGATTAGATTTAGATAGATGGACAGACAGATGGACAGATTAGATGGATAGACAGATAAGATTGACAGATTGATGGACAGACAGATGGACAGATTAGATGGATAGACAGATAAGATTGACAGATTGATGGACAGACAGATGGACAGATTGGATGTACAGATAGATGGATGGACAGCAAGTACTTTTCAAGTTTTACGCCTCAACTACATGGTGGGGTTAGAAATATAACAAAAATATTTCAAAACATGAAACAACCAATAGATGTATTGAACAGTTCAGCTCATTGCTGTTGGGTTGTTATAGCTGCTTTGTAACTAAACTACAAAATTCAAAATGTTTTCTATAGAATAATCTACCTGGTTCAAGATTTTAACATTAAATGTCATTTTGTAGGTCAGGGTACAAAATAACCTCAAAAATATTTAAATCCTTTGTCAAAATGGCTTTTGTGTAAATACCTACATGTAACTTGCTAAGTATTTCTTTTTGTCTGAGTTAATTCTGAAATATCCAATTGGATTATATATCCTAAAGATTTTCTAATTTCATTATTTAATTGAAATTCTTTAAGAATTACACCTTTCCTGTTTTGAAAAAATTTAGACCTTCCAAATTCAATGATTTTGCAGACAAAAATTCAGAGGAAATACTTTAAAAAGTAACCGTTCAGTAGTGTAGAAAATATTGTGGAAAAAGAAGAAATTACTTGTTACAAGCAATTTCTATTGTCGAAAAAGAAAAAATTTCTTGTTTCTTCTTTTTCTATAATGTTTTCTCAGTTATAAATGAGACGTAAAATCCAGGGACTGTAAAGTAAAGCGTTAACCAGCCTCCTCTTTCAGATTTATTTTACTAACTACAACTCCCTTTTCAATTATCATTATATGCATAGTTCAATGTTTTCTCATATGATATAATGCAGTAGTGTGGAAATGCTGGTTTTCTCCTCAGAGCCCCGCACATGTTAGATACAAATCTTCTAGCCTGGCACTATAATGAATTTTTCTGCAAAAAACAGTAGAAATTAATTATGAGAAAACATTGTTGTAAATGAAGAAAATTCTGGAACTCAGCATTTTCTGGATTAACCACAACATTTCCTGCCTTTCAATAGAAAACATTATGATACTTTCCAATATATATAACAAATATCATGTTATAGGCATGATACAAAGCATTGTAATGGATTTGAGCTGCGTAGGAAAATTCAATTAAGGTCAAGTTCCCTACTCAGTGATGCGAGACTACATCATATTTATTGTATACCAACAGATTTTGATGAGAAAAGATAAAAAAAAAGCTAACAAAATTTGTCTTAAACCAGCCCTTTATCAAACTCTTTTTAAACAAGAGGGCTGTTGTCCCTTGGGTGCTCATCTGAGATAAGGACTCTTTTTTTTTGAAGTCTAATTTCATGTTAAGATTAGGATTATGATACCAGTGGGCCATACTTTATACATAAAAAGACTATGTACCTGGAGATCCAAAAGTCTAAATTACAAATTCCAGGGCTTCAGGGCAAATTTGAATGAAGGAGAAAAAATTTTCCACCCTCCGGATCCATAGTTTATAATTTCAGAAAAGTCAATCAACTAAGGATTCATGCCTATAACCACCCCATCCCCCCTTGGGCTCCGCCCCTTGGGACCCGAGGATCATGATTTTAGTTATTTTGAAAGAGGTCAATATACTGATTCTTCATACAAAATATCGAGACTCTATGACTTCTTGGTCAGAAGGAGAAGATTTTTAAAGATCATTCTAAAATTTCACTTTTGTTGCCATTGGCAACCAGAGTTTTTGACCTATTTCAATTCTTTTAGCTATTTTTAAAGGGGACCACATTTCTGCCAAATTTGTTTCAAATTGGCCCAGTGGTTTGGGAGGAGATGTTGTTTAAAGAAACTATTGACGGACGCATCATGACGGACGCCTGACAAAAGGTGATCACAATAGCTAAAAATCATAATCATTTTATTTTAACCCATTCCAACTCAAGCCCTCCTTTTCACTTTTGTTGCCATTAGCAACCAGAGTTTTTGACCTATTTCAATTCTTTTAGCTATTTTTAAAGGGGACCACATAGGGAACAATTCTGCAAAATTTGTTTCAAATTGGCCCAGTGGTTTGGGAGGAGATGTTGTTTAAAGAAACTATTGACGGACGCATCATGACGGACACCTGACAAAAGGTGATCACAATAGCTAAAAATCATAATCATTTTATTTTAACCCATTCCAACTCAAGCCCTCCTTTTCACGCCCTGCAATTAAAGAGCTTTGGAAAACATTGTGGAAAATGAAGAAATTGCTTGTATCAAGCAATTTCTTCATTATCCACAATGTTTTCTACCCAAAAAGACGAAAAAAATTAAAATTACATCAACTTGAAATTGTCGTCTGCAGCTCCTTTCAATTTGGACTGGTCTCAAATTTTGTTGTTTGGGAATGGGTTAAGTGTGATGTCATCTTATTGGGAAATGACGTCATTTAACCATATATCTAAGTGGATTACAGGTTATTTTCTACTGATTCAGATTTTTTCCATGTGAAATAAATGTATCCATATAAGGAAATTGAGTAGGTATTAGGTATGTAATATAATGAGTTATCATTGAGATCTATTTTGTACCATTCCAAGATTTACTACAGCATCTACTTTTCCTGGGACAGGTAGAATTGAAAAATATACCTGACATTGTGTAGAAAAAGCCCAATAGTTGGACAGGTTTATTATGTCTTAAATAATTTCTTCCTCTATAAAGCTTTTTGTTGTTTTTTTACTTTGCATACAACTATTATCATTCCTTATCAAAGACTTTTGCCATAGGAATTATTGGATGGTGTTCCGCTTGTATTAACCCATTACCACACAATGAAGATTTTTAATGCCCCTCAAGAAAACACTTGGGAAAATGTTTTTGTAAAATAAAGAAATTGCTTGCAACTAACATTTTTCATAATGTTTTGTATTCAGATAGCTGAAATCTAAAGTTCATAGCTTTAAATTGTCAACTGCAACTCCTTTCATTTAAGCCCAGTCTAGATTTTGTCAAATTTAAGAATGTGTACTCAAAATTGGGGATGTACATGTAATTAAACACATTACTAGACAAGAAAAAAGAGACAAGAGGACCATGATGGTCCTAAATTGATCACCTGAGTTATCTGCTAAATTAACTACTTTTTTGTATACAGTGAGACACAACTGGAACAAGATAAATATAACAAAATTTAATTTAACCCATGTCATGCTGAACCCGGAATATTCCGGTTTTGGCAGGAGGTGTAGACCAAGATCAGCCCGCACATAAGTGCAGTCTGATCCTGGTCTACACCTCCTGCTTGTCCCGTTTCAGCCAGAATTGTTAGAATAATCAATTTTCAAAAGGAATATCGACCCTCATTTAGGCTTTCCAGTGCTGTCAGTCCTTTGATTTTAAAGCAATAATGTATTGGATTTTAATTTAGCATGAGAAGGGTTAAGATTTCAGGCATAGTACAAAACCATCAATTAATGCTAAATACCAATTATGAATGTTTTAGGTTTTATGGTTTAATCCATTTGCAAACAATTCGGCATTTTACTTCCCTCAAGAAAAATGGTTTTGGAAAACATGAGGAAAAGAGAAATTGCTTGTTACAAGCAATTTTTCGAATTCCCACTATGTTTTCCTCACTAAAAACTACTTATAGTTTAATTTCAATCCAATTTGAATTGCATACAAAACTTTTTTCAGTTTTGACCAGTCTTTTAATTTAGCCATCATTGGTGTAGAGGAGAGGAGAGGAATATCAAATATTCCCCAATGAGCATTTTTCCCAATATTGGACCCAAGAGACATGGTCATTTTGACCCCAGAGTTATAATTTTTAAAACAATACAACAAAACCATCTAGTTATGTTACATGCCAAATAAATAATGTCCTTGGTTATATAGTTAAGGAGGAGAAGAACTTGCTGATATTGAGCATTATTCCCAACCTAGGAACCCAGGGGCTGGCCATTTTTGACCCAAGGGGCATAATTATTAAAAACATACTACAAAACTATCTAGTTATGTTACATGCCAAATATAAACTTCCTAGGCCATAGAGTTCAGGAGGAGAGGACTTTTGAACTTGCTCTAGATGAGCATATTTCCCAACTTTGGACCTCAGGGGATGGGCCACTTTTGACCCAAGGAGTATAATCAGACATGGCTATCCCCCGCCATAAAAAACTTGATAGTAAACTGAAGCAATAACTCCAAAATTATGCACGCAAGAGTTGTGGTTCTTGTTCACTGCACTTCTCCTCAACGAGATCTATCCACCTATGAAGTTTCAAATTGATAGCAATTATACTATCAGAGATTTGCTGCGGACAAAATGTAAGTGTTTAAAACAAGAAAGGGCAATAACTCAAAAATTATACAAGCAACAGTTGTGGTTCTTGCACTTCTCCTTAATGAGATCTATCGACCTATGAAGTTTCAAGTTGATAGCAATTATACTTTCAGAGATATGCTCCGGACAAGTTTAGTGACGGAAGGACGGCATGATGAAATGACGGAAGGACGGCAGGACGGACAGAGACCATTACTATATCCCTTTCGCCAAAACGGCCGGGGATAAAAACTTGGTAGAGAGCCATGTGATTATGCAATTCATATAAATGACCTTTAGCCTTATAGTTTCTGACAAAAAGTTTTCTAAAGATTTACTAAAATGCCACAGAAACAAGAGTTTTTGACGGAATGAAATTCTTTGAACAACCTGCTAAGTTTCAGCTTGATTGGCCTGCTGGTTCTGGAGGAGAAGATTTTTAAAGAAATTGTGGGCAGACAAAGAGACACAGACAGACTGACGACGGACAATGACTGATCACAATAGCTAGCCTCTTACTTTGTTCTAAGTTGACCTAAAAAGTTGTAGAAAACAATTTTCAATTAATGGAATTGAACTTTTTTTTCTTTTTTTTTGTCTTTTGGCCAATTTGGGAGTAATAAACTTTGTGCTTAATAAATAAATTGTTTGTAACAAGTAAGTTTCGAATTTTACCCAAGTGAAACTTCAGAATGTACATTCAAAAGTTGGGCATTCACATGACATTGTAACTAAATGCATTCCCTTCAAATTCTGCATATGGACCTGTACTATATCAAATTTTGAGTGCACTTGTAATTTTGTACACTCAGTTCATTGCACACAAACCTAAATACATTTATGGGTGCATGTCTATTAACCCATTCCCACACATCAAAATTTTAGACCAGTTGCAGAAGACAATTTAAAGTTTATGAAATTTTAGATTTTTCATAGAAAACATTGTGGAAAATGAAGAAATTGCTTGTCATTTCCTAGTGTGCAATTCCTATCTATGTTTGCCTGATGCAATATCTCTATTTCCTCTTGGACAAAGTTGATGAAACCTCATAAGGATTTTTAGCTTGGGTCGTTTATTTAGTTGATCAATCAACCCTTGTCATGCTGAACCCGCAATACTCCTGTTTGGGCAGCAGGTATAGACAAAGATCAGCCTGCACGCATGTGCAGTCTGATCTAAGTCTATACTACCTGCTTGTCCCTTTCAAGCCAGAATTGTTTATAAAATCAGTTTTTAAATGAAATTTTAACCTGCAACTAGTGCTTCAAGTGATTTCAAGTATCACGTTTTTATACTACTTTGAAAATTTTTTCAGTTAAACAGTTGGCAGCTGGTGCCCCTAGCATGATTCCTTCCTATCATCTTTCAATTAAGTAAACTAACAATATATGATCTGAGTAACAAGCTGCCTTCCCCCTATCTGAGTAATCAACGATCACTTACCTCGAAAATAATTCCTTCTGAATCGTATTCTAATTGGATCCATCATCATTAAAATTCATCCAGTAAAGTTAAAAGTTTCCCTATTCTTTCATCCATGAATTCATGTGCAGGTTCTTCACACATGTGAAATATCTTATGTATCAATTAATATTCAAATAGGTTCAAAATAGTAGTATTAAACTTGTAAATATTGGTAGTCCTATGATCCTTTCCTTTATCATTCAGTCTCTTTACGCACTTTGCTATATTACCAGACAACAAAATTCTAGACTGGTCCAAATTAAAAGATGTTGCTGAAGACAACTTTTAAATGCATCATGGTATAGAAAACATTGTAAGCAATCTCTTCATTTTCCACATTTTTTCCAAAGCTTTTTTTTTCTTGGGGGCATAAAAAAATGTCAATGTGTGGGAATGGGTAAATACATTTACCCATTTCCACACAACCAAGCTTTTTGAAGCCTCTTATGGAAAGAAGCTTTAGAAAACATTGTGGGAAATTAAGAAAGTGCTTGTTTCAAGCAATTTCTTCTTTATCCACTATGTTTTCTACCCCAAAAGTAAAAGAAATTTCCAAATTCTATCATCTAAAATTAATCATCTGCAATTTCTTTCAATTTTGCCCAGTCTAAAAATGTATTGTGTTGGAATGGGGTAAAACAGCAGAACTGACTTGTTAATATACCCCATATTACAAAATAATAAAACTACAGTCAAACCTGGTCATCCAGTCACCTCTACTCAGCATGCGCCTGTCTTAAACAGCCAGTTTATGTCCCCCTGATCATTTTTACACTAAATTTTACCTGTATTCAACAAGCACCTCTAAAACACGGTCAACGGCCATCAAAATCCAGTCCCATTCTTTGAAATGACCTCAGTTTACAGCCAATTTTAGGGCCCATGGCAGTTTCATGGATAAGTAATTATCATAAGCAAGCGGTCAAGGTATTTGCCAAAATCGCTTGCATAAGACAGGTGCTTGCTAAGCACAGGTCAGCCTGTCTAGGTGATGGCTGCATATTTGTATAAAACAAGATTGGATGGCTAGAAAGTATTCATTTTCATAGTAAATAATAAACAAGAAAACAGCTCATTCAATAATTTTTTTTCTTTTAAATTTTGAAGTCAATAAGATTTTCCATAGAAACACCCGGATTAAATCGCTTGAAGGGTCGTGATTATTTTTTGCAAAGATCGAACTGTTCACATATTATCTGCTGGTCAAATATGGATCAGTCTATTTGATAATTTTGGTTATTTCGTAAAACACTATATTTCAATAAAGTGCCATTTTACATAGCCTTTGAGTGAGTATGTTTACTCATTTCTCACCTCTAAACGTGCAAACAAACTTTGTCCAAAAACGAAAATAGATAACTTTCCGAGAACAATAATTTCGATTGTCATACTCTATTAATCTTTATTGATAGAGTTTAAATATCATATGTATAAGATTCAATTTCTGAATAAGAACAATGTAACAAAACTTGGCATTTTGATGACTTCGTAGTTATCAACAAAACACATGTTAATTGGCAACGCGTGTGAATGTTAATCTAATTTTGACACTTTAATAGATCATTGGAAAACAATTATGCATCCGTGATAAATACTTATCCATGAAAATTGCCATGGGCCCTAAAATTGGCTGTAAACTAAAGTTATTTCAAAGAATGGGACAAGATTTTGACGGCCGTTAACTGCGTTTTAGAGGTGCTTGTTGAATACAGGTAAAATTTAGATTAAAAATTATCGGTGGACATTATACTTGCCGTTTAAGACAGGTACACGCTGAATAGAGGTGACTGGATGACCAGGTATGACTGTAATTGCTTGCACCAAGCAGTTTCTTCATTTTCAAACATTTTTTCTAACAGGAAAGACAAAGACTTGAATAAATTTATAAACTTAAAGTTGTTGCCTGTTTGAAATTGGAACAATCTAAAAAATTATCATCTGGTAGTGGGTTATAATAAAAAGAGATCAGATCTTAAACCACATGTGAGGCTTACAGTCTGAACATGACTTGCAAACTAAGATTAAATCAATCTTCAATTCTTTTCTGAGGTTAAGCCTGAGAGAGTCTTAGCCATCCTACCTTTTACATGATAACTTTGAGTCCATAATGGTTAACTTTGTATGCTAGAAGTTCAAATTTACATAAAGCATGTTGATTGTGAATAAAAACATTACATAATCAAAACAGGGACTTCCAAACATTCAGTTAGGAAATCTATGACCTTGTCTGTTGTGTCTCTGGGACCAAAAAATATTGATGTCAGACTACAAAATTATATATTTTCAAAAGTATTGAAACAGTACAGTAAAGAGTGTATTGCAATATACATGTATTGCAATATGGTCAATCTGTATTGCAAAACATATTGCAATATACCCTTTCTTTACATTGAAAATTATGAGTTGACCATATATAGTAAAGAAAAGACGAAACCAAATAAATTCTCCTTTAAACTCTTCAGTTATTTATAATTAATGAAGTTAATGAATAGTTTTGTATGCAATTCTTTTGCATGAATGATTACCACAAACAGTATTTTAATCGAGCTAAAATTGACAAAATTAATAATCTTGAAATAACATGTAAAAGAAATTCAGTAAAATGACCCAATTACATGTCAACAGTTATTCTGAGATTGGGTTGCAGATCAAGACTCATTTTTTTTATTGAATTTAGCATGTCAACTTTGTCAGAATCCAAATATGTGGTCTGTGTTGATAAATATCACAAGCAGCCATGAAGTCTCACTCAGGGTTCACATTTGACTGCAACATGCTGTCTGTCACAGCAAACAGTATTTATAACAATCTCTTGAGAAACTTGTTTTCTTTCAAAAAAGACACTTGAATAAGCTGTAGTTACAACGTTTAAGTCACCATACCAACATAAAGGTTAGCAAAATTGTCGACCAATGTGGGACTGTAAACTCATTTCTTGTCCAAATGAATTATTTCATTGGTTGATGGTAATTTGAATGACAGCTGTGATTGGTCAATTATAACCACTTAAAATGGGTTATGAGATGTCACAGCTTAACCCTTGTCATGCTGAATTAAAATCCTATCTAGAATTGCTTTACAATCAAAGGGATGACAGCACCAGACAGTCTAACTAAATGAGGGTCAATATTTCTCTTGAAAATTGATTATTCAAAAAACTCTTTCTGAAAGAGGACAAGCAGGAGGTGTAGACCAAGATCAGACTGCACTTATGTGCAGGCTGATCTTTGTCTATACCTCCTGCCAAAACAGGAATATTCCGGGTTCAGCATGACAAGGGTTAATAAACTGTCATTTGATACATGTATTTGATTTACAGCAACTTTAAACAAGCTTTGGTTACATCATAGCAAAGTTAAATTGTACATGAGCACAGTCACAAAATCTGCCATCGAAAACCACAGAGTCATGCAGGATCTCCAGCTAAGGCAAAATTTTGTAAGATATCTTATTCAGGCCATATACTGAGACTACAATTTATTGTGACCTAATTTTCAGATTAATTTTTAATAGGATTAATCACTTTAAGTCAGTATCTCACAGACTATTGTTAAATCTGTAAAGTAGATGTACTTTTAATTAGCATTCATTTACATGAGGTCATTTTACCCATTATAATTTTGAACTAGTCAGAATTAAAAGAAGCTGCAGGCGACAATTTTTAGTTGATGGAATTTTAAAAATACTAAATCTTTGTCTTTTGGGGTAAATAACATAATGCATAATGAAGAAATTGGCTGCAATAAGCGGGGTTTTTTTCCCTTTTTCCACAAAGTTTTCCAAAGATTTTTTTAATAGGGCGTGAAAAAGCATCATTGTGTCGGACTGGATTAAGTTATGAACAAAATTATAGAAGAAAAAATCATCTCCCCTTGTGATAGAAAAAGACATCATCATTGATAAATACGGCCAATATAGCTGAAGCAACCTCTTGTTTTGAGCAACTATTTCTGTTCAGCAACCTCTTTGAGGTTTTCCAGATGCATTTCATTCTGTACTCAGCATCTTTTCCCTTACTCACAACAAACAAACACCAATTTTCAATGCCAAATGTTAGTCATTATTTTATTAACAAATTCCTAAACAACAAAATTCTAGACTGATCTTAATTGGAACAGGTTCAAGACCACAAAACAAAGTCGGTTCATATTGAAAATGTACAAAGGTCATATCAGATAGAAACCATTGTGAGAAAAGAAGAAATTGCTTGCCACAAGCAATTTCTTCTTTTCTCACAATGTTTTCCAAAGATATATTGCTTGAGGGTGTAAAATTGTGTCACTGTTTGGGAATGGGTTAAGCTACCATGTAATCACATCTCATACCATAAGCAGTGATCTAATATGGTTAAAGATCAGGAACAAGAGGATTATTAACAATATTTGCCTAACTTTTAATATACTAAAAGTTAATATCAATTCAGAAAACTTTTCAGATGATGTCCAATAAATAGAGATCAACAAAATTGTCGTTTTAGTGTAGGATCAATTCATCTTTCAATGAGAGTGCAACAAAAGCTATATTTCACAAGTGGTACGGCGCAATTATGAACAAGGTTTTCTTTGTTCATGAAATAAAAGATGTTATAATCTTACTTCAAAAACAAACAGTTACTTTATTTCTATAAAACAATGAAAGATGCAAAATATGCATTTTGCTTTAAATGAACTTAAGTTTGCACAAGAAGAACACGAGAACATGATGATATCATCATTATCTTTTGCAAGGAATTTCTTCATTTTTTGGACAATGTTTTCCCAAAAGTTTTTTTTGAGTCTCAAAAGGCATCATTGATTGTGTGGAAAAGGGTTCACCCTAAATCTAAAAACACATGGTGTTCAGGCTATCCACATGTATATAAAATGCTTAAGCAGCTCTGTTGAATAACTTGAATGATCAGTTAAATTGTTAACCCATTACCAGACGGCAAAATTTTAGACTGGCCAAAATTGAAAGAAGTTGCAGGCGACAATTTAAAGCGTATGAAATTTGGAATTTTTTACTTTAGGGGTAGAAAACATTGTGGATAATGAAGAAATTGATTGTCACAGGCAATTTCTTCATTTTCCACGTTTTCCATAGCATTTCTTTATTTTTTCACTAAAAGTCATTGTGTGGGAATGGGTTAAACTGACAGTGGCTTATTGTCAGTCCTAAGCTAACTAGGAGAAACTTACCGAAAGTGACTGATTTACTATGACTACCACTGAAGCTACTGTTCATGTCTGCATGACTCAAGCTGCCAGATCTTGGCATCCTGATCTGGTGGGCCGAAGATTCTGTGTCTTCTACAAATATGACTGAAATAGATCAAAAGTCTAGATAAGAGAGAGTCAAGCCAATCTGATTTTTCTCCTGAACCATATGTTGTTGATACCCATTTGAATTCAAAAAGACAGTTCTAATGAATACCCACATCACAGTGTTCAAGGCAGAATCATCTTAGACATAAATCTAAAATCCCATTTATCCTCTCCCTCTGTAGCTTCAAATTGACAGCAGGGTCCAAAGAATCCACTCATCCGCTCGTATTTACGAGCAGAAAATCCCGGAGGACGAGTGAAAATTTGGAAGCGGTCGTCCGCCCGGACAAGTGAAAAATAACTTACTGAAAAATCATTTCAGGATCAATACAGATAAAAATACCCAAAAATCTTCATTTGTGTAAATTTGGAGATAAAAATTCGTAACCATATATAAATAATCAATTATGTACTTTGATTTTCGACTGTTTCCGTTTTTTGCATGATATGACCCGGCACCTGAATACCGTGGAATTAATCGATCATAAATTAAAGAATATTATCTTGGATGTATAGCAACAAATTTCACGCATTTTTGTGCATATTTGTGCATATTTTATCCTATATAGTCGTGTTCTTTGAATTATACAGGAAAAAGGCTGCGATTTTGTATGTATAACAATATATTGTATCACTTAACCCACTAATTTTACCGGTATTCAGGGCCCCAACTTAAAACTAATTCTGACATTCTAAATTTGTTTTTGTTTCGTCTGCCCTAAAAATGTTGAAGTCAGATGTAAGAATTTTTTTTCAAGTTCTGAACAACAAAATATATTATTACAACAACTCTTTTTTTTTAAAGATCCATAGACTTAATACAGGACGAGTGATAGTCCATGCAGGACAAGAGACTTTTTCATGCTACTTGCCCTGCAGGTGAGTGACTTTTTTGGAATTCTTTGGACCCTGGACAGATCGCTGACTAAGACAGGTATTTGACTTAGACTGTAAAAAAGATAATTTTGTCAAATTTATGGCCAGTAACATGTAAGAAATAGTAAAATGGTTGGTTGGCAAACTGTGCTGTACTTCAGGCATTTTAGTCACCAAACCCTCTAAACTGCTTAATTGTCAGAGTTTACTGTTTACTTCCAGTATAGATGAAGGATTTGTCAATACTTTGCTTTTCTGATTGACAGTTGTGAACCATCAATTGACTGATAACTATTGTCAATCAAAATACCAATCGACCAATCAAATCATTCTTTGGACCAGAATTGAACTTTGAACTCCAACATTGGCCGACATTTATGTGAAGCATTTCTGTTGGTCTAATGACTTTAACACAGTAACTACAGCTTGTTCAAGTTGTTGTTATGTCTTTTAGGTTGCCAACTCTTTTGTTTCATTTTATTGGCCATGAATCTTGCCTGCTGTTTAGTATCTAACTTCCACTGGCACTTGATCATTAAGATATTTCTAAAACCTGGCAATGTCAGTGACATAGTTTACCTTCTTACTCTCTAGCATACGTATTATTATAATTAACGTTTATATCATACGTAGGTAAATGAACCGGCAAAATGTATTAAGATCAAGTGCCAGTGCTAACTTCCTGTCGGAGCTAAGTGAGCATGGCCAGCCATCAGTCAATTGATCAGTTGTAAGTTAAGATAATCTATCAATATTCTGATCCCAATCCACCTGGACAGTGAGAAATTGAGATAGTAGCATTCTAAGGCAGTCAAACTAAACAACACACTTCCATTCAGATGAAAATAGGTCTATCTATTTAAAAGAACTATCTATTAGATATCATTCATAGCAAAAAAAATTTAACATCAAGTGGTAAAAATTTCCTTTTTGGCAAGAAATTGTAATTACGGATCTTGTTGACTGAAATAGGTTGCCAACCCCCAACACGTCACTAAGATTTTATAATTTATCGCAGTTTTTTTTTTCAGTCAAATCTTAAGGGGGGGGGAAGAAGGATTAAGATACATCTTTCAATTTTTAGCTTTATAAGCCGGACTGTTTTCAGAGAATTGCTATACCACTGATGTCATCTGAATCCATGCCTAAATCAATGCAAGTCCAAAGATATTTTCATATATCACTACTATCACTTTTCTTAGGGGCCTCATGTTTGATATGTCTAGTAGTTGTGACAAGACCTTTCTGCTATTAAGGTCAAGATCATTGGTCTATGTCAAGGTCATATTCCAAGGGCATCTTGTCCAAAAACTTTGACATTTTCCTATACCTCTAATTAAGCTATAACGCATATCAGGGAAAAAGACTAACAGGGGCCCAGTTGCCCATGGCCCCTAAAGTTTGGACTGGGCCCCTGAATATTTGGAGAAAATGCCCACACGTCTAATGTTGAATATTGTATTTTTGCAGTCTGGGCCCCCAAGTTGAAATTGTTAGCCTTTTTACTGCATATGCAGCTGAGTGTTGGCATCTGCATATGGTGCTCTTGTTCTCAGACAGTATAGACTGCATTTACTACAAAATAGCTGTATCAGCTAAAAAATGTGTTAAATTTTGAAAAGTCAAATTTTGGGCAAAGTTAAGTCTTTAGCAAATAGGCAAGAGCTGAAAAGAGTACAGACATTAATTCAATAAATCACCCTTCTGCTACAAGTCATGAAAGTAACCTTTCTGAACTTTGAAATAAAGCTTAGTCATAAAAATGATAGTGTTGTTTTTACATTTGGAATATGTTGTCAGTGTTCTACCAAAACCTCATACCTGCAGCTGTACTTACAATGATTTAGTAGAAGCTGTAGTTCATAGGTTTTGGTATGAACTGGAGTTACATGGTTTTGGTAGAAAACTGAAGATGTATTGGTTGTTACTCTACCAAAATAAATGATTAATATGATTTGATATCTCTGCAAACAGTATTCCAAATTTGAGGGAAATAACACAAAAATAATCAAATTGAATACAATTATATCATGACAAGTACATTATGTCACCTAGTCATGATGAACATTTGTCATGCAACACATGATTAAGCAAAATGGTCATGAGCAATTTGTTTGACAATTCTATGCTCTCAATTTCTAATTGAATTTACCCATTCCCACACAAACCCACTTTTTTACACACTAAAGAAAATTAAAACATTGTAAGAATAGGAGAATTTGTTTATTTCATTTGACACATGTGTCTCGCCTATGGGCGTTTAATCATAAACCTCAGGTGGATGATCAGCTGGATGCTCAGAATGGAAGTAGTGGTAGTTCTAACGTGAAAAATACCAGAAATCGATGTTTAGTGCTCCAGCCGCCGCGATGTGTTTTATAGTCCATAAAAAATGTTCATTCTCTACTGTAATCTTATTTTGATCATTATCCCAAAATAAATGACTTGTATGTAATCTAATTTCAAGGGAAACGACCGTAATTCTTGAAAACTAAACCAAATTTTTTCTCTTATTTTCTTACCCCACCCACAAAATAGCAGGTTTGGTAAGACAACAAAATTGCATTCAAGAAAATGTGCAATTAATGAAAATCTTCGGTGTACACATTACGTTCGAAAGCGATTCAAAAATGAAATTTATGATAATCTTGAGAAACTAAAGATAGGAGTAACTGAGAAAATATTACGATTGTTCTTTCCATAGAGAACCGGAAATTATGCAGCCGCGAAATTAAAGAGACTTAACCCTCCTACTCGACATATACTACCTGCTACGATTACGTCCCCTGTGTTGAAAGACTAAATATCAATATGAATTATTGTGACTATCTCAACAATGGGTAACTGCTAAGTAGAGCAACCTAGTTGGGATATAAAAAAAAATTAAAAAAATAAAAATGGTGGAATGAATGTCACTCTCAGTTGTTGGATGGCAGTCGGCAGTGATAGGAGAAACAACAGCTAGTTATGGTTAGGTGATCCGTAAGTGAATTACTGTTGAAAGTGGCGCCAAACGCAATAAAAAAGCGAAACAAAGTTCAATTCATTTGCGACCATCAGTACAGTCGATAAAATTCATTCATGATGACCATAAGCAATCAGTTTCCAGGTGGGTTGTCAAGTTGAAATAGCCTACTGAATTGTGTTCTTTTCGTCCAGAGGTGCGTGGTCCCTTCAAGTTAAGACGTCTTAAAGAACGTTTTTCGTAATTTTGACTGAAAATATTGTCGTCTTCAAGGCTGCTCGTTTAAGCCAATGCTGAGTACTTCGATTGACTGTAAGCTAGCAAAGCATTGTTTTGCACCAATATTCTTTGTCAAAAATTATCATGATAAAGAAACGAGGTAAAAGTAACCAAGAGGTTAACCCATTCCCACACAATTCCTCATATTTACGCCCCCAAGAAAATAATTGTGGAAAAAAATGTGGTAAATGAAGAAATTGCTTGTTACAATTTCTTCATTTTTCACATTGTTTTCTATCTAAAGAGATAAATAATTTAGAATTTCAACAATTTGAAATTGTCGTCCGCAACTTCTTTGAAGATGAATGTGCTCACAAGTGAGCTCAAATAACTAGGCCATGAACTTGCACGCAGAGTTTGCAATATTCCTGAAATATATTAGAACTACTTTTTATGGCGTAGGCATTGAACGGATTTAGTGGTTAAGCCTCGAGTGGCAGCTCGTACTTGATGAACATTGAGACAACCTCAAAATTTTATCTGTTAACTTAAGCTATCAAAGCCGACGCTTTGCTAGCTAAAAAAAAACAAAAAACAAAAAACAACAACAACAACAACAAAAAAACAATCGCACAGGTATTTCACAAACAATTACTGTCCCTTACTATAAGCATCAATAGTCTTCTCAGAAATACTTTGTGGAAAGGAGTCATTGCTTCTTTCAAGGAGTTTCTTTGAAAAAGAGGTAATGTTTTGACCTAGTCTAAATTGTTTTGAGATCTAGTATTAACCCTTGTCATGCTGAACCCGGATTATTCCTGTTTGGGCTAGAGGTGTAGGCAAAGATCAGTCTGCAGATTGATCTTAGACTACACAACCTGTGTGTCGCTTTTTATCCAGAGTTGTTCATAAGATATATTTTCAAAATAAATACCAACCCGCGATTGGTAGCTTACTTCCAGTGCTTTCAGCCCTTTGATTTTAGTGGTTTTTTTAAAGAGGATTCTTTTCAGCATGACACTGGTTTAAACCGCACTGATTATCAATCTTACAAATTTCCTACCTGGATTATGTTTGATTGAGAGGGAAATTTCGGAGGAAGATCTGCTGTTTAAGGGTTGTTTCTGAAACAGAAAAAAATGTAGCAAATCAACATTTTTCCTTAAGCCTACCAAAACACCATAACTACAGTTTGAATTATCTAACGAAGACGGATGTAACTGTAGTCTAAATGTAGGGACAGTCATTTTTTTCAAAAGAGAAAAACCTGATATCGTCGATGAATAAAGTTGTAGTTACGATATTTTACTCGACCAACGATATTATATTGTAATCTGAGATGATTTGAAATAGTTAAAAAGGAAAGCAAAGGAAAATTATGCTTCTGCAGCCCGGCATCACCTCTGTATCTGAAAAAAGATGGAAACGGAAAGATAGAAATAAATGGCGCTTGAAACGTAAAATAAAATATGATAAATTAAACAATCAAAACGAATATTAAATAATTGTTACAACATATACCCGTGTAGTTATAATAACTCTGGTAATAATGATAATATAGAGTGTCCCGTGTCTGTTTTACTTCGAAAGTTTGTTTAATAAGTTTGTATAATCTGATTTATTGTCGGTAGGCGACCAATATGTCGTAAATGAAGCTTGAATAAATCTGTATTTAAGACATTTTGGTCGACGACTTACGTTATGTGAAATGTAAATCACAAGAAAGGTGATGTTATTGAGTTTTATTCAACCCTTTCCCGTTCAAATACGGGATTTTACGTTCCTGTGATTTTTTACTCAAGAAAACATTGTGGAAAAAGAAGAAATTGCTCGTAACAAGCAATTTCTCCTTTTTCCACAATGTTTTCTACCACAAAGGGTGGTTTCATTTCAAATGGCATCCAGTTTTCATTGTCGTCTGCAACCTCTTTCAATTTGGACTAGTCTAAAATTTCCAAAAAACGGGAAAGGGTTAAGACATTTTGGTCGACGACTTACGTTATGTGAAATGTAAATCACAAGAAAGGTGATGTTATTGAGTTTTAGGGAAGTGATTAAGGAAAACAAGATTCATATTTAATAACGAGAAAATTGACGGATGGCTGCCCCCGCCGACGGAGCTCCTACAGGAAGTACCACTTCGATATCAAACAAAATTACTTTGCAAAAATCATCGCCAAAACAAAAAGACGGTTTGTTGGCGACCTGAATGTCGCACCTGCAGCTTAAATTAGCTGTAAATAAGACGTATAAGTCACAAAACCAACAAAAAGCTCCACAAAGATGTTGATCGGAGTTCAAAGTTCACTTCCCCTCTTAATAATAATTTGATTAGTTGATTGATTCTTTGATTGACATTGCGACCCGTCAATCGACATTGTGTTGAAATAAGCATTAACATGTTTTTTAAAAACGAACTTCACTTTCCAGGTGGCTTTCAGAAAATTGTTATCATATTAGTACCAGATAAGATTTTATTATGTTGACGTAATCTTTATTATAGATGTTAATCCACCAGTTAACCCATTTCCACTCAATCCCCCCCTTTTTACACCCCTCAACAAAAAAGCTTTTAAAAACATTGTGGAAAATGAAGAAATTGCCTGGATCAAGCAATTTCTTCATTAACCACAATATTTTCTATCATAAAGACGAAAAAATTTTAAAATTCCATCAACTTGAAATTGTCGTCTGCAGCTCCTTTCAATTTGGACCAGTCTAAAATTTCACTGTGTTGGAATGGGTCAATCTCACTCAAGCGACCACCTCTATTAAGCGACCACTTTCATTAAACGACAATGATTCATTTTTCAATATCTTAAGAAGTTGGCCTATATTTTTAACCCTTTCCTGTTTTTGGAAATTTTAGACTGGTCCAAATTGAAAGAGTTTGCAGACGACAATGAAAGTCGGATGCAATATGAAATGAAACCATCCTATGTGGTAGAAAATATTGTAGGAAAAGAAGAAATTGCTTGTGACAAGCAATTTCTTCTTTTCCACAATGTTTTCCCAAGTATAAAAGACAGCAACGTTAAATCCCGTGTTTGTACAGGAAAGGGTTAAAAGAAAATGGTATTCAAATCCAATGCTGTTTGAACCCCGAACTCCAATGAGTTTGAAGGAATTAAGTGAGATTTCTGCATTAATTACGAATGCAATGGAATCAATTCTACATATTTGTCTCAAAACGTGTATTAACCCATTACCAGATGACGAAATATTAGACTAGTCCAAACTGAAAGTAGTTGCAAACAACAATTTGAATGTTATGACACTTTCGATTTTATTTATTTATTTATTTTTGGAATAGAAAACTTTATGGATAACGAAGAAATTGCTTGAAACCTTTCATTTTCACACAATGTTTTCCAAAGCTATTTTCTAGAGGAGCGTGAAAAAGGAGGGATTGTGTGGGAATGGGTTAAGCGACCATTCTTTGCAGCGACCTCTTTTTGGTGGCTTAATACAAGTTTTACTGTAAAGTAAATTAAAATAGAATCGTATATCAAGTGATACCCTGCAGAAATACTATAATTAAGAGATGAAGAGAATATTTTTTGTTTTCATGGAGGTATGAACCGAAAAGACTAATCACACTGTATGCATACGCGAAGCCTCCATGAAAACAATAAAAAAAATATTCTCTTCGTTTCTTATAATTTAATAACATAGAGCGAAAAAAGCAAAATCTTTTCAAATTGTGATACCTTTTTGTATGGGACTATTTTTTGCGGAAGCATACAAACTCGCTGCGTGCACAAAATTTTGTTCATGGAGTTATGAATATTTTTTTCTACCAATCAGAAAGCTGGTTTTTGATAGACGAATCTAAATATTAAATTATATACGAATGACAGAACAGAAAATAAATGAATAAATTACAAGTAAATTAACGAATAAATAAACATGACGTGATTATTTCAGAACAATTTATGATATACTGTTTTAACGCCAGATGTTCTATTTTTATACCGTTCAAAGACATCAACATTTTGAGCTGGTCTAAATTCATTGATTTAGCAGACAGAAATTTCATGTTGATAGATTTTATTTTCTATTTTGGGACAAAACATTGTGGATAATGAACAAACTGCTTGTAACAAGTAATAAAAGAAACACCTCTGAAAAAAAATTATAAATGTGTTCCTTCATTAGATCCTCACAAAAAACAACACAACAGTGTTATAACGTTGTATCATTTGCATCAATAGACCAAACAAAATCAAACTTCATACATTACAAGAGGATGAATTACGAAAAACACCTAACTTACCTTAATTGTTGCAACATCTTTGTCGCCATCCATTTTCCCCAAATGGCTTCTGAAAATAAATAAATAAACAAACTTTTTATGCGGAAAGGATCGATATGGGGTGTACGAAGAGTTTCGACAAATGCCAGGCTGCGCGAAATTCGTGAGTTGAAAATTCCCACTTTTGGTAGATTTTAGAAAGGTTTCAAGTACCAATCTCGATTGATCTGTCGTGATATCCCCACTCCATCTCTCTCTCCATCTCTCTCTCTCTCTCTCTCTCTCTCTCTCTCTGTGTTTGTCTGTCTCCCCCTTCTGTCTCTCTCGTTCTGTCTTATAGATATTTGAGTCACAGGTATGCAATATTGCCCCATTTTCATGACGGGTCAAAAATTATACACTTTTTGAGACTCTCACCAGAGAAAAAATTCAGATAGGTCCAAACTAAAAGTATGCACAATCAACAAATTGTAGTTGATGAAATTTTAAAAAATGGGTTAGAATACATTGTGGGAAATCAAGACTGTTTCTTACTAGCAATATCTTCAACCCCACAATGTTTTTCGGAGTCAATGGGCGGGGCATAAGGAGGAAGTGGACGGGGCCAGCGATTGGTCAGTTGTCGTAGTATAGACACATTATCACACAAGGGGATTATACGGTTCTTCACACATGCATAAAAACAAAAACAAAAAACAAAACAAAAACAAAAAACAACAACAACAACAAAAAAAAAAAAAAAAAAAAAAAAAAAACACCCACGTCCCACAGCAAAACCCCATCCACATGTGCTGTAGATAACGGAAAAATTCGTATACCCACCAAGGATTATTTTTTCATCAAATTTGTTTAATGGACGCTGAGCTAGATGAGTATGTAAATAGCTTCCCTAACGATATTTATCCCTTTAAATCAAGCAATTGACCAATCACGGCTGTCAATCAAGGAATATATCGACCAATCGAATGATTCATTCAGCCTGGAATTGTGATTTAAACTCCAACATTGGCCGCCATTTTGGTGAAACATTTTTACTGATTTGGCGACTTAAATGCCGTAACTACAGCTTTTTCAAGCTGTAGTTACGGCATTAAGGTCACTAACTAACAAATCTATTTTTTTGACATGCCACTGAAAAAAAACGCCGGACTTCCTGTTGGAGCATGGGCGTGACAAAAAAATGAGTGGGTGGGTCCATCGATTGGTCAATTCGCGTTATTTTGTAAATTGAAAGGAGGTTAATCAAGCACGCATTCACTTGCATAATTCCTGTTCCAAACTACATAAAACGTCAATTTTTTTTATAGTTTGTATGACAATTCGTAAAGAATCGAGGACGTTGATTTTTTTTCTATTAAGAATGCAAAGAATTTGTAGTTTTCTTCATTCTCCTCTTTAGACACGATTTCGGTGTAGACGATACGTTTTCCTTATTTTAGAATTATTTACAGGCTGGATTAGCCCATTACCAGACAGCAAAATTTTAGACTAGCCCAAATTGGAAGAAGTTGCAAAGGACAATTTTAAGTGTATGAAATTTTAGATTTTTCAACTTTCTGGGTAGAAAACATTGTGGAAAATGAAGGAATTGCTTGTAACAAGCAATTTCTTTATTTTCCATAATGTTTTCCAAAGGGGTGTTTAAAGAAGTCACTGAGTGGGAATAGATTAATAAAACGCATTCTTTACGTATTTAGATGTTTCCTTACTATTATTTTCATGCCTTATCTGAATCAAAAACATACTAGTGAGCCCTTATAATATGTTGAGATGACCACCAAAACATGATATAACAGGGATCACTGATAAATTAGTGTAACTCTGCAAATTGAAGAATCGCCGCTGTCAATCAAATCATTCACTCACACCGGAAGTCAAATTTGAACTTCAACATTTATTTTTTAAGTGTGTTAGCCTTGACGACTTAAACGTCGTAGCTACAGATTATTCAAGCTGCAGTTACAACGTTTAGATCCCCAACCATCAACCATTTTTTAACCCTAGTCGAACTTCCATGACGGAGGTCAGTGGGTGTGGCCAGCGATAAATAAATTAGCAGTAGCTTATAGTATAATACAAACAAAAGAAGCCTTTCACAACAGAGCTAGCTGGCTATAGATTAAACGTTTTAGAACTCATCTTCTCGTGTCAGATCGTTCCGTTCGTGAACGACTTGTAACCAAACGCAGAAAAATCACACAAATTTAATCGAGTCTGAAAAATCAGAGAAACCTTACGATTAGCTACGAATAGCCAATCTGATTGGTGGATCGCACGACTAGAAGTCAACAATTAACCCAGTGCCAGACGGCAACATTTCCAAATTGAAAGAGGTTGCAGACGACGTTTTAAAGTTGATGAAATTTTATATTTTTTCAACATTTTGGGTAATAAAACATTGTGCAAATTGAAGAAATTGCTTGTAACAAGCAATTTCTTCATTTTACACAATATTTTCCCAGTTGTTAACCCATTACAAGACGGCAACAATTCCAAATTGAAAGGGGTTGCAGACGACGTTTTAAAGTTGATGAAATTTTATATTTTTTCAACTTTTTGGGTAAAAAAACATTGTGCAAATTGAAGAAATTGCTTGTAACAAGCAATTTCTTCATTTTACACAACATTTTCCCAGTTGTTTTCTTGAGGGGGGTTCAAAAGCGTCACTGTATGGGAATGGGTTAAACCCGAACAAACTGGAATAGAATTAATTTTGAGAATGCATATTTTGTTTCATAACCAGCGTATATATTATTAAAACCCCTCCGTAAGGGTAATACTATTAATAAAGTTGTATTCAATGCAGTTTACAATAGTTGTATTTTTCTCTGATAAACAAAGAAAAGCTGTCCTACAAAATCAATTGCAATATTATAATCTATGGGTATTTTCTATACTATACAGTAGTTGTACTTATTAGGTGATTCTTTTGGAGTGGGCTACCATTAAAACTTTAGACGGAAAAAAAGTCACAGCAGACGTTTATTTTGATTTTTTGTAAAACAGATCGAATTTCAGATTGATGTTCGGAATGAAAGCATAAGGCCGATCAAATTATAGATCAAAGAATCAATCGACCTATTAAATCATTCATTTAGACCTGAAGTGAACATTGAAGTAAAAATAGCCTACATTTATGTGAAGCATTTTTACTGTTTTGCGACTTAAACTTTCAAGCTGTAGTTACGACGTTTAGGTCGCCAGACAACCGTTTCCCTTTTTTTTTGTTATATGACCGTATTTCTTTGATCCTCATGCGAAATACACAAGTACCAATACGGCCTATTTCTTCTACTAACAACAACAAAAAAATCAGTAGCAGCAGTAGAAACAGGAAAACTTTTAAATTATCAATTCGAATTTCGATTTTACCTTTACATAAGAGCTCTGTAATAAAGAAAATCCGGTTTATTAATATGTATGATATTAACCTGGCACATTACCAACTAAGATATAATATCCTTGAATAGATAGAATAGCAAACTGATCGATTTAGACTATTTTAATCCTGTCCTAATCAATTCCGACTTTTCACATCTGTGAGATATCTAATAAAGGGAAACATTGCGGGGATCTTTGTAAAGTTAGAAAACTCTTAGCAACGAGAGAACATATTCTAAAACGGGGTTTCGCTTGCGATTAATATACTGGGGCATTTCCCCGCACAAATCAATAAGTAGCTAATTCGGTGATAGCAATTGCCCCACCCACTTACTCCGACAGTCCCGCCCATTGACTACAACAGGAAGTTCTGCTTCGATATTATCTATTGATTTTATCGCGTTATTTTGCTATGGCCAGTAGCATGTAACAATTAATAAGAATGGTTGGTTTGCGACTCGACGCTAAAGTCGCAAAAACCAACGAAAAAGCTTCAAAAAATGTCGGCTGATGTAGGAGCTGATGTAGGTGTTCAATGTTAGCTTCATCACGAATGGTGATTAGTACTTTATCAAACTGCACTAATTGCAAAAAAAGAGACACATATAGAGGCAAATGCATGATCATGGGAACTCGAATTTTACTTTGTAAAGTATTAATACAATCAATCTCTGTGAAGAATTCTCATAAGCAAAAATGTGACCTGAAGAGTGACAAAATGCAATAAAAGATGTTGCCACAAAGTCCTGCCTTGACCTTTAATTTTCCGACCTCATCAATCGATTGCCTCCCTAAATGCAAAGTTTGAAAGAGATCGGAAGGAACATGTAATATCTACAAAGATGATAAGCTTTGACAAAAAATTGACCCAGTGATTTTGACCTAGTGACGATCGGAAGTGAAGTTTGAACTCCAACTTTAGCCGAAATTTAAGCAAAACTTTTTGTTGGTTTGGTAATTTAAACGTAGGGACCATAGTTTATTCAAGATGCAGTTACGACGTCTAGGTATCCAAACACCCATTTAACTGCTTTGTTACACTTTACTGACAACTTACTTCGCAAAACAAAGATTTTCAATAAATGGTTGGAGGTTCCTGTCAGAGCAAAGAGCTGATAAAATTAATCTATCCACTTTACGATCACATAGATGAAACACTGTTAGAATGGGAGAAAAGATCGATATCATATTAATCAATCGAATGATTCGTTTAGACGGAAAGCTCACTGTTGACCTTCTACATTCATGTCGAAAATTTAGCTGTTAGGTGACTTAGTTAAGCTGGGGTTAAGATATTTAGGATACCTACGGAAAAATTGACGAATCGTTTGGCAGAAACGGTAAAACGGCTGGTTTTCTACCTAAACATAGTAACAATTGCTTGAATAAGGTGTAGTTACGACGTTTAGGTCGCCTAAACAATAAAATTGATTCTTATAAAAGTCGTCTAATGTCGGAATTCAAAGTAAACTTCATAATTAATGATTTATTTAGATGATTGATTATTGATTTACAGTGGCGATCTGTCAGTTTGATACTTAACCTTGTTACAGTTGAACAATCGCTGGCCCCGCCCACTTACTCCGTTGGTACCACCAATTGACTCCCCCAGGAAGTTCCGCTTAGGTTTTAAACAGCGTTATATTGCAAAATTTATGGCGATTAGTTTGTAATAAAAAAAAGCAAAAAAGAATGATTGCTTGGCGGCCAAAACTAAGTACAGCTTAAGGCGCCAAAGAAACAAAAATACTTCACATAAATGGCGGCCAAAGTCGGAATTTTTTAAAACCAGTTTCCGGTCTCTATAAATGATTGCATTGGATGACAGGTTATTTGATTGTCAGACGCAATTGATCAATTCCTCTTCGACCTCCTGAGACGACTGGACCCGGCCTTCTCGATACCTGATTCCATCCCAGCATTCCTCGATGCAAAACGTCTTGTTCACACTACCGATCAAACGAAAGAAGGACGACCTGATCAAAAGCTAGAATGAGTTCGGCTAAAAATCAAGCACTGAACCTATAAATGGTCAAGGAGAAATTGACCGGCCGCGACTCTCAAACAAAGAAAACAAATTTTCTTTCTAGGTTGACAACATCCTTGGCAATAAATAAATAAATAAATTGCTTGTTCCAAAATATCTTCCAAGTATGTTTTTACCAGGGGCACATTAACAATATTGCATGTGAATGGACAAACGATGGATTAAATGCCTTTCGGACTTCCCTGCTGAGCATTCATATTTAGTTCGCTCATTAACTAAAGAGCCATATGAATATTTGACCAATCGGTGGTCCTGTCATCTAGCTTCTTTGGCCCCGCCCAATGACTCCGACAGGAAGTCGATTTTAAACGACGCTGTTTTACAGAATGTGTAGTCAGTAGCATGTTACTAATAATAAAATGGTTGGTTGCCGACCTAAACGGCGTAACTTCAGCTTGAATAAGTTGTAGTAATGACGTTTAATTCGCCAAAGCAACAAAAATGATTCACCGAAATGGCGGTCAAAATCGGAGTTCAAACTGAACTTCCAGTCTAAATGAATGATTTCATTGGTCAACGGATTTTTTGCTTGACAGCCAAGATTGGTTAATTGAAATACATCCCAAAATCATCTATATAGTGGTCTTTAAATTGAGTCTTGTGTTTATAAATCTTTCACCGGTATACTGATATACGTCATTCCTTTTACCAAGTCCTGTCTGTATATCAAATTCAAAGAATTGCAAACGGCAATTTCAAGTTTGTTGGAATTAGAAAATATTTCCATTGTAGGGAAGAAAACATTGTGGACAATGAAGAAATTGCTTGTTACAAGCAATTTCTTTATTGTCCACAATGTTTCCGAAAGCTTTTTTTTCTTGAGGTGCCTGAAAGGCAGATTTGAGTAGGAATTGGTTAAAAAGCATGCTCTCTAGAGAGAGCTCTGCAATTTGAATAGAGTTGCAATATTCCTGGAATGCATCAGAACTACTTTTCAATGAGTAGGCATTCATTTGGTTTAGTGGCAGTTTGCGTTCTTTGAACTTTGAGAAGACCTCAAAATTTTGTCCGTAAACTTAAGCTATCAAAGCTGACGCTTCGCTAGCTAATAATTATGCTGTATGATAAGCAGATCGGAAATCCGTCGGAAATCCTAATCAAGGGGTCCTGGGTTCGATCCCTGGTCGCGACATTTTTTTTTTAAAAATTTGTCTCCCACCAATGGGTGTATAACCATAAATCTTAGTGGGGTTGAGCAGCTGGAGGCTCGGAAAGGATATAGTGGTAGTATACTGGTGTGACAAATACAAAGCATGTATATGGTTAGGTCACTTAGGTGCTCAAACCGCCGCGTTATGACTGAAAAATTGTTAAAAATTACGTTAAATACATTGTGGAAAAAGCCGAAAATGTTGATAACAGCAGTGTCTTCTTTTCACTCAATATTTTTACCCTATCTTGCTTATTTGCCACAATTAAAATGTCCTCTTAAATATTGTCGTGTGATAACGCATTAAACTATTATACCATATTCTAGTATAATTAATTTCCATTATCAAATAGTTGAAAACAGCAAATTTAAAGTTTTCATTTCTATTAAATCCCAAAACTTGATGATGCGGGGAAAAACGAGAATGACAAAATTACTCCCTCTCTTCTCTGCCAAAAAAACCTCACACACACACAAAAAAAAACCCCCAACAACAACAACAAAACCCCCACACAAATGATATGCTTGTCCAATTAGTTTTTATGATAATGACAAATAGGGAAACTGAAATCCTGACTTATATATTTATCTCTTTCCCCCTCCGCTCTCTCTAGCGATCTCTCTGAGTATATACCCGAAAAGGGACCCCGGATGATTGTATAAAAAGAGACTGTATAAAACAGAGAGATTAAGTACATGTGTATATAATGATAGAATGACTATGTGTGTGTATTTCCGTTTATTTATCGTCGCTACCGTAGCACATGCCCATATGAGCGACGCCCCCAGAAGACGGTTAGTTGTTACGGGGGATAGTGCAAGGATACAGGACGAAACTGCTGAGAGCTCCGCCTGGTTCTTTAACGTGCTCGATGGATAGCATCGTCACACAGGGCCTCGGTTTAACGTCTCATCCGAAAGACAATTAGTTGTGTTAGTTGATATGGTCAGCCCAGGGCTCGAACCCGTGATCTTGAGGTTTTAAAGTCAAGTGCTCTACCAACTGAGCTAATCGGGCTGACAAGGGACTATTCTATATGTCTATCTATTTATACTGCCTAACTCCCTTTTCGGGTATTACTGGCAGGTGACACAATCCAGATGTTTTCACGTCCCTGAAAGAGAGGCAGTGGCTGAATCCCACTGCTACCCACTTTTACAGCTGGGTAGACTGGGGCTGGCTATTAAGTGTCTTGCCCGTGAACACACCCCGGTGTAGTTGGGGCTCGAACTCGTGACCTTCAAATCACGATTCAAGCACCTAAACCGCTCGGCCATTGAGGCAGTATTCTAAATTCGACCCCCCCCCCCCAAAAAAAAAAAAAAAAAATCACCACCACCACCACAACAACACCCCCCGTCAACATGACGTATCATTTTATCTCGTCAAAAGCGAATGTGAATAAAGCTGTAATTACGATATTTTGGTCATCTACTAACAATGCTCTTAATATATCCTATAATACCAAGAACTCTAGTGAGCCGTTGTTTCCGCGAAATACGTAGAAATGCACCACCATAATTAACGTCAAATATATGCCTTTGTTGCATATGTTTGTTGTATAGTGTCCATGATGGAGAGATATAGAATGTCGGCTTCCCGATCAAAAAGGTCCCAAGTTCGATTCCAGGGAGCGGCTATCAATTTTGGTTCTGCCATAGACCCACAGGTGCGAGTCGTGGCGAGTAGTGGTGCATTCTCCAGGAAGCAGAATCGAGTAGGATTGATTTAAGTTGGGAGACTTGTTTCCCAATCGATATAATATAGATAGTTATAACCCATTCTCAAACAACAAAGTTTTATACTTGAAAGAGGTTGGACACGACAAAAGGTGGGTTTGCATAGAAGAACAAGGACCATATGAGGTTGAAAAGATCGAGGTAAAATAAGAAATTGCTTTGTAAAATGTTTGAGTCTTTGGAATAAGGAACTAGTGATGCTTGTCAGAACATACGCAAAATAAATGGCAGCTGTACTACCTTGCTAAAATTTATTATAGAGAGAGATACTTTTGTAAGTTGTTACAAACTCCTGAGTCTAAGTGCCTAAAGTCTAAAATGGTATATTTACATCGGTATATAGACAGCAAAGATCGATTGTAAAGTTCGCGTAATAATTTTAATCATGGTGGACACAGTGAACTTAAGTTACGATTAGATTCTCAGTCCCGCAGTTTCAGTCACGACCAATCTATATGCCGTTGAACTCCTGTACATATCTGTCGTTTTTTTATCTTGATAAAAATGATCAATCGCTTGTCCAGCTAACCTATTCCATTTGCTCAGCCAATTGACTCCGAAGTTCCTCGGCATTATTCCTTTTATAATTTAATTTTTAGCTTCGTCTATCAAAATCGGGTGTTCTGATTGGTCGAAAAAAAAAATCTTCATAACTCCATGAACAAAACTTTGAGCACGCAGCTATTTTGTATGCTTCCGCACAAAATAGTCCCATACAAAAAGGTATCAAAAGATGTAGGATTTTGGCTTTTTTCGCTCGATACTATTAAATTATAAGAAACGAAGAGAATATTTTTTATGTTTTCATGGAGGTATGAACCGAAAAACCTAATCACACAATGTATGAATCCGCTTCGCGAATTCATACAGTGTGATTAGGTTTTTCGGTTCATACCTCCATGAAAACAAAAAAATATTCTCTTCATCTCTTAATTTAATGTATAGCCAGTAGCATGTAACAAAAATTAGAAAAGTTTTTTGATGATCTAAACGTCGTAACTACAGCTTGAATAAGCTGTAGTTACGAGGTTTAGGTCACCGAACCAACAAAATAGCTTAACAAAAATGGTGTCCAATGTCGGAGTTAAAAACCCACTTCAGGTTTAAATGAATGATTTCATTGGTCGTCTGATTATTTGATTAATAATTGATGATTGGTCAATTGTCCTCCAGTTCAGTTTTGACAGGATCTTGATAAACAAAGGAGACGGTGTACATCTAAAGTATGTATTAGAAAATCTTCAACGAGATCGATTTTACCCTGATTTAGTTACAATCAGTTTATTAACCGCACCATTCATGTATATATCCGACCTTCTGTTAGTCTGGACACAGAATTGATCCCCAATTACAGCATTAACGGGGTCTATAGTCAACAAGGTAGAAGGTGTACGACCTGTCTGTGGAGGATCCCATTGAAAATTATTGTTGTCTAATAAACTAGCAGACCCATCAAAGGTATAATGGGCAAGCCCGTGATATATTGAGAAACAATTTGTATATTTAAGGGTTATCTTGCTGTAGATTCGATATGTTCCGTTTTCAAGGATTTTGACACAAAAACTGTCTGGTACTGGTTCCGAGAACGTGTAATGGTTTGATTCAGCTGGAATCCATTGGTGCTCTGGAAAGAAAAACGTAAGGATAAGGTACCCGACTAAGGAACAATAAGCTGATCAGTAACAGTGCTTAAACAGAACTAAGAGACAGTACTTTGTCTACGCTACCAACGCTATATGTTTTTTGATAGGCGATTGGTTGATGAACTTGTTATCTATAGCAGAAGGAGAAGAATAAGGAGGATGAGGATGACGAAGAGCAAAATAATAAGAAGAAGTAGGGAGAGGACGAGGAGCAAAAGAAGAAGAAGAAGAAAGAGGAGGAGCACGAGAAGCAAAAGAAGAAGAAGTAGAGAGAGGGCGAGGATTAGGGCAAGAAGCAGAAGTAGAAGGAGGAGGATGAGAAGCAAAAGAATAAGAGAAATTAGGAACAACATAAGAAGAAGGAATTGGGGACGAGAGGCCAAAGAAGAAGGAAGAGGATGAAAAGCAAATGAATTAGGAGGATGGTGAGGATTGGAAGAATAAATATATATATATATATATAAAAAAAAAAAGAAAAAAAAAACAGAAGGGGGAGAAAGAAAAGAAAAAGAAAAAGAAGAATAACAATTTCAAACCCTTGCTTACTAAATCCTGTGTATCTATAAGCTTCAATTTTAGGCTCAAAGTCACCTGCAAAAGAATGATAAGAATGTGATGAGAATGTGATGTCATTTGTTGAATTTTGAAAATACCAGCAAGTTCGACATGACGCACAAGCTAGTCAATATTGAATAGAATTATTCACTTTGCTTATGTTCCGTTTTGTTACTAACCTTTAATTAAATTGAGTCTTCTACTTAAGATATTACGAACCATTCCATTTTTTTTCTTTTGAAAGATAGTGAATGCATGTGTGTAAACTTTAGTAAGAGACATAATTTAATTTTAGTTTCGTCTATCAAGATTCAAGTGTTTTCATAATTCTTTTTTGAGCCTGTAACTATTTTGTATATAATTTGATATTTAGTTTCGTCAAGCAAAATCAGGCGTGCTGATTGGTCGAAAAAAAATATTCATAACTAAATTAAATAGCATGCTTTTGAAAAAAGTTCTCTACAATTTGAATAGAGTTTGCAATATTCCTGAAATACACGATAACTTCTTTTTATGGCGTAGGCATTCAATTCTTTTAGTGGTTAAGCCTCTAGTGGCAGTTTGCACTCGTTGAACTTTGAGACGACCAGAATATATTGTCTGTTAACTTAAGCTATCAAAGCTGACGCTTTGCTAGCTAAAAATGGCTATAATTTCGAACACACAGCTATTTTCAGTTTATTATTTCAATATGACTGTTAAAACGAGTAAAATGTTAATACATACCTCGCAAGAATGTAGTCCGATTTTGAATGAACGCCTGTAACAAAGAAAAGACATATCCGTTTGGCATCTGATTCTATAGTTTATTTGTATTCAATAAGACTGACAATAAACGCATGTCAAAAATTAAACGTTAAAGTCACCTGGTTTCATAGCCGCCAAGTGAAAAGGGACTTTCCGTGGGATCCACGAAACAGATATTTAATTGAAAGATTAAATCAATCAGAGGTCAGCTAGAGATAGTTTTTGAAAATAGATTTACACTAAGGTAGAATTACCATTCAGATGATGAAAAATCTACAAAAAGCAAAAATATTTCGACTCTAATGAACCAGCACAGTCAACGTAGCCTAACCAGGATCGACACTTCTCGCACTAGCCAGAAGGTCCCTTTTCGCTTGATGGAAGGCTCTTTTATTCATAATGTTTAATTGACGGATCGATGGTCAGGCCCACTGAGCTCTATTAGGAAGTTCAATTTGGACTGTAATGTGTAACAAAAAAGTTAAAAGTTAGTTTAAGACCTAAACGTCGTAACTACAGCTTGTTCAAGCTGTAGTTACGATGTTTAAGTCGCCAAACCATACAGAAATACTTCACATAAATGTCTGCCAATAAGAAATGTATGAATTGATAAATAAAAAGTATACAATTACCTCAGATTTTGGTTCAGCATTTTCTATGGGCACCGTTTGATACATGACTTGTCTGTATATTGATACACACACTGCCGTTGTAAAGAAGCTGAAAATCACTGAGAGCGGAGAAATGCACCTGAGAATGCCACAAAATGTTGTTGATTGCCTTTTCTCGTTACTAGGTGAACTCGACCCCGAGTCTATTGTTGACACATCAATTGAGTGAGAATCGAGTAATGTATTCTCTTCTATCATGATGATAAACCAATTTCTAATTTTAGCGTATAATTACCTATATTAGTATATTGTATAGGTTTCACGAAATATAAATTACACAAATTTCATGATAACGATGTCGTTATATAGAATATTAGCACATGTACCAGATTATTATTTTTTTTAATAAAGTAAGCTTAAAATTTCCGATCATTTTATAATTTTCGCTGTTTATTTATACGCTATTCGTTGGAGGAAGTTTTTTCCCCGTAATCTATTTATAATACCAAAAAACCACGGTAAGTAAATCAGCAGAATTCCCAAAATTATATTTTGGCATCGGTTGACAAACAAAATCTCTATGGGCATGGTAACCCGTATGAAACTTATGATTCCCCTTTACCAAATATATTTCCCCCAAAATCTCTTATTTAGTTATCAAGAAATGAGCAAACATCCCGACCAAGTATCACCTAATCGGTCATATTATTAGGAAGGAGAGGATTTTTATACAGGTTGCGAACGGACGGAAGTTTAGACGGACGCAGAGAGATCAGTATAGCTCTCTTTCGGTACTTTGTGCTCAGATGAGCTAAATACGGTCGTTACTCGCATTTACAGCTTGAAAATAGATCCTCTGCGTAACTGACCAATCGCGGCTCAATCAAAGAATAAGTCCTCAAATCATATCATTCATTTAGACCGGAGGTGAACTTTTAACTCCAACATTGTTGGGCATAAATGTGAATTTTTTTTGTTGATTTGGTAGCGTAAACGTCATTACTACAGCTTAAATAAGCTGTAGTAACGACGTTTAAGTCGCAAACCAACGATTTAACTTTTTGTTAAATGCTCGTGGCAATAAGATAAAAAAGAACAAAAAGCCCTTTCGTATCAAAATTGAACTTCCTGTTGCAGTCAGTGGTGTGGCTAGGGAAGTCAGTTGAACTTGCTGTTGGGGTCGATGGGTGTGGCTAGGGGAGTCAGTTGAAATTCCTGTTAAGGTAAGTGGATGTGACCAAGGGAGCCAAGTGAACTTCCTGTTGGAGTCAGTGGCTGAGGCAAGGAGGGTCAGCAGAATTTCCTGCTGGAGTCAGTGGGCGTGACCAGGGGAGTCAGTTGAACTTCCTGTTGGAGTCAGTGGCTGAGGCCAAGGCAGTCAGTTGAACTTCCTGGTAGGGTTAATGGATGTGACAAGAGGAGTCAGTTGAACTTCCTGTTGGAGTCAGTGGGTGTGGCTAGGGGAGTTAGTTTAACTTGCTGTTGGCGTGAGTGTGACTAGAGGAGACAGTTTAACTTGCTGTTGGGGTCAGTGAGTGTGGCTAGGGGAGTCAGTTTAACTTGCTGTTGGAGTCAGTTGGTGTGACTAGAGGAGTCTGTTTAACTTGCTGTTCGAGTCAGTGGGTGAGGCTAGGGGAGTCAGTTTAACTTGCTGTTGGAGACAGTGAGTGTGGCTAGGGGAGTCAGTTTAGCTTGCTGTTGGAGTCAGTTGGTGTGGCTAGGGGAGTCAGTTTAACTTGCTGTTGGAGTCAGTGAGTGTGGCCAGGGGAGTCAGTTTAACTTGCTGTTGGAGTCAGTTGGTGTGGCTAGGGGAGACAGTTTAACTTGCTGTTGGAGACAGTGAGTGTGGCTAGTGGAGTCAGTTTAGCTTGCTGTTGGAGTCAGTTGGTGTGGCTAGGGGAGTCAGTTTAACTTGCTGTTGGAGTCAGTGAGTGTGGCCAGGGGAGTCAGTTTAACTTGCTGTTGGAGACAGTGAGTGTGGCTAGTGGAGTCAGTTTAGCTTGCTGTTGGAGTCAGTTGGTGTGGCTAGGGGAGTCAGTTTAACTTGCTGTTGGAGTCAGTTGGTGTGGCTAGGGGAGACAGTTTAACTTGCTGTTGGAGTCAGTGGTTGTGGCTAGGGGAGTCAGTTTGACTTGCTGTTGGAGGCAGTGGTTGTGGCTAGGGGAGTCTGTTTAACTTGCTGTTCGAGTCAGTGATGGTGGCTAGGGGAGTCTGTTTAACTTGCTGTTCGAGTCAGTGATGGTGGCTAGTGGAGTCAGTTTATCTTGCTGTTGGAGTCAGTGATGGTGGCTAGGGGAGTCAGTTTAACTTGCTGTTGGAGTCAGTGATGGTGGCTAGGGGAGTCAGTTTAACTTGCTGTTGGAGTCAGTGATGGTGGCTAGGGGAGTCAGTTTAACTTGCTGTTGGAGTCAGTGGTTGTGGCTAGGGGAGTCAGTTTAACTTGTTGTTGGAGTCAGTGATGGTGGCTAGGGGAGTCAGTTTAACTTGCTGTTGGAGTCAGTGGTCGTCACCATCGATCCTTCAATAAGTGAGATACTGGTATCAGTAGCGACTTCAGCTATTTTATTTTTGTTAAACATTTGAGCTGGTGTATCAATTCCCGGATCATTGGCGCCGCCCACTGACTCCGGTTGCCCCGCCTACTGACTCAGATATTAAATACCACTCGATTTGAAAACGACGTCATTTTGGAAAAGTTGTGGCCAGCGACATGTATAAAAAACAAATAACCGTATTTAAAAAAAAAAAGAAATAAAATAAGATTAGAATAAAATAAAATTCTCGGTTGGAGACTTAAATGTCGTAACTACAACTTTTATGAGTTGAAATCTTGCCGTTTAAATCACAAAACCAATAGACATGCTTAAGATAGATATAGTCCAAAGTCGGTGTTCAGAGATGTCATCTGATCTCAAATTATGATTTGAATGATCGATTTATTCTTTGATTGACATCGCGATCCGTTAATTAAAAAAAAATAACATATAAATATTTATTAAAAGGTATATTCTAATGACAGATCAAATGGCCTCGATGTTTCAAACGATTTAAACCTTCCCTGTTTTTTTGAAAAATTTCAAGCCTGTCTAAATTCAAAGGTTTTACAGATGAAAAACATAAATTGGATAATTTGATAAATAACTAATCAGTAGGGCAGAAAATATTGTAGAAAAAGACGAAATTGCTTGTTACAAGCAGTTTCTTCTTTTTATTCTAAAATTTTAACATATTGTAAGGTATAACGATTTTTTTTTCTCCTTCGCCGCCACCATCACCATCACAACAACAACCAACAACAATAACAACAAATCCGAAGCTAGTCGACTTAGTTTATTCGCAAAGTCTGATCGGGTTCCATTCCTTTCACAATCCCACTGTGTTTTTTAAAGGCTTGAATGATAAACCCATCACCAAACAATCACAATTATTTTACGCCCGGGGAAATATATAGAGAATAAATTAGTGAAAAAGGAGAAATGATATATAACCAGCAATTTTCATTTTCTCCCAGCATTTTCTACTGGACGTTCCACACAATTTCTTTCTAATGTCGTATGAATCTTCTTTGAATTTGGGGTAACCTAAAATTTGGTCGTCTTGCAGTTGGTTCGATTAGAACACTTCAATATAACCTTTTCAAGATCATCGGATAGTAATTCCGTATGTTTAAATATCTCTAAACGGAATCCCTTTGATGCCCTGTTAAGTTAAGGCGATAAAACAATTTTGTTTATGAAAATTAGACAATCCACCATCTTTTGATCATAAACGTGTTTCGATAAATTCACTACTTAAAGTTTTTAAATCTTGGTCAATTAAAGACCCAGTTTCAGTAGTGGCTCCCGAGGATCGAACCTAGGACCGATCGAGAGGCCGACGCTCTAAATACCCACAACGGGGACAATGAAACCTCATGCTGACGCGCAGGAAAATGGGAGACAGCACGTAAATAGGGAATTTGTTCTACATGTCGTTATTGCGTTCGAGAATCATGTGTAGGTATTTTTTATTGGATGAGACCGAAGGTCGAATCCAATAAAAATACCTACACACGATTCGAGTACACGATAACAACAAATAGAAAAACACACTGTTGTAATATTCCTTTTATTAAATACCTTTTAGGACATGACATAAAGAAAATTCTTTTAAGTGATGAAGAAATAACCAACTTTTCGATAAAAAAAAAACAAAAAAAAAAAACGAACGTCAGAACGTCAATACACAAAAGAGTAGTCCTTGTTTAACGGTACTCGACGAATACGTTTTTTTTTTTTTGGGGGGGGGGGTACACACCAAATATTGAATTTTTTCTGTCGAGTTGTATTAGATAGCCAGATTTTAATTCATATCACTTATAGGTATATAATAAAAAGCAATATTTTTGTTCAAAATTCTTTCTACCATTTTATGATCTCGAGCTCATGTATAATCTATAAAACCCAATGCGATCTCACTCAGATCAGATCTGAGAAATTGTGAGAAAGCAGAGAAATCAAAGTTCTGAAAGGTTTGCAAGCTAGCAAAGCATGGTTTTGTAAAGTAATCATCTTTGTCAAGGATTATCGTAATGAATATGCGAGGTTAAAGTACCAAGGAGTTGAATATCACGATTTTGAAGGAGTTCTTTACATTTTAATTAAGCTAATTTATGTGACCATAAAAAGCAGTGTGCATAGTGAAGACTGTCTTATTTTAAATACGATGTGCTCAAGATAGCTAAACTACCTAGGAGACGAACTTGCAAGCAGAGTTGGCAATATTCCTGAAAACTACTTTTTATGGCGTAGGCATTCAACGGATTTAGTGGTTAAGCCTCCAGTAGCAGTTTACACTCACTGAACTCTGAGAAGACCTCAACATTTGTCTGTTAACTTGAGCTAACAATGCTGACGCTTTGCTAGCTAAAAAGGACAGTCTGTGAAGTGCGAAAGTATCGATCTTGGTCAGACTGAAAGAACTGCGCAGGCTGACAAAGGTCGAACATTTTCGCCCTAGGTTTATAATGACCACACTACCTTACTGTAGGCCTATAAGTTTATCTTCGATTTTTTAATCTTTATGACCTCTGCTAGATTAGATCTTATTTAAGTCACGCAGTTTCCGGTAGAATGCTTTACGAGTGACAAATAGGTTATTATAGAATGATAAGATATATACAAGCTCTTTGTTTTACAGGAGAGCCAGACTAATGTTAGAAGCAGGTTGTTTTATATGTCAGTCAGACTCATTTTAGAAGTATGCTGCTTTGTTTGTTGAGGAACCTTCACGTAGATACAAGCTGGTCTTTGATCTTTGCTTTTGTTACATGTATTTAAAAAACAACAACAACAACAACAACAACAACAAAAACAACCCTACAAACCACAACTAAAAAAAAAAAAAAAAAAAAAAAAATCACATAGAGTTTTTTTTTTACTTTTACTTTTGATGTTTTTGAAATAAAGATTAATATTATTAAACGGTTCGAACATTATAACTCGCCATACATTTTATAAAGGCGGTTTTCAAAAAGAAAGTAAAACAAAAAAGGTGGAATTCTACTTTCGTTTTAAGTTTTAAGATGAGATCACGTTTGTTAAGTTAAGGTATCCATGGTACTATTAATGATAACAAACATCAACAACATTGTGACGTAGTAGTTGACCAAACCCATTACCAGATGGCAAAATTTTAAACTGGTTCAGACTGAAAGCAGTTGCAGACGACAATTTAATGTTTGTGAAATCTATGCATTTTTCAACTTTCTGGGTAGAAAACATTGTGGAAATGAAGAATTTGTTTGATGCAAGTTATTTCTTCATTTCACTCATTGTTTTCCCAACTTTTGTTCTCGAGGGGCGTCATAAAGCGTCATTGTGTGGGAACGGATTAAATATATTTTAAATCTATTGGGAAACACGGTTCTGCGACTTAGATTATCCCTTTCAACTCCGCTTATTGGAGAATTGATGAATCACAGCTAGATAGACGTTTCATCACCAAACCAACAAAAAATGATAAACAGAAATGTCCGAGTTCGAAGTTCACTTCCGTTCTTGATGAACGGTTTGATTCGTCAATTGAGTTTTCGATATGTAGTGGCGATCCGCCCAATTTATTTAGGAGATGAAGGGAATATTTTTTTTGTGTTTTTATGGAGGTTTGAAACGAAAAAACTAATCACACTGTATGAATACAAGAAGGATCGAGCGAAAAAAGCAAAACATTATACAAATTTTGATACTTTTCTTGTATGCTAATATTTTGTGCGGAAGCATACAAAATGATTGCGTGCTCAAAGTTCTATTAATGGAGGTAGGAATAATTTTGTTCGACCTATCAGAACGCCCATTTTTGATAGACGAAACTAAAAATTGAAACTTTGAAAGATCTGCTTGAGAATTTTTCAGACGTTCCTTCCGTATAGACGTGAAATATATACAAAGAGAACTATAAAGTCCCAGGTCATTTGTGACTGTAAACTGAAGTAATTCTTGGCAATTGTTTATAAGACCTCTATGTCACACAGACAGCTGTATTGTTTGGATAATGGACTTATGACCTTTTAATACCTGTGTTCCGTGCGAAAAGTATTGATCCTGGTTACACTGCGTGGACTGAACAGGATTGAACGTTTTCTCCCTTTAATGGTTCTGTGAATCTAAAATGAACATTCTGCTTTACAGTACGACAATTTTCGAAATGCAACCTCTGGTTGACCTCAGATGAATCAAAACTCTTTTTTTTTCAAGCATTTGCTTAACGGACAACCCGGGAGGTCTATTTTCTCCAAACATGTCGTATTTAATTGATACACCTTAATCAATTACAAAAATACTTATTTGACCCGCCAAGTCGAAACAATCTAGGCAAGTCAAAATATATATTTGTCCTGTCAGGCCACACGGATTGCAGCCTAAATAGGCTAGATGCTTTTCGTATTTGGCAGATTTTTTGAAATATCGGTGGTCAAACCGCGTTGCCTTACAATCATTTCCGAAATACGATTGGTTGATGTATTCACTAGTACTATCCTATCCCGTTTTCAATCAGCTGAAGATATTTTCATGTTTTCGCGAAAAAGTGAATTGTTTGGCAACGTTAAGCACACAGTCACGTATAATTTTAACCCTTGTCATGTTGAACCCTGCCTATTTTGGCAGGAGAAATAGACCAAGATCAGCTTGCACTTATGTGCAGTCTGATCTTACTCTACATTACATGCTTGTCCCGTTTAAGCCAGAGTTGTTTATAGGATGAACATTCAAAATTGATATTTATCAACATTAAGTGATTCCGGTGCTTTCATCCCCTTGAATTTAATGAAATTCCGTAGAAGATTTTATTCAGAATGACAAAGGTAAAGTGATCTTTTCATTTGACTGATCGCAATTGATTTTCAGAAAGGTATATCTGTCCATGATGTCTTACATCGATAAAAAAGCCACCCCACACACAAAAACCAAACACACACTCACCGCCCCCAAAACAAAACAAACAACCACCCCCTTGAAAATATTGGTATATTTAAAGGGAGATAATAACTACAGAATTTAAGATATTCTTGTGGGAATTGTCTTCTAGTTCGCTTCTCAATACCTCTTAACACTCTATTTGATCCTTTATCGAGGCAAAACCTGTCTAAATGACATTACTTTATAACGTTTGAAATGTATAATGCTTTAACCCATTCCCACAAAATGCCACTTGTTGACGCCCCACAAGAAAAAGAGCTTTGGAAAACATTGTTACAATCAATTTCTGTATTTTCTACAACGTTTTCTACCCTAAATAGCAAAGATTTTTTAAATTCCATCATAAATCTCTCAACTTGGATCAGTCTATTTCTTCTGTGGTAATGGGGTTAATTGTCAGGTTTTTGCTACGCCCTTCGACAAAGAACCTTTCAAAAACACCAGTTTAAGCATACATGTATTTTATTTGCATTACTTGTATAAAATTTGAACACAATAATGTCAACATATCGATTAAGGAATACTACAAGCACACGCTTATAATTGTCTTCTCCATAATGGCGATTCGAGATGTGAACTAGTTTGTATTCTTAAGACATTATATTGTTTTAGATGGGATAATATATATACAGTAATTCTTTTTGATATGCGATTACACTCTACGATTCAGTTGAGAGAATATAACATTTAGAAAATAATGCGGGGATGAGTTGTTACCATGTTGTTCTTTGAATGTCTTTGGTGATCGATAGAAAAATAAGTATGATATTAACCCTTATTATGCTGAACCCGGAATATTCCGGTTTTCACAGGAGGTATAGACAAAGATCAGACTGCACATAAGTGCAGTCTGATCTTAGTAAACACCCCTGTCTATCCTTTTGAAACCAGAGTTGTTTATGAAACTAATTTTCAAAAGAAGTATTGACAACTGAACAACAAGTACTACCTGTGCTTTCAGTCCTTTGATTTTTATACAATTCTGAAAAGGATTTATTCAGCATGACAAGGGTTGAAAATGGTTGTTTACACCTTTATTGCTTTATATTAGAAGATTAAGACTTAAAAGGACCCACTGACTTTAATGTTCTTTAATTTGTTGCACTGCAATCATTATATATCCATTGTCGTCCCAATACTTAAAAGATTGATTGATTTATTGAATGGGGTTTAACGCCACTTTTAACAGTTTTTCAGTCATATCACGGCGGCTGGAGCACCAACAATAAATCCCTGGTATTTCACACACCATTACTACCACTACATCCTTTTCCTAGCCGCCAGCTGCTATCCCACTTAGGTTTACGATTATCCACCCATTGGTGAGAGACTAATGTCGGAAAGGATATTTGCAGCCGCCGGGGATCGAACCAATGATACAATAAAAAATCAACATCAATGTTACCAGTATTTGGTAATGAACTAAGAGTTTATTTCTAATATTATTATGATTTGTACATAAAAAATGATCACTTGTCTAAATTTCACCACAAACACAAAGAGGTGACGCTACAATATTTTTACCGAATAAATAGTGATTGAGTGATTGATAGAGCTAAATTCGTTTCTGATCCTAGTATGTATAACCTTAAGTTTACTTTCTCCTACAAATTAAAGCTTGTTAGGAACAGGTACATTAAGTTTATTCTATAGTCTGTTTTTAAACTGAGGTTCGCCCAATGGCTTTACACCTTAACCCACAATCATCGAGTTTTTAGTCATCTGTTAATAGATGGTGTAAGTGCAGCCACAGCACGTTGGCTTATAACCTTCACATGTACCCATTTATAAACCTGGGTGTAGTGGAGCAACGTTAAGTTCATTCTTTGCTCAGAAAAAATTCCCATGGGACAGGTGGGATTCGAACCCGAGACCCTCCGGTCCCGAGTCCTGAGTCTTACCACTAGATCACGGACTCAACAATTTATACCTATGTAGATAATTCTTGAAAAATGTAGAGCTCAGTTCTACAGTTAGGAATTCTGCGATTTTGAGATCAAAGTAGGCAGTATAAGAAGTTGCTTTCTATACTTTGAGAATCTAATGAACTAAGGTTATTCGGACATTTTATATTTGGAATTAGTTTATATTTACGCCCTCTTTCTATGAAAGATTCCCAAACAGACTCAGACGAGAGATCGACAACAAATAACTATTTAGAGCAACAAGTCAATATTCTTGCAACTTCAATTTGAGTCTTATCGAGTTGATTCTTCAGATGTAATTTACAATTATCCCAAATAACGTCTTCGTAATCAATTACGGACGGAAGAATGAAAAATAAATTATCTATAGAATTTGTCTGTTTAAGACAAATTTGAAAGTGCGTATCATTTTCAATCTACTCCAAGCTTTCATATGATTGTCCCAAATGTCATCATCAGCCATGACTATGCCCAGTTGTTAGAAATAATTGGTATTTTTGTATTAGACATACGAAGGTCTGGATGTTTGAGCTTCTTTTGTTTTCGAGTAATAACTATAGACTTGGACTAAAAGGGTTTAATTTCACCTTCAATTACTCTGCCCATTCATCCGTCTTCTTTGTATCAGATTGCAATTGCGCCCCGCATGTTTCAGGATTATCAATTTCTAGTGATATGCAAAAAGGCTTATGTTAGACTCCGAGTTATCGACGATGTCGTTTATATAAAATAAGAGTAATGTACCAAATATAGGCCCCTGAAGGACACCAGCTTTTGAAATACACAATTCAGGAACACTTCCATTTGAAATCTCCGCAAAAGACAATCAGTAAACTATTCTTACAACCTCCCATATTTGTACGTTGTAATTTAAACAATAGACCATTATGCCAAACTTTATCAAACGATTTGAAATAATTTACGACCACTATCTAATGCTTATCAAATGTTATTATGGAGCGTCAAACTTTGATATACCGTGGAGTAAACAGGTAACAACCAGACTTTTTCACAGGCGTGAAAAAAATCGTGAGTAGGAAAACACATGATTATTAGAAAAAATCAAATATTGGTCTATAATTCAAAGGCACAACGGTTCGCCTATTTAAAGATGGGGCAAACATTTGAGATTTTCCGTGTTGATTGCAATAGACATAAGCGTAAAGATTGATAGAAAATATAGCAAAGAGGTAAAACCAGTTGGTGTGTTCCTTCACGTAGAATCCTATTATGTATTCCGTCTGGACCTGATGACTTAATCTAGGTATTTCAAAATATCACACATTTCTTCAGGAAATACCCCCTATAAATCGATTATACAATGAAATTTAATGTGATAGATGATTGACTGACATTTATGATATATAGGAGTCATCAACAAGTGATAAACTAGCGTAGAAAGTATTGAGAAAAGAAGCCTTTTCAGTTTCATCTGATATTATCTTATCCCCATTTTCACCATTTAGAGGGGGTATTTCTAAAATAATTGACCGATACAATTTCATGAACTGTTTCATTGTTCTCCACCAGTCTTGAGAAAACAAAGAATTGGATTTTATCTTAGATACTAATTTTTAAAAGTGATATTATTTTCTTTGACGTATTAATGCAAAGTTTTAAATCTATTCCAAATGCATAAATTATTGCTTCGTCTCGCTTTTGTACATAGCCTTTTCTTTAGCTTATTGTCTTCTTTGTTTCATTTGTTAACCAAAGTTGTTTGTTTTGCTTAAGCCTTTCCTGGTTAATCCCTGGTTTTTACGTCCCTGTCATTTCATGATTAAGAAAACATTGTTGGAAAAGAAGAAATTGCTTGTAACAAGCAATTTCTTCTTTTTCCACAATATTTTCTACCCTACTGAATGGTTATTTTTCAAATAAAACCAACTTCAACTGTTTGCCTGCAAAACCTTTGAATTTGGATTGGTCGAAAATTTTGCAAAACAGGAAAGGGTTAACATTAATTTCTTTGTTAGGAATGTACATTGATGCTATTTGCCTTTATGTAGTTGTAAAATTATCAAAATACATATCTAGATCTTCATTATATAGACTGACCCAGTCAAAGTTTTTAAGCGTTAATCTGAATCCATCATAATCACCCTCTTCATATCTCCAAGTAGTTCATTTAAAAACTAATAACAAAGTATATAAGCGCACAAAGTTGATATTGTGATATGAAAAAAGTTATAAAGTGCAATCTGAAGGTTAGGATTGGTATAAAATGTGGCTTAAATTTCAATGTGGCCAATCTTCCAATTTGAGATATTTCACCATCCAACCTAGAGATAGAGATATAACACAGTCTGGCTCAAACTCATAAAAATAAAAAAAGCTTTATAAACCTGAAACACATGGAAGAACACTATCCCAAATTGTCAAAATTTGAGGAAAACATTGTGGTAAATTAAAAAAATTGCTTGTTAAAACAATGTTTCCTGGATGAATGTACTTTCTGCGAATGCTGAGGTCAAGTCAATTGGACTAGGTAATGTGTATTACCCTTTTTTCAGTTTATTTCAGCAGTATTTGTTGGAAATCTGCATCAGCCTTGATAAAATTTCAAAATCGACATGGGTACAGGGCGATCCGTACATTGTTTGAGGTTTATCAGCATCCAAAACCTCATTTGGGTATTCTTTCACATATCTTGTTCCTTATGTGCTAGAAATATGTTATTTTGAACCCCCATTCCGAGTAGACTACCACAATATTTTTATTCTTAACTTACGTGAATTTTTACCCTTAAATTATATAGAGCGTATTTTTTGTTTCAGTGTTTGATCAATATATCTTTGAGTTGACAATAAAGGCTATAGTTGTACGAGTCGTTTAGCTACGGTACAAAACAACGTTCAATCTTAGTCTAAAGTTAGTTCATCACAGTAAAACCCATCAAATTGAACTTTTCCGGTATTGACGTGAAATGTATGATAGTCGACGCATGTGTTAGGTTGATTAAGTATAAACAGATCTCAAATTAAATTGGAAAATAATAATGCCAACGAAATTTTCCGTTTTCACACCAAGCATGTATTGTCTATCTTATATTATTAGATAACTTCTCTTGAATAATAAGGAAATAGGATTAGGAATTTCATGAATAAATGCAACGCGGAAATAAAGCTACTTTTGGAGTATTTTGACCGTCATCGGATAATCATTTGACTTAATTTGATAATGTTCTTAAGAAAAACGCGAAAAATACATAGCACATACACGTTGGATTCGATTAGTACATAACTTACTGTCAAGTTCCATATCAACCCCGAAAATGGCTTACGGTATGTTACAAATATATCTAAATTATACTACTGATTTTCAAAAGAAACTCATGTTGTTTTTTTTTTATAAAAAAAAATCCTTTTTTCTTGTCATCTAATTATCCATAGTCGAGCTGAATTATAAATTCTCTACTCAACTGCATTAACATCAAAGGGCAAAAAGTACTACACAAACCAAGTGCAGGTTAACATTTATTTCGAAAATGTATCCTGTAAATAGCTCTGGCTCTAAAAGAGCTGTCGTCATAGCGCAGTCGGTAGCGCATCAGAGTCATCAATCTTGGGATGTCATTGGTTCAATCCCCGGCGGCGGCACGTAATCTTTCCGACATTTGTCTCTCACCAATGGGTGGATAATCGTACACCAAAGTGGGATAGCAGCTTGAGGCTAGGAAAGGATGTAGTGGTAGTACTCGTGTGAGAAAAAACAGGAATCCATTATTAGGTGCTCCAGCCGTCGCGATATGACTGAAATACTGTTAAAAGCGGCGTTAAACCCCATTCAATCAATCAAACAACTTAAAAAGGGAGACAAACAGTAGGTGTAGACTAATATCAGAGTACACATATGTACAGGCTGATCTTTGTCTATACATCCTGCCAAAACAGGAATATACCAGGTTCAACATGAAAAGAATTAAGTTTCACTTTAACACACTGTGTTTATTGCATTACGCTTTTCTTTATTCAAGAGACAACATAAATCGTACACATATGTATTGACTTGTAGTGTGGATAAACGTTTTCATATCAGATCAAACTTGCCTTGAGTAAAAAAAAAAAAAAAAATGTAGCTCGTATAACTATTTACAAAGAAGTTGACATAGCAAGGCCTTTTAACTTAAAAAAAACCCCAAAAAACAAACAAACAAAAACAAAACAAAACAAAACAAAAAAAACCAACAACAACAAAAACAAAAACAAAAAACAAATCAAGACAAACATACAAACAACCCAAACGAAAGATTTTTTAATCTTAAAAAATGGCCAGAGAGGGACTAATATTTCAAGGCATTCTCAATCGTTATGTTTGATTGCATCTTTTAATTTCAACGCTATATGATGATCAATGTATTTACTTGTCAAACAACCAAGAAATATAAGATATATCATTGTACTAAGTTCTACGAACACAAGTGAAATTTGAAGGCAACATAGCTTTACCTTTACCAAGAAAGTCTTTACTCGCACCATACATCTTTCATTTGATCTAAATCCCGATTGAATCTTTTCATTTTAACTACTAACCATTTCTTTTATAACTCGCTTTAACGACCTTCAAGAGCAAAGGTTGGAAAAAGAATAATATGTATAATGAAGAAAATGTAACAAGCAAGCTCTTCGTTTCTAATATTTTTATTAAAATTCATGCCATGGAAGACAAATATATCTGAAATCTTATCAGCTTAAAATTGTGGTCCGATTTTTTTTTCAATTTCGATCAGTCTTAAATTTTGTAGTGGTATAATTAAGGGATCGATGGCCCCGCCTATTGACTCCGCTGACCACACCCACTGACTCTAACAGGAATTCCCACTTCAATATCAAACGGCATTATGTTACAAAATTCACGTTCCGTAATATGACACAAAACATAAAAATGGTTTGTTGGCAACCTAAACATAGTATAAGCTGTAGATACGACATTTAAGTTACCCAAAAAAGCTTACATAAAATGTCGACCAGTGTTGGAGTCCACAGTTCTCGTCCGGTTCAAATGAATTTTTTGATTCGTCGATTGATTCTTTGATTGACAGCCATGATCGGTCAATAGACTCTTCTAATACTCTCTAAATACTCATGCTTTAGTTCTGGGTCAGGAAGACAGTGTAGACTAAGATCAGCCTGTATTTACTTAAAGTTTGATCAAAGAACATACTTGATATCTGTCAGTTAGATTTATTGTGAAAATTTCAGGTGTGATCATGGACAAGACTCTTTATCCACTCCGGCTCATTGGCGCTTTTTAACTCCCCAAAAGAACAGCAGTTGGGAAAGAATTGTGAAAAATGAAGACATTGCTTGTAACAAGCAATGTCTTCATTTTCCATAATGCTTTCTTTCTAAAAAAACACAAAAACAAAACAACAACAAAACAAAACAAACAACAACAACAACAACAACAACAAAACAACAGCATGAATTTGAATTGTTGTCTCAACTCTTACATTTTTGACCTGTCTAAAATTTTGTCACTTGGAAATGGGTTAATGGACAGCCAAGTTCGAGTCAACCCAGCTTTAAAATTGAGTTGCAGTAACTTTAAGTGGCTTTCTGTCTGTCAGGGACTTTAAAACATCTAGACTCGTAAGCGACATTTTTGACCTGTCTAAAATTTTGTCACTTGGAAATTGGTTAATGGACAGCCAAGTTCGAGTCAACCCAGCTTTAAAATTGAGTTGCAGTAACTTTAAGTGGCTTTCTGTCTGTCAGGGACTTTAAAACATTTAGACTCGTAAGCGACATTTTTGACCTGTCTAAAATTTTGTCACCTGGAAATGGGTTAATGGACAGTCAAGTTCGAGTCAACCCAGCTTTAAAATTGAGTTGCAGTAACTTTAAGTGGCTTTCTGTCTGTCAGGGACTTTAAAACATCTAGACTCGAAAGCGACATTTTTGACCTGTCTAAAATTTTGTCACCTGGAAATGGGTTAATGGACAGCCAAGTTCGAGTCAACCCAGCTTTAAAATTGAGTTGCAGTAACTTTAAGTGGCTTTCTGTCTGTCAGGGACTTTAAAACATCTAGACTCGTAAGCGACATTTTTGACCTGTCTAAAATTTTGTCACTTGGAAATGGGTTAATGGACAGCCAAGTTCGAGTCAACCCAGCTTTAAAATTGAGTTGCAGTAACTTTAAGTGGCTTTCTGTCTGTCAGGGACTTTAAAACATCTAGACTCGTAAGCGACATTTTTGACCTGTCTAAAATTTTGTCACCTGGAAATGGGTTAATGGACAGTCAAGTTCGAGTCAACCCAGCTTTAAAATTGAGTTGCAGTAACTTTAAGTGGCTTTCTGTCTGTCAGGGACTTTAAAACATCTAGACTCGTAAGCGACATTTTTGACCTGTCTAAAATTTTGTCACTTGGAAATGGGTTAATGGACAGCCAAGTTCGAGTCAACCCAGCTTTAAAATTGAGTTTCAGTAACTTTAAGTGGCTTTCTGTCTGTCAGGGACTTTAAAACATCTAGACTCGTAAGCGACATTTTTGACCTGTCTAAAATTTTGTCACTTGGAAATGGGTTAATGGACAGCCAAGTTCGAGTCAACCCAGCTTTAAAATTGAGTCGCAGTAACTTTAAGTGGCTTTCTGTCTGTCAGGGACTTTAAAAAATCTAGACTCGTAAGCGACATTTTTGACCTGTCTAAAATTTTGTCACCTGGAAATGGGTTAATGGACAGCCAAGTTCGAGTCAACCCAGCTTTAAAATTGAGTTGCAGTAACTTTAAGTGGCTTTCTGTCTGTCAGGGACTTTAAAACATCTAGACTCGTAAGCGACATTTTTGACCTGTCTAAAATTTTGTCACTTGGAAATGGGTTAATGGACAGCCAAGTTCGAGTCAACCCAGCTTTAAAATTGAGTTGCAGTAACTTTAAGTGGCTTTCTGTCTGTCAGGGACTTTAAAACATCTAGACTCGTAAGCGACATTTTTGACCTGTCTAAAATTTTGTCACCTGGAAATGGGTTAATGGACAGTCAAGTTCGAGTCAACCCAGCTTTAAAATTGAGTTGCAGTAACTTTAAGTGGCTTTCTGTCTGTCAGGGACTTTAAAACATCTAGACTCGTAAGCGACATTTTTGACCTGTCTAAAATTTTGTCACTTGGTAATGGGTTAATGGACAGCCAAGTTCGAGTCAACCCAGCTTTAAAATTGAGTTGCAGTAACTTTAAGTGGCTTTCTGTCTGTCAGGGACTTTAAAACATCTAGACTCGTAAGCGACATTTTTGACCTGTCTAAAATTTTGTCACTTGGAAATTGGTTAATGGACAGCCAAGTTCGAGTCAACCCAGCTTTAAATTGAGTTGCAGTAACTTTAAGTGGCTTTCTGTCTGTCAGGGACTTTAAAACATCTAGACTCGTAAGCGACATTTTTGACCTGTCTAAAATTTTGTCACTTGGAAATGGGTTAATGGACAGCCAAGTTCGAGTCAACCCAGCTTTAAAATTGAGTTGCAGTAACTTTAAGTGGCTTTCTGTCTGTCAGGGACTTTAAAACATCTAGACTCGTAAGCGACATTTTTGACCTGTCTAAAATTTTGTCACTTGGAAATGGGTTAATAGACAGTCAAGTTCGAGTCAACCCAGCTTTAAAATTGAGTTGCAGTAACTTTAAGTGGCTTTCTGTCTGTCACGGACTTTAAAACATCTAGACTCGTAAGCGACTATAAAAGATTAAAGTTTCGTTACAATCGAATTGAAATACAACACAGCTACAAAAAGTTTGAGCATTAAGATTACTTTGTTGCCAAAAAAGGTTATTTTGTTGTGTTATTTGGACTGCGTACTACAATAATATTGAAGTGCTTTAACAAAAATTAAATAAAAGTGCTGTAATCACTGTAATCGCTCGCCACTGGATAATTGAGAAATGTTGGTATTGTCGTGAATTTTAGCGTTGTATATTTATTTGAAAAGAAAAAAAAAAAGATAAAATAAAATAAATAAAAAACGATACGTTTCTTTAATGCTAGCATAATTCGAGTAAGCCCAAGAAATAATTCTTTAAAGCAATATGCAATTGATGTAATAAGATTGCTTTATCAGAATTTGCCAAATCAATATTATGCCATACAATAGCCAATCCATTGTTTTAAGCTTTTTTGAAGCAAATGTAGTTGAACAAAGATGTTAATAAAACATTGTGACAAACAGTGAGTCAATATAAGGTATTATGTCCGTAATAATGGACCTTAATCTATGCTCACAGATCCCCGCTTTTACGCACTTCTTGAAAAAGGCTTTGAAACACATTGTGGAAAATGAAGAAATTGTTTGTATCAAGCAATTTCTTCATTATCCACGATGCTTTCAATCCCTTTCCATAATCAATAAGGTTTATCCTTATGACCGAACAATTATGCTGGCCAAGTTTCATGAAGATTGAGCCAAAATAAAGACCCTTCACCTTTGCCCACACCATCCCGTGTTTTACGCCCCTCTTGAAAAGGCTTTAAAAAAATTGTGAAAAATGAAGAAATTGGTTGTATCATGCAATTTCTTCATTACCCCGATGCTTTCAACCCATCAGTCAAATTTATTCCACCACCTTGAAATTGTTGTCTACAACATCTTTCAATTCGGACCGGTCTAAAAATTTGTTGTGTTGGAAAGGGTTAAACTTGTAATCCGCAGGTTCACACATATCTAAGTTACTTACATACCAGATATGATTATTGTATGATTGAGTAATATTGAATGTGCCTATGAGTTAAGTTTTTGATAGACGGACAACTGTTAAACAATATGTCCCGATCTTTTGAAAGGGGATATGGAAAAAAGTAACTATCAATAGCTCTTGGCTTTCTCTTCTGTAAAGTAATACATACATTATGAGGGCCTTTCTCAGTCTGGAATACCCACAGCTAAAATTGTTGATTGTTGAATACTAAAGTTATCGATTCTCTCTCGTTATAGTAAACGATAACTTCTATCGTGCTAAAATTTTACTGCAGCTGAACAACAGTAGTCACGAGATTATTGGTAGCTCTCATTAGAAATTTGGATTTTACCTTTTCCATTTAGCCAATAGTTTACTGATCTTATTGTACATATTTGTGAGAAGAAAGAAAATAAAGGAAGAGAGAGGAGGGGAGGGGAGAAAAAGGAAAAGAGAGAAATGGACAGCGAAAAAGGGAGAGAGAGGGCGCGCAGAGAAAGAGAAACAGACAGACAGACAGTCACAGAGAGAGAGAGAGGGAGAGAGAGAGAGAGAGAGAGAGAGAGAGAGAGAAAAGGCGAGAGAGAGACAGAGAGATAGAGAGAGGGGGGCGTTATGATAAATTTGTTGAATTCCCTGTTTACCATTATGATTTAAGCCGCATTAAATAGAAGTCTTGACCTCCATTTTCCTTTTACTCTACGTTGGAAATTTCTTAACTTGTATTTCTACTTATTCAACGTAACTTTAAAGGAATCTAGTGATTAAAGCATTATGGCATGCTCGGAAAAAGATATTCCAGACTTAACATTCAAAGAAATTCAGATGCTCCTTTATTGACCGCTATTAGATCTGCTTATTACCAAGAATGTTCAGTATTGTATGCGTCCAGTTGAGTTAACCCTTTTCCGTATAATCACTGGTTTTTACGTCCCTGTGATTATACTTTAGAAAACATTGTGAGAAAAGAAGAAATTGCTTGTCACAAGCAATTTCTACTTTTCTCACAATATTTTCTACCCTTCTGATAGGTTATTTTTCAAATAAAATAGACTTTAAATTGTCGTCTGCAAATCCTTTGAATTTGGACAGGTCTAAAATTTTGTAAAACAGGAAAGGGTTAAAGGAACATTTGAGAAATAGGGTCATCGACTGAATTTCGAAATGCGAACACTAATCGCACCCGATAGATCGCGAGTTAAAAACCACCCAACATGCAAATTCGCCATTGATACCATTGCTTATTGTAGACCTCATTCCGAGACCACCTTTTTCAGACTTTATTAATACTCAATCTCAAGTTGGAATTGCGCTATGCCTTCGATATCAGGCGAACAGAAAGATATGTTTTCTCGCGCGGTCAGTCGTGAGTCAAAATATAAGGTTCTTGTTCATGAAATAAATATTCATAAGTCTACGTTTTAATATCATGTAACTTCAGAATTGACTCCTATACATGTGAACATGTATATGCAAATTTACAAAAGAAATAAAAAAGAAAATAAACTTACCTATGGTGAGGGTAAAATCCAGTTAATTTATACCTCAATAAATTATGCTAGAATTCAGCTATAATCCCGGTATTTCAATTGTTGTTTTTGTTTTCAAAGTATAATTAGAGAGCCGGGCTTCAGTTCAGTTCAGTTCTACTGCTTAAATCATTTTTTCGTTGGACAACACTAGGTATTATATCGTCGTTGGGCGAGCAAAATGTCGTAACTACAGCTTGAAAAAATGTGTAGTTACAACATATTGCACGCCAACGACGTTATTGATCATGAAATGGTAAACAAAGTTCTTGTACGTTCACGTTTACTTAGATGAATATATCGTCGGTTGGCGAACAAAATATCGTAATAACATCTAGAATAAAACTAATTTGACGAAATTTTGGTCTCCCATCGATGATATGAGACCGAATTTTGTCCTGTTTTATTTGTACTTTACACTGCTTGGAACAATATCTGACGACGATATTCGATGATCGAATGGTAGAAACAAGAATGGTATCGTCCCACTACTATGTGGGTATAATGTTTGATTTTTTTTACATTAGAGAATACGCCTTCGATTAAAATTCCAAATGGATTGTTAAAGCTACATTCATGGTGCATTCCTTTGCCTTTAACACATAAAGGCATTTTGTAATAAGCATCGAACCGCTTGATATCTTGGTGTATGCCAGGTGGGCGACCAATACAGATCGAACAATGAATTTACTGTAACATTGATTCAATAAAGTCGAAATGGGTTAATTTGATAAAAAAAAAAAATCCCAAATATAACCACACTTTCTGATTTTAAAATAAATCAAATGATCAACAATTAAGTACACCCTTTAGTACCGTCTGAAATAACAAATAAATAATAAAACCCAGATTAACTCTTTTCCGTTTTCTGAAACTTTTGACTGGTCCGAGTTGAAAGAAGTTGAAGACAACATTGAAAATTCGATGCAGTTTACCACTATCTATGTGGTAGAAAATATGGTGGGAAAAGAAGAAAGTGCTTGTTACAAACAATTTCTTCTTTTTTCCACATTTTTTCTCAAATATAAAATTACAGCGACGTAAAATTCCGGGTTTGTGTTGGAAAGGGTTAAAACATTAAAGAAAGACCCCCCCCCAATAAAAACAACAACCCCCAGCCCATAGTAAGGACTTGGGAACGGTAATTGGGAATTAAAAAAAAGAAAGAAAATATCCCAGGATTTTTTCTTTCACAAAGGCTATTCCCCATCACACAAATATTATCCGATATTTCAAGTCTGACACAATAATTTCTAGTAATCAGCTTCAATATAGATTCACACTTCATGACATTGTAGAATCAACATAGTCAGTTCTTTGTTTATAGGCGCTTTCTCAAGTTTAGCTCTGTATCTTTGGTACAGAAAGTGAGTCGAAGGTAAAGGGTTTGAATCCCGGTCGGGCCGCCGAACACGCTAGTACGTGTACGCATTTTGCACGGCTTAAGCCTAGCACTAGCGATACCTAGCAAATGCACGTATGCCAGAAACTATCGACCAAGCCGTCGTTACGACGTTAAAGTCGTAAACGTTTTTTTTGTCATGTTACTTGCCATAAAATAAACCCGTTTACTACCTAAATTGAACTTTCTGTCGGACCTCAGTGGGCGTGGCCAGTGATCCAGCGTAATTGAGTTTAGTCTCAATATTTGTTGTCTGGAAGATAGGGACAAGAAGAGTTATATTATTGAATACATTTTTTCTCGAAAAAAATATGACATCCAGTTCTTTCCAAGTTCTCACACAGTGCCCTTAAGGTCTATCATTAAAAGAAATAGTAACACCAAGGATATTTAAATTTGATATTGTCTGAAATTACACTTTTTAGACTGGTCTAAATTCAAAGACATTGCAGACGACATTTTGTAATGTCATTTGTGTTTTTGGGTAGAACACATTGTGGATAAGGAAGAAATTGCTTGTGACAAGCAATTTCTTCCTTTCCCCCATAGTGTTTTCAGAGGATCTTCTCTTGAGGGGCGACAAATTATTTATGATTGTGTGGGAATGGGCTGACCCGATACGTGTTTCTCATTTGCACATTAACACTTTAAACAAATTCAGAAACACTCATTCTTTTAAAATTATAATCTAGCAGAAACGAAAACCAAAACATTTGTACAAATCACAAGTTATTCAACACTTTTGTTCCAAGTTAACTCGAATTGAAACCTCAGAGACACATTGCAGAATGACGAATACTCTAAATAATCTAACAAACATATTTCCAATTTAGAAAAAGGCAGAATGCAAACCCAAGACATTTACACACGTTACAAGTTATTATCCGATATTGCCTTTTCCAATTAACAGAAACAGTAACATCAAAGACATCTGCACAAGTTAGAAATATAATCCGATATCCATTTGTTCCAAAAGACAATTTCAATGGGAGGGAGGGGTGGTTACCCTGAATCTTTTCTTAAACGATCCAAAAATATATCAAGAAAACAAACATGTTCAGTTTAAAGCATTGGTATTAGAATAAAAGGTAAATCGCAAGTTTTCAATGTAGTATCATGCTGAGATCTTGGTGAACGAGTGCCATTGGCCGCATGGCTAGATGTCATCTTAGTAGGTTTGTTTGTTTGAATGGGGTTTTACGCCGCTTTCAACAATCTTTTAGTTATATCGCGGCGGCTGGAGAACCTAATTATGGAATCCTGGTAGTTCTCTCACCAGTACTACCATTACATCCTTTCCAAGCCTCCAGCTGCTATCCAACATAGGTCTACGGTTATTGGCCCATTGGTGAGAGACAAATAGTCGGAAAGGATGAGTGCCGCCGTCGGGAATCGAACCTCATCCTTTCCGACTAATTGTCTCTCACCGATGGGTCGAAGTAGGACTTAATAAAAGTTCTAGGTATGGTCAATCTCTGTCTAAAGACTAAACAAAATGAAATTAACGGTTACTTTCTAACCGTTCAGTCAAATGCATAATAAAAAATGGATCAGTTGGAGGCAATAAATATTATCATTAGATACAACAACAACAACAACACACACAGGACTTAGCTTGTCCAAATATAGAAACATCGTCGTTGGGCATGCAAAATGTCGTACCTACAGCTTGAATAAGCTGTAGTTACGACATTTTGCATGCCCAACGACGACATGTAAAGGGCATCTAAATAACGTGACTTGTAATCTAAGAAACATCGAAGGTAATGGATTCAAATACCGGTCACACCACTGGTTTGCTATGTATGCCCTCATGGAAGCCATTGCAGATCCGCAGCCTTGCACTAGTAATGACCAGAATGTACTTGAATAAATGATATAATTGAAATTTGTTTACAACGGCTTTATACCTCGTCAAACAATACCTTTTTTACCTAGATAAACATCAGTTGGAGCGAGAGACAATTTTTCATAATGGACCACTGTTTTTATGGCCCTATGAGTAGGCCTTAGAAAGAAGATTGACTTTATACAATTCTGTCTATTTGGACACATAAACTTGTCGTCTGGTATAAAGTCAATATTGGACGGAACAAATATCCATGGTAAACACAGTAACTACCATGCAAGGAATTGGCAAATGTATATTACACAAGACACATTATCTTAGATTGTAAATATCGGATTCCAATGGGGGAAAAACATTTTGCTTTGGTTTTTTGTATTTGTTGAAGTCTTAGCAAAATCCGTCAAAATGGTGTACAGAATTGATGGATCGCTGGCCCCGCCCACTCACTTCGCTGGTCACACCCGCTTACTCCGACTGGAAGTTCCGCTTCGCTATTAAACGGCGTTTATTTTGTGTGAAAATTTTCTGAACTGAACTGTAACATGTAATAGAAAAGTAAAACTGTTGGTTGGAAACCTAAACTTCATGACTTATTCAAGCTGTAACTACGACGTTTAACCCGTTCCCAAACAGCAAAATTTTAGACATGTCAAATCAACATTAGCAGAAAATAAAACAATGTTTATTTAATTTGAAAGTTAAGGGCATATGAGGTAGAAAACACCGTGATAGAGAAGTAATTGCTTGTTACATCCAATTTCTTCTTTTATGACAATGTTTTCCATTTGTACTATTTTGGCGCTTAAAAATATTGGATTTTATGATAATATCCAACAAAATTAATGGGATTGTATGATAATAACCAAATGTTCAACATTAATGTCGGTCAGTGTTGGAGGTCAAATTTGACTTCCGGTATGTATGAATTTATTGGTCGGTTAACACCCTCGATTGGTCAATACAACAAGGACATTTAAAGAATCTATCGGATTAAAATATATGCATATATATTGGGCTTAGAGCAAAAAATAGTATGGGTATTTACAATGGGTTTATACATTATACATCTTGTCGTACCTAGGACGGCGAACGTTCTGCTTATCTAACTGATATTATAGAGAAAAGGATGGTTCACTCGTGAGGATGTACATTATATAGACCCATGTCATGTTTCTGCTCCTAGCCTCGATATATACATAAACAGGCCGTTCTCTGATATAAAACAAACGCTTTTCTATTTAGAAATCAATTTATTATCACAAAAAAAACGTGAATTTTTCGATTTGTATAACCGTGCTTAAAAGATCGATTTCTTAAAAAAACAACTTTAAAACGAAAATGTTTTTGGAGATTTTTTTTTGACAAGATAGGTCTAAATAAAAAACAAACCTACACAAAAAAAAGTAAAAAAACCCAAAAACCCAGACAAACCGCACGTGTCACCTATATGCCACCGTACTTTTTAGATAAATGTTTTACAATCAGTTTGCCCTGCCAACCAAATTCCTAGATATGAAAATCATTCCACAAAATCTACTTTTCCTGGTTTATTTGTGTTTCCCCCGTTCAGTTGTAATTTCTCACAGTCCCTGGTATTGAATTCCTTGTTGGCATTACTAATGTTAATATTTAGCTGGTCATTTATAGCAAATATCGAGGTCATGCTGGCTAAAACGCCTAGTATGATTTCATTTATTGCAAAGGATGACTGGTGATTTTTCTCTAACACTATTCTGATTTCTCTGGTAAAAGTTCTCTACTATTTATTTATAGATTTCTTTAAAGTCATGGTCGAATTGAAAAAAGTGATATTCAACATAAACTAAGATGAAGACAAACGTCATTTTCTACTTATTAGTAGTGCGAACACAGACCTTCAGAAAAGTTCTTTAAATATAAGTACATGTGTCTTGTTTGATCCACTATGGCCATCTAAATGCTTGCTCGTGTGACAGAGAACAAGTTGCATCATTTTGCAAAGACAACGAAATAGATTTGCAAAAAGACCTATCGAATACTCCGTATACCAAAAGAAAGAATGTAATTTATTTTCTTTGTTTTCTCGACCTTTTTTTTTTATCCTTTTCTGTTTTCAAAGTTTTTGACCTGTCGAAATTCAAAGGTTTTCCTAACGTAATTTTAAGGTGGACTTAATTTGAAAAATAACCATTCAATAGGATAGAAAATATTGTAGAAAAAGAGGAAACGTTTACTAAAAGATTTTTTTTCTTTTTCTACAATTTTTTCTTAATTAATTCACGGGTACATGGAAACCAGGGATTGAACAGGGAAGGGTAAACATATCTTAACCCTTGTCTTGCTGAACCCGGTATATTCCTGCTTTGGCAGGAGGTATAGACAAAGATCAGCCTGCACATATGTGCAGTCTGATCTTAGTCTACACCACCTGCCTGTTTCTTTTAAACCAGAATTGTTTATAAGATACATTTTCAGAAGAAATATTAACACACAATTGGTGCCTCCAGTGATTTCAGCCCGTTGAATTTTATTGAGAATCAGTGGAGGATTTATAATTTAGCACGACAAGGGTTAAAAAAGAGTGCATAATTAATGTCATGCTCAAGGTAAGACAGCATGGAACATCGGTAACATTTCTTATTTTGTGAGTGCCTCTGATTGCTGTAAACAATTGATCTATCGCTGGCCACGCCAACTACCTCCAACAGGAAGTTTGTTATATATATATAAATTTATATAGTCAGTAACATGTAACAAAAAACGTAAAAAGTTGGTTGACACCTAAACGTCGTAACTATAGCGTGAATTGCCAAACAAACAAAACCGTTTCATGAAAATGTCGACCAATGTCTTAGTACTCGCTTCCGCTCTAAATGAATAATTTGCCTGGCCAGACGATGTTTTGATTGTGCCAGGTGCCATCCATCAATTTACCATATCAAGATTGTACCGTTCTACCTCTTC